>JZKD02S2054509.1:738904-764957 GCA_000966675.3 Picea glauca | reverse complement strand
GTAGAACACATCACACACCCCTTTACATATTTAGTTACAATTGCTTTCATTTGAGGCCAGTAACAAAACCTCTACAAATGAGCCATAGTTTTTCCTACCCCAAAATTCCCAGACATAAGAGAGGTGTGAGATTCTCGTATTACATGGACCCATTCACTTGTAGGAATACATAGCTTTCCAAGATGGTAGAGTAGTTTTCACTGCAGGAAATATTTCTCTACTTGTGCACCAAGGGTTAGCTTCTCATATACTTATTTAAAATATTCATCAATGACATATTGTTCTACATAGATATCATGAGATAAAGAAGTATTCTTCAAAATAATAGAAGGAATAATAGGAGGTCTAGAAAGCATATCAGCTACCTTGTTACTTGTACCCTTTTTGTACTTGATTACCAAATGAAATTATTGTAGAAAACCCATCCATCTGTAGTGTCGAGATTGTTGCAATTTGGTATGTGCTTGAAGATACTGTAAAGGTTGGTGATATGTATGTATGATTTTTTTCTTCCCTAACAAGTAGTGCTTCCATTTCTTTATGCTCTGGACTAATGCATACAACTCTTTATCATATGTAGGATAGTTAACAACAACTTGTTTAAATGTTTCAGAGTGGTAACATACAGGCTTACGATATTGCACCAATAATGCACCCATGGTGTATCCGTTGGCATCTGTCTCAATCTCAAAAGGTTTTTGAAGATTCAGCGATGCTAATACTAGTGTGGTATTGATCTTCTCCTTCAAAGTGTCAAAATATTTTTGTTGCTTTCCTTCCCACTCAAAAGTGTTCTTCATACTGGTTAAGGCATGCAAAGGAGCTGCTATAAAGGAGAAGTTGGTGTTGTGTTGGTTTTGTCACTTGGTTGAGAAAAACAAAAACACTTGCATTTATAGATGAGCTTGCTAGACAAAACAGAAGTTTGTGAGTGGGTTAAACAAGCCAAACACAAAAATAAACACAGAAATAAAACTAAAACAACTAATAAATAAAAGTTAGAAAGCATGAGAAACTTAGATCCATAAAAATCAACCAATGACCAACATAATGCTACCAATGGATCAATAGATTAGTAGGAAAAACATCGTAGAGAAAAATGAGGACTTATGAGTCCCCTCTTCCTCCTTGGGAGGGAGCTTGAGTTCCCTAATGGAGATCTCTTCATACAATGGAAGAAAATGGCCAATGGTGAATAACAACAATGCTTATTCCCTCAAGACGTGAGTGGAATGGCCTATTGCAATGGTGCTTGAAGTCTCCAAAGAGAAAATAGGATTCTCAAGGGAGAATTCTTGCAGCATAACAATACAATGAAGATCTTGGTATCTTAGTGCACCCATGGCTCTTATTTATAGCATTTATTCAAGGAAAAATGTAATTGGTTCTTGGTGTGAACAAGGGGACTTTTAGGGAACCCTCTATTCCTTGACCAACCCCCCATTCAGATTTCGCTCAGATATGAACGTCAAATCATGTTGGGAGCTGGTCCATAAGTGGTTGAGGGGACGACAAGATCCATAAATGCATCATTCATAGAAGTGTGTGACTTTTCTCGTACACAGTCATGCACTTGGTGCATTGTGCGCTATGAGGGATTTGTTGGCCCGCGCACACTACGCACTGTGCGTGCGCTTCCTTTGGTCAATTTGCGCATGTATATTTTTTTGATTTTTGAATTCATTTCATTTATGTAGGTGGACTAATTTATATTGGCATTTCTATGTTTCCTTAACCATTTGCGTGAAATGTTGCAGAAGATATTTCAGTGATAAAATATGCCCCCTGATGTGTGAGGTTAGGAGCATACATATAGCCAAAATACATCAATGTTTCTTTTATTGAGAGTGTCATTTTAATGAAGAGTTCTCAAAGGAAATGCAAGAGCGATCCGCCAAAGGGAGAGGGAAAAATGTGGGACCCAAACCTTTCTCTAGGGAGAAAAATAAAATATGTGTACAAACAAGGAGGGCATGCGCCATGTTCGTGTCATGTAACTGGAATGTGAGATTGTAATTGAAGATGTATGTTGATGTATATAACTGCAGCACCCTCAGTGGAGATTGATAACGACAAATGAAAGTTTTGAATGGTGAACATACTCTGAAGTGAGGCAAGGAATCCTGTAAGAAGTTTCGATGACTCGTAGGCATTGATGGCCTAACGAATTCAAAGGTCTTCGGTTGGCATCAAACAATTGCAATAGACGCATAGTAAGACCCACTGTAACATGAGAGTTTTCTTGAAGTCAAATGTTATGGAGGTCAATGGAATCAGAGAGCAGTGGTGATTCTCTGTGTGTCATTTGAGACTCCTCATTGTGAAGGTAATGAGAGTTAAGATATTGTCGCCCTTCTGGGAACTGTGTTGATGTTGACAAAAAGGGAGACGTGACTCCAAGAAGCAAAGGGATTCGTGAAATCCACTTAGAAGATATCAAGTACGGAAAGGTAACATGACCAAAGTCATTATGTGGTGAGACTTAAGACTACCCTTGGTTGGGGAATTTTGAAGGATGACTGCCAACAACCATAAAACTGTACCTAGTGTCAGGGGGTCGACTAGATATGGGGTTAAACTGTGCCAGAGGCTAACAAAGTGGAAAAACTCAAATATCATGGGTACATGAACTTGGGATGATTAGGGTTCGTGAACAATGTTCGAATGAAAAGATATTGAATGTCCAAACCAAGGGACACATGGGCTTCATTTCCATGGAAAAAGAAGGTCATCAAGGGTGATGACAAAAAGCTAAGTAAATGTTGGAAACAAAGGATTTTTACAATTACCAAATAAATAAAGAATAATTTGGGTTGAGTATACAGATACATAAATGGGTTCCCCAATGAAGGATGGCTTGGCCTATGAGGGCGCAAGTTGTGAAATGGAATTGATGGGGGGTGGGGGGCCCATTGGTGGGTTTTTATATTATGTAAATGGATGGAGTACAATTTGTAGATGGGAAAACTAGTGGTGGATTAGATGGAGGGATAATGATACTACGGAGGTGCATTCAATAGAACCTCGATGATATGGCCTCGGCTTCCATTGGGAAAGATAGCAATATGATGAGAAGAAGTATGGGGTTTGTTAGTATCCAGATACTAAATTTTCAATTTTCTCCTTGTTGTAGGAATGGGGTTATTCTTGTAGCACCGAGAAGTGTTGTTTATGAGCACCAGTATTGCATAGGATAGAAGTAGTGTTGAGATTTTAACTCATCTCATTAGAGAAGAGGAGAAGAGGGTTGATTTTATTTTAAAATTTCACCAAAAAATTGTTGCGCCCAAAGGACAATCTTCAGTCCTCGAAGCCACGCACCTGCAATCATACAACACACATGTCATTATTTACCACCAGCAACAACACACAACACATAATGAGCCAGTGCAATCTACAGGAACTTGGCCATTTATTTTTGTCTCTGATGACTTATGAATTTCATTTTGAATACACTACTCTTAATCTCTATAAACATCAGGATCGTGCCCACAACACTTGATATATCTAGTGTCCTCTCTCTTGATAACCTTGTTGCATTGATAATGCTTCTTGCTAGTAGATTTCTTCTATCTTTAGTCCTCAAAATAATTGCAGACATCACATGGCAAGTTATGACAGATGGCTAATATGGGCATATAGTTGAATTCTGTGTTTACTTCTTATAAGTGCACTAACAGTTTGTTGATGCTTTCATGTATTGAAATCACCATGTGACTTATGGATAAGTCTTGTTCAATCGAAACTTAAGTCAAGTGCACAAGACAAACCATGAATTAAAAACATAAGCCATTCTTATGCTAGCTACACTAAAGTTGAAGCCATGAGTCATGCTATGTGTCGACACGCAAAAAAAATCCAAAGTCATTAATCAAGCCATAAATCAAGTTCATTGACCAAATTAGTTTAAATGCCTATGCAAAGTCTACATGCCAAGTCAACAAGTCAATTCCATATGCCATGCAACATATAAGTCATCAAACGCCAGCTAAGAGCCAAGTGTCAAAACATTGTGCAGAGGTCAATTTGGTTATCCAGTGTTGCATAGATTGAGGTAAATCATGCCCGAAATTACTGATGCCAAAGATCTTATTTGCAGGCAGAAGATACATGCACAGTTGTCTAAAGTGCAACATAGTTTGGTCTATGGTTTGTTTTGTAGGTCGAAGGCATCAGTTTGTTATGCAAAGCCATGAGTCAAGACCACATGGGAAATCCAACGTTAAAATCATATGCCCATACAAGGCCATGAGGAGGGAGCCTTCAGGTAATCTCAGGCATCGATATAGCTAGCATCAGGAGCGTTTAAGCCCGTAACAGGCTGAAATATTCTCTCACATACTGTGAAGTCATAGCCATTGTAACATAGAGACTTATTTATGTTGATAGAAAAGTGCGGATAGACAAATACTACCCCGAATGGTTTATGGATGTCCAGTCTATTGCAGAAACAAAATGAGAATTTTAGTCTTCTTTATGATGCAAAGGGTTGCTTCCGTTTGCATTCATTCAAGGATGAAGAAGCAAAGTATAAACTTTGCAAGGTTCGTTCTGTGCAATTTGGAGATAAGGGTATCCCTTATCTCAACACATATGATGGGTGCACAATCAAGTTTGATGTTGGAATAGGTTATCGAAGGTCGCAACAGAGGTTCTGTTTGAATTATTAAGAACAGAGAAAAGCATAAGGGTAGCTCTGAGATTATTCATGTGCAAGATGTTGTTGGTCAGGAGTTTGTGACCCGACGGGGTAATGTTTTCACAATTAGAAAAGGCACAAAGCCTTAGGTTCCCTTACCCAAGGGAAAGGATGTCAAAGTTGTCCATCATTGAAGAAACACCAGGAAACCCTGCAAATACCATGAAGCTGCAAGCAATTGAAGCAAAGATACAGGAAAATGATCGAGAGCCTCCTCGTCTAGTACACAGAAAATGAGATCAAAGCTGGATTTGATGAGGGGAAAGACCTCGTTGTGAAGAAGAAGGCGATTAAACTGGTCTATCTGTAAGGAGGAATAAGTCAAAGAAATGAATGACCAGGCAAGCACTGGGGATGATAGCTATAGATATCATGGCATCTCTCAAAATTATGATCCTAAAGGTAGTGGAAATAAGCATTCAAGAAAGATAAAGTATTTTGATTAAAGGAAAAGCATCTCATATGTTAGGCATAGTATCAACAAAAGGAAATTAGCTCCAGATTTTAAGGCATCAATGAAGGAGATTTGATTCTAATTTCAATAGTTTTGACTTTAGCATCATCTAGCATTAGAGACACCTATTGCAACTACTTTCATTTTTCTTTTATGAATAGGATTTGTTTTCCAGGATTTGAGGCAACAGTTGAGGAATAGGTGCTCTAAAGATTTTCTTCGAGATTTCTTGTTACATAAATATTTAGACAGAGGTTCATCCTTGGGGCGCATTTGGAAGATGGAAAGAAATCAAGAAGTCAAGAACATGTGGCATTTAGTCAACAAATGAAGATCATTACCAGATTCAAAGAAAATTCCCTGAATTTCTTTCAGCCAAATTCTAGCAACTTTCCAGTAATTCGAGGATCAATACATTAATTTTATTTTCAGTTTATTTTTATTTGTTTAGAATATTTAGAGGATGATTTTTTATATAAACGAGGATTAAGTAATAGAACATGGAGAGGAGACCCGAGAGGGGAATTTGGGCAGAGGCCTGTGTAGGAATTATTGTAAGCCTATGGGCATTTATTTAAGTATTCATTTCTGACATTGAACATCCCTGTGTATTGTTTTATCAAATTGTGATCTTTTCGTTTTACATTATGCTTTTTTTTTTCCTCTTGCTTGAATGAATTATATACATTGAGAATCAATGATTGTCCATGAACAATAGATTTTAAAAAAACAAAGAATTTGTTGTAATCTGCCTGTTGCTTATGTGCTTTGTTTGAGTACTTGTCAAATCCATTTTGCAGGAGAATCTTTGTTTGGTGGATGTTCTACTATTTGTCACATTCTTCATTCTTCCATCCACCATCATATAAGTATTTTGTCTGATATGAAACTCACTGGCCTTCAATCTAACAGGGCGTTTACTTGAATCCATGCCCAATGGTGTTTTAATTGATCTGCATTTAGCTTGTTTCTCTTATTCTTTCTCTTATCATCTACCTGATCCACCTTATCTCAAAACCCAAACACATACTTATTTATAAAATCATTGCAATAACTAAATATGTGCTAGGCTTGACCCTATAGTAGTCTAGGGGAAACTTCTAGCACTAACATCTTTTGGAATCATTGTCGAGGATGGAGACATGAAGTATTTATCCCTGGGAGAATGACAACGATCATATCCTCTTCGTGATGGTGAACAGGAAGGGGACAGATACATGACTACAAATCTTTCACCATGGTGACTCCATTGTCTAAAGATTAATAGGTGACTCCACTGGATCCAAGCATGGAAGCCATTATGGCTCAAAGGTTTGCTTTTCATGATTTTTTAGATTTGATTGGTTTTCCAAATCCAATTCTTAGCAGAGCTGAATGGGAAGGTATCCTTCCTACGTTTAAAGGTGAAGATTGGGAGGTTCCAGCTAAGCATTTGCTATATTTTCATGAGTTTATTCATGGACGCCAGATTGTGCATGAGGATGTCAAGATCAAGCTTTTCAGATACGCGTTGAAGGGAGCAGCCCTCGACTGGTGCAGATCACTTCCAGCTTCAAGTATTAATTCGTTGGCAAGTTTTCATGATACCTTCAATATATTTTATAAAGAAAAATTTTCAGCTGAAAGTCTTTTTGAAAATTGTTGTGATGTATTTGAGAAGCATATTCAGCGAAAACTAGAGTTTTCATCTGTTTGCAAGGATGGAAATTATTTTATTAAGGAAGATCTGCCAGATACCATTGATGATAAGATAGATGACTGCATAGTTGTAGATGCATTAGATTTTTTTTCTGATGCACTTGTTGTCTTAGATCTGAATAAAGCAATAGTTGAAGAAGAGGTTTTTCCTCAACTCCTTCAAGAAGATTTCTATGATATGTTGTTACATGTGATTGAAGAGGAAAATCAAGAAACTGCCCATCAAGAACAGATATATGAGGCAGCATACGACAATGTTAGATTTGATCAACATGTTTATGAAAACATTATGTCCATTTGTCATGTACATTCAAAACCAGTTTATGGCATCCATCTATCAGAAGGGGAAGCAAAGTTTGAGCTGCAATAAGAGGTAAACATGTTTGGTTGTTCATCTATTTCTTTCTTCTATGATCCAGTAGCCATTTATATGGAATCATATTTCTCAGAAGATTGCAGTCTTGCTATTTTTGGAATTAAAACAGATGATGATTGTAAGTATATGCTGCAAGTTGAAATTATGTTGCAAGTTACAAATTCTATCTGCATTGAAAGAGTATTTGTAAATTTTTTGATGTTATCATGGCTTCATTGGAAGCATGATTTCACTTGATCAAGTGACGGTATTATTGGTTAGAAGTAGAGCAAGCAATAAGCTTTCTTTTGGAGCATTTGTTTTTGCAGTTTGCATAGTGTAATTAGTTTGCTGCAAAAAGTTTGTTTTCAACATTTTGTTAGAGTTTGAATAAGTTGCAGAAGTTTGGGCCTAATTTGAAATGCTATTGATGGACTCCATAACCCAATGGACTAGGCACAACACAAAAGAATGTGAACGTTCGTAGAGACAAAAGTTTGCATGCTACATTTCACGGATGCACAGAGGAAAATGCACAGTGGTCTTCTTGTTCTTGATGCCTCACAGGGAGAGCATCATCCCCCAGAAGAAACCAATGTTAGTATCTAGATACTAAATTTTCAATTTTCTCCTTGTTGCAGGAACGGGGTTATTCTCGTAGCACCGAGAAGTGTTGTTCCTGAGCACCGGTATTACATACGCTAGAAGTAGTGTTGAGATTTTAACTCGTCTCATTAGAGAAGAGGAGAAGAGGGTTGATTTTATTTTAAAATTTCACCAAAACATTGTTGCACCCGAAGGGAAATATTCAGTCCTCGAAGCCACGCACCTGCAGTCATACAATACACATGTCAGCATTTACCACCAGCAACAACACGCAAGACATAATGAGCTAGTGCAATCTACAGGAACTTGGCCATTTATTTTTGTCTCTGATGACTTATGAATTTCATTCTGAATACACTACTCTTAATCTCTGTAAACATCAGGATTGTGCCCACAACACTCGATATATCTAGTGTCCTCTCTCTTGATAACCTTGTTTCATTGATAATGCTTCTTGCTAGTAGATTTCTGCTATCTTTAGTCCTCAAAAGAATTGCAGACATCACATGGAAAATTATGAGAGATGGATAATATGGGCAGTTGAATTCAGTGTTTACTTCTTATAAGTGCAGTAATGGTTTGTCGATGCTTTCATGTATTGAAATCGCCATGTGACTTATGGATAAGTCTGGTTCAATCGAAACTTAAGTCAAGCGCACAAGCCAAGCCACGAATTAAAAACACAAGCCATTCTTATGCTAGCTACACTAAAGCTGAAGCCATGAGTCATGCTATGTGTCGACACACAAAAGAAATCCAAAGTCATTAATCAAGCAATAAATCAAGTTCATTGACCAAATCAATTTACATGCCTATGCAAAGTCTATGTGCCAAGTCGACAAGTCAAGTCCATATGCCACGCAACATATAAGTCATCAAACGCCAGCTAAGAGCCAAGTGTCAAAACATTGTGCAGAGGTCGATTTGGTTAGTTGCATAGATTGAGGTAAATCATGCCCGAAATTACTAATGCCAAAGATCTGATTTGCAGGCAGAAGATACATGCACAGTTGTATAAAGGTGCAACATAGTTTGGTCTATGGTTTGTTTTGCAAGTTGAAGGCATCAGGTTGTTATGCAAAGCCACGAGTCAAGACCACATGGGAAATCCAGCATTAAACTCATATGCCCATACAAGGCCACGAGGAGGGAGCCTTCAGGTAATCTCAGGCATCGATACAGCTAGCATCAGGAGCATTTAAGCCTGTAACAGGCTGAAATATGCTCTCACATACCGTGAAGTCATAGCCATTGTAACGCAGAGACTTATTTCTGTTGATAGAAAATTACGGACAGACAAATGCTACCCCGCAGGGTTTATGGATGTCCGGTCTATTGCAGAAACAAAACGAGAATTTTAGGCTTCTTTATGATGCGAAGGGTCTCTTTCGTTTGCATTCATTCAAGGATGAAGAAGAAAAGTATAAACTTTTCAAGGTTCATTCTGTGCAATTTGAAGATAAGGGTATCCCTTATCTCAACACATATGATGGGTGCACAATCAAGTTTGATGTTGGAATAGGTTACCGAAGGTCACAACAGAGGTCATGTTTGAATTAATAAGAATGGAGAAAAGCATAAGGGAAGCTCTGATATTATTCATGTGAAAGATGTTGTTGGTAAGGATTTTGTGACTCGACAGGGTAATGTGTTCGCAATTAGAAAAGGCACAAAGCCTTTGGTTCCCTTACCCAAGGGCAAGGATTTCAAAGTTGTCCATCATTGAAGAAACACCAGGAAACCCTGCAAATACCATGAAGCCGCAAGTAGTTGAAGCAAAGATACAAGAAAATGATCGAGAGCCTCCTCGTCTAGTACACAGAAAATGAGATCAAAGCTGGATTTGATGAGGGGAAAGACCTCATTGTGAAGAAGAAGGTGATTAAAATGGTCTATTTGTAAGGAGGAATAAGTCAAAGAAATGAATGCCCAGGCAAACACCGGGGACGATAGTTATAGCTATCATGGCATCTCTCAAAATTATGATCCTAAAGGTAGTGGAAATAAACATTCAAGCAAGATAAAGTATTTTGATTAAAGGCAGAGCATCTCATATGTTAGGCATAGTTTCAACAAAAGGAAATCAGATCCAAATTTTAAGGCAGCAATGAAGGAGATTTGATTCTAATTCAACATTTTTTTACTTTAGCAACATCTAGAATTAGAGACACCTATTGCAACTGCTTTTATTTTTCTTTTATGAATAGGATCTGTTTTCCAGGATTTGAGGCAATAGTTGAGGAATAGGTGCTCTAAAGATTTTCTTCGATATTTCTTGTTACATAAATATTTAGACAGAGGTTCATCCTTGGGGCGCATTTGGCAGATGGCAAGAAATAAGGCAGTCAAGAACATGTGGCATTTAGTCAACAGATGAATATCATTACCAGATGAATATCATTACCAGATTCAAAGAAAATTCCCAGAATTTCTTTCGGCCAAATTCTAGCAACTTTCTAGTAATTTGAGGATCAATGCATTAATTTTATTTTCAGTTTATTTTATTTGTTTAGAATATTTAGAGGATGGTTTTTTATATAAACTAGGATTAAGTAATAGAACATGGAGAGGAGACCTGAGAGGGGAATTTGGGCAGAGGCCTGTGTAGGAATTATTGTAAGCCTATGGGCATTTATTTAAGTATTCATTTCTGACATTGAACATCCCTATGTATTGTTTTATCAGATTGTGATCTTTTCATTTGACATTCTGATTTTTTTCTTCTTCTTGCTTGAATGAATTATAGACATTGAGAATCAATGATTTTCCATGAACAATAGATTTTTAAATAGCAAAGAATTTGTTGTAATCTGCATGTTGCTTATGTGCTTTGTTTGAGTACTTGTCAAATCCATTTTGCAAAGAGAAACTCTGTTTGGTGGATGTTCTACTATTTGTCACATTCTTCATTCTTCTATCCACCATCATATAACTATTTTGTCTGATATGCAACTCACTGGCCTTCAATCTAACAGGGTGTTTACTTGACTCCATGCCCAATGGTGTTTTAACTGATCTACATTTAGCTTATTTCTCTTATTCTTTCTCTTATCATCTACCTGATCCACCTTATTTCAAAACCCAAACACATCCTTATTTATAAAATCATTGCAATAACTAAAGATGTGCTAGGCTTGACCTTATAGCAGTCTAGGGGCAACTTCTAGCACTAACAGGGTTCATTCTCGGGAGTGCATAAGACTACCGAGACTCCCATCCCTAGGGGGTGAAATCAGCATGAGTGGCAAGTGGCCAAGGGGAACTATAAATGAGACAACTCATGTGGGGGAGAGTGTTACTGGGTGACAGTACCAAAATGTAGTGGAGGTGAAGGTACTGCAAAGCCAGATGTAAGGATCCTAAAGGTAAACGTCAGAGGGTGTGACAGGGAGAAGCAATTGATTTACAGAGGGAATAATTACATGTCAGTGCCAAACATATACCTGAAGGGGTTGTGTCACTTTCATGAACATGTACCTGCACACATGAAAACCAAATACCTTACGTGAACAATATCTGATGATAAAGAACATATGACAACTATTTGATAAAATTTGAACATGAGCATGTGTACCTGAATGTGACGTGAGAAAAATTCTCCTCCAGGACCAAGTTCAGATGGTGGCTTAGGGAATGTGAATGGGTAGATGAAGGGACCAGTATCCCATGGCTAAGAATGGATCAAAAAATGAAGGCTCTGGGCTCCTGTAACAGGGTGTGGAATTTGGGAAAATGGGTGTATATATGGACAGTGGTCCCACAATGTCACCTCATTTGCACCGAAACTATTGGTGATCTAGCGAGGGTGTTGTGAGGTGAATTAAATATTATGGGAACTTGGGGATATTGATAAGGAGGTTGAAATACCTCTTGTGAGAAGAAAAGTGCTCAATGATGGAGTGCATTCCATGGGAAATCGGGGGTAGTGAGTTCCTTCAGGATGTCTTCATCGCAGTGAAAAATGTGAGAATATAGGGGATCCTAGGAGCTGACCGGGGGAACTGTCAAGGTGTGGTTGTCCTCCAGTGGTGAGGACGTAGACATAATATCTTATACAAGGTGTGAGGGACTGTTGAACATAAAGTGAATGTCCCGATACTGTGGAGAGTGCCTCGTTCATGCAGGTACTGACGACGAAATGTATCGAATATCAATAATGTGAGCCTCTATAGAAAGTGGTTGAGAGGGATCTGGTCGAGACATTTGGCGTAATGCAGCTAAGTTTTGGTGAAATTGAGGTAGAGATGGGAGATAATGAGTACAATGGCTATATTCTGACCATATGGCACAAGAGAATTTGGTTCACAACCCTTTATTTCCTGCAGTGGATGACTCTAGAGTAGCAGTTGACGTACTTAGTGGAGTGGCAAGCAATGTGGTTTCTCTAGGGAGTTGGATTAGATTGCATAACTCGGGAAGAGTAGGACATCTATTATTGGGAAGTCCTTCTCTTTCGCATAGTGTGCAAGGAGTTTGAACTCGAGGAGGAAGTGGAGTTGTGGGCTATTTCTTCTTTCATCTACCCCCAATAGTGGTAGTGGTGCCAACAGTTGGGGGTGATGGTGGCGTGGCAGGAGCCTGTACTGGGATCTACATCGGTATTCCCTCTATATGAGGAGGGAGAGATGGTTGAGTAACCATCATAGGTGGAGTAGATACCATACAGGGATGGAAAGCACCATGTTAGTAAGGTTAAGGGTCACAACTACTTGGAACGTTTGGACTCTAGGTGGGGGGTAGAAGAAGGGAATTTGGGTAATGGGTTGGTGGATTGTCTCCCAAACTAGGATTTTCCCCTGGAGGGGGAGAAAATCAGGGATAAGTGGTGCAGTGGGGTTCTCAAGGAATTCTTGATGTAATAGTTCTTCAATTGGTGGAACGTCAATGTGAGGAGAGGCCTCAGTGGGAGGAATAATGTCTCTGATATATGTTCCATTAGAAGATACTACACACACTTGTGTTGAAGGGTGTAGGAGGGGTGGTGCTCCATGATATGCCCCCAGCAAGGATGGGTCATTGAAAATGTCGAGACCCATGTCGATGACCAAATAAGCATCAGAGATAGTGCGTACAAGGGGGAGAATGTTATCGATGTTGGCAGAATGGTTAGACTCATAATGTGTAATTTGGTTGATGGTGATGATTTTCTTGTTGTGGGGAACATCACCGTTTGGAAAAAAGAGAGGCTATTGCCTTCATAGCGTACATGTAGCTACGTCCAAAAAAGATAATTTAATCAAGTGGAGTGTCGATAAAATCAATGTCGATGACAATGGTTTTTCCCCCGAGTTCAATGGGGACATTTTGGAAGAGCCCTTCAGGGGATGATGGTTGATCATCATAGACTCGTAGGGTGATGGAAGATGGTACTAGCTCGGGTGATATGAGTTTCTTCCAGATTCCTTTGGACATGATGCATGTTGATGCACCTACATCAATGATACATCGATGAACTATGATGTTCTGGATCTTAACCAGTATCTGGAAAGCTACCAAGGTGCAGAGGTGTGGTTCTCCGCTATCTAGATCAAAGGTGATGAGTCTAGTATCAATTGGGTCCACTGACCCCAAGGAAGAAAGAAAGGATTTATACTGATTTGGACAAGTTTGGAGGACCTCCAATACAAACATGGTTGCACGAGACTATGCTAAGTCGTCTACCAGACTGTAATTGTGTGTTGCCCTAGCATGAGGGTTATGTACATTTCATCGTAATGACATACAAGGTATACGAGGGTGTGGTTTAGTGTTAGGGCATGGAATCATCAATGGGTGTCTGTCTGTAGGTGGAGACGCTTTGAGGTGGTTGGGATAGAGTCAGGGGGAACACCATACTAGTGACCACGTGTTTGCAGAAGAATTTCTTCTTCGTTGGTGAGGAGGATGTTGTGATCAACTGGATTTCTAGGTTGAATGGGACCTGGGTTTTGATATTACCCCATTTGTGGTGGGGCAGGGTGTACCTCCTATTGGGTGTTTATCACACCTTGCTATGGAATAGGGTTTTTCAAAACGGTTGGAGGTGGCTATTGAAACTGTTGTGTCGATTTTGTCACTTGGGTGAGTAAAAAAAGGGAACTTGCATGCCTAGTTGGGCCTGCTAGACAATATAGAGGTTATTGCATGGATTAAACAATCCAAGCACATTAAATAAACGAGTAAAAAAACTAAAACAACTAAGGAAATAAAAACTAGAATGCATAATAAACTTTTAGAACCATAAACAATCAACCAATGACCAAGATTATGCCACCAATGGATAAGTATATTAGTTGGCAAAACACCATAGAGAAAAATGAGGACTTATGAGCCCCCTCTTCCTCCTTGGAGGGATCTTGAGTTCTCTAATGGAGATCTCTTCTTACAATGGAAGAAAAATGGCAAATGACGAAGAAAATAAATGTTTATTCCCTGAAGAGGTGAGTGGAATGGCCTATTGGAATGATGTTAGAATGCTCCTAGGATAAAAGAGGATTCTCAAGGGAGAATTGAGGCAGCATAACAATACTATGAAGATCTTTCTTTCTTAGTGCACCTGTTATCACTCCAAGAAACTCTTTGTATTTTGTATGTGTGGATCAATGGGATAACTCAATTACAGTTATGGTATTCAGACAGTCAAAATGAGAATCAAATGAACTAGTGCTCTCAAGGACCAATAATCAGATGATAGCTTTAAAGTGGGTGAGAAAAMAATGCTTATAAACCAAATACAAATGTAGGGTTTAATAAACAATTATAAGAAACTATTAATCAAGTTATGAGCTAACCAATGAGATGAYAGTCATTCTGCAGCTGAAACAACTTGAATAAGAGTACAGAAGGAAAGATGAGAATCTGACATCAATAGAGAGAGAAAAYTGTGATTTGTATTATYWTATGAAAGGTCTRTTTACAATATAGTATTTYTTKCTATCCAAAATCGAACCTTTACTTTATCAAAATGATAAGTATTTATAACCTTTACAATAGATMTCAGATCCCTGAAAAATGGATYTGGATTTCTAAATATAGAAAACAGAAAACAAAACTAAATACAATAGGATAACTAAGAACTAGTTCCTATGAATCGAATTGTCTTCAAAGCTTGTCTTCGACATCTGGTCTTCATCATTGCTATGTTTCTGATGTGTCATGGAGGAAAGGACACATGTCTTCAATAATTGGAAAGCTTTCAACTGTTGTGAACAAAGATTTAGTTGACCAATTAAGCATTCTCCTCCAAAATCTCCACGAATCTTTGAAACTGAATATTTTATGATTTGGTGATTCATATTTTTGATGTCCTCTTATCCTTTAAATCACCCAAAAACCGCTATGTTCGAGCTCAAATATTCAAAATTCTTATCTTGCGGTTTCACCAGCTATTTCACCCTAGGATTTTCTAATTAGTTGATGAAAGATCTTCTTTTCAATCACTAATTGGTTATAATTGTGCCTTTTATGCTAGTGAAAGCTCCATTTTTCAAAAAAGGAAAACTTTTGTATTCAAAATTGTTGTTCCATCACAAATCATTATTTATTTGATTGATCTCCCTGCAAATTTATAGCAACCTGTGCCAACACCTATAAATCTGGATGTGTGGTAATTTTTCCCTTCAACTTTTTTATTTTCCTCTTTAGGTTCTTAGCTAACCACCATAAGTTATTATAATCCTTTGTGATATTTTTCTTCTTCTTCTTATCCTTTATACTTTCATGTGCCAGCTTCTCAAATGTTGCATTGGTCTTTGCAAAATTTTCTGATAAATCTTTATATCTTGCCTTTATCACCCTTTCTAGAACCTCCTGATATGCTATTACCTATTTTTTGTTGTGGATTGCTCTGAGTTTGTTTCAAAATATAGTTTATTTTTAGCTTTCTTGGGATTTATGCTAGAATTTTTGTCTTCTGGTGGCTTTGGGAGAGCTCTCCTTCTCCTTGAGATACTCTGAGGAGTTGACTACTTCTTGCCTACTTTCTTCTTTTCATTTATAGGTTGAGTTTGGATCTCAAAACCTTCCCAGAAGAGAAAGTGCTTCCAAGTTCTTTCTCTCTGTCTCAGTTCTTCCAGGATGATGATTTTAATCAGGCCATAATGACAAAGGGAATTTTTCATGCTAAATGGTTCGGCTCTGATCTTATTACACACCTTGGTTAGGCTTCTATGAAGAAAGAAAGGAAAATTTAGGACCTTCCCTGTGAAGTGATCTAAGAGCCTAAAATGATATAACATTAACTTGTCATACCTGCCCTCTAAGGTTAAGTATAATTGAATGCCTTTGAATAGATCTCTCCATTCATATTCAAGGTAATAAACAGGAACAATTTTCTTCCAAGTTATACTTCAGAATTTTGTCTTGAGGTATGATCTAAAATCCAAATTCTTGGTCACTGTTGTTTTAAACCAATTTTGGCCTGTTCTGGGTAAGCCAGTTGTTGAAGCGATGGAAACTTCATCAACTATGAGTTCCAGCAAGCCCACTATAACTTTCTTTCCATCGTAATACTTTGCAAAAATATTTGCTATTGCCTGGTGATAGCCTTCCTACAACCTTTCCACATATGCCATACAACCTGCGTCTGAGAAATGCTTTTGCACCTCTGGATAAACTGCAAAAAGGATAAATTGTCTAATTCTTTCCTCAGAAGTCATCCTCCTTGCTTCCTTTCCATTTGCAACTTAATCTCTAGCTAATTTGTACATGGTTGAAATAATAAACTTCTTAATAAGGAAAAGGCTAGCGCTGGTGAAAACGACCCTGTGTTATCAATGAAATATGAAACCCCATAATAGAATTTTTTGAACACCGTGAATTTGAAATAGGAAATGGTGATTTGATTTGATGTCATCAGCTAACTGGTACTTTATCCTTTAGTTGAAATGATGATTAAGAGTGTGTCATGTCTTCAAACCCTTCTCTGTCTGCCCCATGAAATTCATGAGCACAATCTATCATGATGTCCTGCTAAAATGTGGTGAAAAGGTGTCATCACTCATTTGCATCCATTAACTCTCCATGATGTGTGTCCGGTGTATCCTTTTTGGGTTTCTGGAGTCATTGGAGGAAAACCTGTGTTAACACTTTCATCAACTCGCTTGTTGCTGAGAGTACACTTTAGCCGTTGAAACCTGAGGCTTTCACCAGCTAACTTCAACTTCAAAACATATGTTAGTTGTTGAGAATTTCTCGGTTTTTTGAAAAGACCTTTTTATGATCGATTTATTTCTAGGATAACATCTTAAATCCTATATCTTGAAACTTCTAAAATTTAAAAAATTATATAGGACCTTAATTAATGACCATGCTATCACCTACAAAAAGGAACAAATTGACTGATTCATTTTGAGAGATAACAACACCCATGGCCTCCATTTATAGAATTTCTTCAAGGGAAAATTCAACTGGTTCTTAGTGTGAACAAGGGGCCCTTTAGGGAACCCTTTGGTCCTTGACCAACCCCCCATTCTGATTTTTCTCAGAGATGAAGGTCAAATCAAGTTGGGAGTTGGTCCATAAGTGGTTGGGGGGGCAACAAGAACCATAAATGTGTCGTTCACAAGATTTCACATATTTTCTCATACACAATCGTGCATATGGTGCATTGTGTTATCTACAGGCTTCTTTGGCCCGTGCACTTCCTTTAGTGAGTTTGTGCATGTCAATTTTTATCCAATTGTACAATTTTTGCCTTTTGAAAATAATTTTGGTGTTGCAGGTGAACTAATAGTTGTTTGGCATTACTGTATTTCTATAACCATTTATGTGCAATGTTGCGAACGAAATTCCAGTGATAACAACAAGTACTATTATGGGGCCTACTGAGGGGTAGGTGGCGCTAGGGGACCTTGTGTGTTCATGGATTCTTTCATCTGTTTGAAGTCGTCAATTTGGGGGCAATGGTGTGCATAATGTCCATACTCACCACAAAGAGAGCAAGGGAAGTTAGTCCTAAGATTTTTTTTGTTCTTCCCTTATCGTTTGTTATTATTGTCCCCTTGGGGGTTCTAGTTGCCTTGATTCTGGTTGTCCCCAGCGGGATGGTTTTGTTGGGGATTATTTTCGCCCGGTCTCAGGTTATTATTGTTTCTATTTTTCCCTTTATTTTTGGCATTATTCGGCTGAGGGGCCGGATTTTCCCTATTCAACTATTCAAAAGCATGAAGTTGTTGAGTGGGAGAGGGTTGAAAAAAATTAACCTCGACCTATGGATGTCCTTATGGAGGAGAAATTGGTTGTGGAGGACCAGGAAATAGAAAGTAAAAATTGTTTTGTGGAGACAATCCATATGGAATATAAGAAGTTGAAGTACCTCCACAATTGTTATGGTTGCATGTAGGGGTTGGGGTAGACCCACATTTTATGGAGGGATCAAATGCATCTATGATATCGATGGGGGTCCCCCCAACAACTGAGGGGAAATAGTAGGATATGATTGTTGATAAGTGGGGGGAGGGTAATAATACAACCCTCTATATGGTTACGGATATTGAGGTGCACCATATATGGGTGGCAGTTGGCTGTAAGGTTGGTGGTGCGTCATGGAACCAATCAACCCATCCACAATGTGGGACATCCCAGGTGTGTCCTAGCCAAATGGTATGGGTCTGTGTGCATTAGGTAACACTATGTATAAGTAACCTGATTGAGCATAGATGAGGTCCAACTATTGAGCCTTGTTGATGGCTTCCTCTTTTGTCTGAGGAAAGGTGGATGCTACATCCTTGGAAATAACAGAGACAAGTGATTTGAGAAACCAATCAAGATGTTGTTCTTTGGTGGTTTCCACTTTGCACAAACTACGGTGTCGACGCCATTCATGGATGTGATCATCTATATGGATAGAAATAATTTGTTTGAACTCCGAGAGAAGTTCTAATCCAACATCATGACGAACTGGTAATTGGAAAAGGGACAAAAAGGCCTTGGCCAATGATTCAAAGGTCGCATGGGGCCCCAATTTTTCATCCACATGCCATTTGGTTGAGGAACCAGTGAGAGTGCGTATAAACAAACTTAAGCGGATGGAATCATACATGATGTTGTTTGAAGAGAACCATAAGTGGAAGGTCATAACATCGTTGGTGGGATCATCCCCTAGTTTTCCTTCAAACTTGGGAATATATGAAGGGAGTTTGGTAGGCATATTAGGCCAAGTGGGATCATGCAAGATAGGATCATTCGTGAGTTTGGTTAAATCAAGAATGTTAAGGGATGCCAAGTATGGCATAGGGATATTTTTTGGAGGATTAGTTCCAGCCATCGTGTGAGTAGGTGGTGGACCTGTTCCTTGAGAGAGGTTTGGTGGGGTTGTACTTATCCCTTGAGAAGAAGTCCCCCCCCCCCGCCTCCTTGTGAAGGAGAACTAGTGGATGGATGGCCTTGGGAATTGGACCTAAGAAAAGTGGAACCAGGTAAAGTTGATCCCAAAATAGTAGCACTCATGGGGGTGTGATATGGTTGAGCCGGTGAATCTAAAAGACTAGGGACTCCTCCTATAATAGGAGGAAGATTCTACAAGCGTCTAGAACGACGGGGATCATGTGGGTCCCCTATTGTTTCTGACTACCAAAGTGAATGTGTGAAAATGGTGATAATAGAAATAAATGAACAAGAGCTTTGTATAATTTGGACCTTAACAAGATAATGTAACTCACAATTGCATGTAATTAAATGAGCATCATACATAAATCAAATGTAAATAAGAAAAAATATGGGTAGGTGGATTTTTTCTGCATGGGGGAAAAAATAAAATAAAATTCTTGTGTCCTAAAAGTTGTATCGTCCTTCCTCTCAAATAGTACTGGGGATTCCAAAAGCAATCAATAGTTGGTTCTGAAGCCACCGAAAGAGGAACTAGTGAAGGTTGAAATAATCAGTTATAATGAGGGGTAGAGGGTGCATATCCCGAAAGAGTTGGTGCTATTTCCAATAGCCACAAAAAATCTGATCAAGGTGTGATTGCAGCCCACAATCTCCATCTGGGTAGATGTACTAAATTTTGGTCAGTAGGTACCTCGGTCAAAGTGCGACATTTACATTTCTGGCCTCAGAAATGGGTCGCGGGTTGGATGCCCTTCCAAGAGTTGGGTGACTCAAGGAGGGATGCACAGAACAACCAGACCTCGGCCTTCAAACCTTCATGGGTATCTCCCTGCCTTATGGTGTAGGAACACTTGACTTGGAGGATTCGAAAGTTCCCTATTACTCAACTTCTATGTTTTAAAATGTGAGAACCAAATAACAAAGGGTTATTTGGATGCCTACCCTGGAGATCCTACCTAGACAAAAAAAAATCTTTTGGCACCTCCTATGGATGAAAACATAGTGAGTTTTTAGAAAAAATTTAGATGTGGTGGGATGAGAGATTGGGGGTGTGAACCAATCTCATTTGAATTAATGGATGTGGATAATTTCCAAATAATTAGTGGGACATTTTATAATTCCTTTGGAGAAAACCTACTTCAACCTCCACATTTCAAAATAGAAATTATGTGTGTGGGGAGTGAATTTGTGTGCAAGTAAGTGAGAAAGTGTGCCAAGTTTTTAATAAGTTAGGTGTGAGATTGCAACATGTGGACTTCCTATGGTCCTTACAAATATTTTCTACCTAGCTTACTAAGTGTCATTGGCACAACCTTGCAGAATTTTAAAATCCCTAAAGAACTAGCATGTGGACAGATGGGTCCTTTACAAATCCTTTACAAATCCTTTAAACTCCCTCAATGTTGTTTACACTAAGAAATATTGAAAACTATTCTAGATTGTAAGCATGTGGGCATGTATGGGCCCGTAACTTTGATCTTTAAACTTCCCTAGATTGTGATGTAAACTAAGAAATAAATTTCAAGAAACTATCCTAAGTTTTCAACATGTGGGCATGTATGGGCCCTTACAACTTTAAGATGATTTCAAAAAACTAAGAGGAACCCTAGAGGGGCTTTGTCCTCTCCTAAATATTTTTGTTAAGGGAGATGAAATGTCCCTTTAACCACCTTTCTGATTCTCAAGATCACACTAGGGTCAGAGAGAAGAGCATACTCAAGGGTCAAAGTTAACTTCTAGTCCCAATGTAAGTGATTTATGTATGATAGAAATAATCTCAACTTAAAATTTTACAAGCCAAACAAGCCATCCATGTGGAAACCAAAGAAAAAGAGGAGAAAATTTGGTTCTTTTTACCCCCTAAGTGCCTATGTTTAGCTAACCTTTCATATGGGAAAGGATTCTAAGTGGAGTGCATTTGCCTTACAAAGTGCATGAAAGCAGAAATATGAAGGCTAGGGGCCTTCAAATCATCATAAAAACCCTTACAATTTTGAAAAATTGGAGATATGCACGGGTTACAACTCTGAAAGGTGCACAGTGGGTGCACAATGCATAGTACAAAGAAGTTTGTGGTGCGCAGAGTGCGCATATGTGGGCAGGAAAATCTGCGCACTTCCTGTCACGCATGGGGGGGAGAATTTCTGAGTGAAATACTCCTCCTCCAGCTCTGAATTTTGCCTTTGGCAGGTTGGGCTAGGCCGGTTTTGGTACATGCAAGACAAATTGATTAAAAAAAAGTGCTCTGTAAGCTCAAATAGGGTGGAATTTGATATTGATCCCCAGTATGGTCGCCAACCTGTTGTGTTGGTTTTGTCACTTTGGTGAGAAAAACAACAACACTTGCATGTCTAGATGAGCCTGCTAGACAAGACAGAAGTTTGTGAGTGGGCTAAACAAGTCAAACACATGTATAAACAAAGAAATAAAACTAAAACAACTAAGAAATAAAAGTTAGAAAACATGAGAAACTTAGAACCATAAAAATCAACCAATGACCAACACAATACTACCAATGTATCAATAGATTAGTAGGAAAAACACCGTAGAGAAAAACGAGGACTTATGAGTCATCTCTTCCTCCTTGGGAGGGATATTGAGTTACCTAATGGATATCTTTTCATACAATGGAAGAAAATGGAAAATGGTGAAGAACAACAATGCCTATTCTCTCAAGAGGTGAGTGGAATGGCCTATTGCAATGGTGCTTGAAGGCTCCAAAGAGAAAAGAGGATTCTCAAGGGATAATTCTTGCAGCATAACAATACAATGAAGATCTTGGTTTCTTAGTGCACCCATGGCTCTTAGTTATAGCATTTCTTCAAGGAAAAATGTTATTGGTTCTTGGTGTGAACAAGGGGCCTTTTAGGGCACCCTCTAGTCCTTGACCATCCCCCCATTCGTATTTCGCTCAGATATGAAGGTCAAATCATGTTGGGAGCTGGTCCATAAGTGGTTGAGGGGCCGACAAGATCCATAAATGTGTCTTTCTTGGATGTGTGTGGATTTTCTCCTACACAGTCATGCACTTGGCTCATTGTGTGCTCTGAGGGCTTTGTTTTCTCGTGCACACTACGCAATGTGCACGCGCTTCCTTTGGTGAATTTGAGCATGCCAATTTTTGACCCAATTGTATAGTTTTTTTCTTGTTGAATGCATTTCAGTGTTGTAGGTGGACTAATTGTTGTTGGCATTGTTGTGTTTTCTTAACCATTTGTGTGCAATGTTGTTGACGATATTTCAGTGATAACAGTTGGAAATGAACCTCCTCCAATACTCGATTACACCTAAGAAGCTTTGGACTTCGGTTACACTTTTTGGCTTGAGACAATTTACAATTACATTAATTTTGGAATGATCAATTTTTAATTGTCCTCCTCCTACAATATGACCTAAGTACACAAGTGCATTCTTTCCAAATTCACATTTATACAATTTTACATACATCTTTTCCCTTTGCAAAGTATCCAATACTTTCTTTACATGCCTCACATGTTCATCCCAAGTCCCTCTAAAAATAAGAATTTCATCTAAGTATACAACCACAAAGTCATCTAGGAAAGGCCTAAATACATCATTCATAACACGCATGAAAGTTGTCGGAGCATTACAAAGCCCAAACGACATAACTAACCACTCAAACAATCCATGTTTGGTTTTAAAGGCATTTTTCCATGCATCCTATTATGTGACCCTGATTTGATGATATCCACTCCGCAAATCCAACTTAGTGAAATAAACAACATTCTTCAATTGATCAAGTAAATCATCTATACGAGGAAGAGGGTATCAATTTTTCACCGTGATTTTATTTAAGGCCCGATAATTGACACACATTGTCCATGTGCCATCCTTCTTTGGCACCATCATGATCAGAGAACCACAAGGAGACGAACTGGGCCTGATGACCCCTTGATCCAATAAGCCTTGTACCTTCTTCTTGATATTTTTCATCCCCACAAATGGCATCCTGTACATTCCCACATTAGGAAGAGGAGAATTCTGCTAAATATGTATCTCATGTTGGTTTTCCCTCTTAGGAGGTAATCCATCTAGTTCCTGAAAAATATCATCATACTTAGAAACAATATCAATTAATTCTTTTTTATGAGATGGATCACATCCTTGGAGAGCTTCGTATGTCCTAACATCTTTCTCTCTTACAACCATGAGTACATATCTCTTATTAGTGTTTATGAGTCTCTTCATTTGCCCTGCACTAACAAGTTTTGTATTTACCCTCATGTTGTGAGCTCTAACAATATATTCCACTCCCCCTTTAGTAATGTGGTATTTGTTCTCATGATGAAAGAATATTGCTTTTCTATCATAAAGATAAGGAATTCCCAACACTATGACACATATATCAAGTGGTACAACATCCAAATCCACTTCATCAATCGACTTTGAAGCAATATCAAATCTGACCCTACATTGTTTGGTGACATTAATTTTTTCTTTATTGCATACCCAACCAAGAGGATAAGGCTTCAGATGTGGTTTCATTTCAAGACCCATATTCTTTACAAGTGATTCATATATTAAGTTTACTTGGGAACCCAGATCAAATAATGTATCTATCTTAGTGTGTTTAGATACAAGCCTTATGTGAAATAATTCATTCCTCTTTCGTTCATCATCATGAGATTCATTATTGGAACTTGAACTAAAATGAAGGGAATCTTTACCTTGTACTCCAACTATTGTGATATTTCCGTCATTTCCTAAATTAGAACCAAGATCTTGTTTCATTGTAGCAATGGTTTTTGTCTTCCCCTTTCCACCGAACTGTTTCGGTTTTTTTCTAGATGTAGTTTCCAACAATGTTCTTCATCATGACCGCTTTTCTTGCAATGAGTGCAAGATGGATTTCCTCCTTCTCTTGTTATTGTGGTGGTCTTCTTGTCCTTCCTTTTCAACTTCTTAAAATTTTTATGTGGGATGTTGGAAGGTTTATTCGTGGGATCTTCTTGAACATGTTTCCCCCTGTTCTCAAGGTTAGTGGCTTGCACACAAACTTCGTCAAGACTAGTGGGGTTGAAAAAGAGAAAAATATGATGAATATAACTATGAAGTGCACCAATATACTTCATTAAAGTTTCATAAGAATCCAAAGGAATGTTCAATGCAAGAGATTTCTTACTAAATTCTTCTGTGAAACTTTGTATAGTTTGACCTTTACATTGCCTTAAATTTTTCCATTCCATCATTGCTTTATGTAAATACCCTAATGGATAAAATTGCTTCCTTATCCCTGATTTAAATTCCGACCATGAGGAAAGAATATTACCACACTTACTTCTGTCTTGAAGCTTAATCTCCCACCATACGAGACTGGTTCCTTCCAATCGAAGAGAAGCCAATTGCACTTTAACTTCTTCTTCATCAATATGCTGAACATGGAAATACACTTCAACCTATCGGATCCAATTATCTAGATTTTTAGGATTAGCATCTCCATTAAACATAGGTAAATAAAATTTTACATCAAGCTTTAATAACAATTTATTAAAAGAGGTTTTATGGCTAGAATGATGAGAATGCTCAGAGGAAGAAGAACTAGAAATCGAAGGTGAAGATAGAGGTTGTTGGCCCTTGGTCATGTATTAAGGAAGAAAGCGAAGATTAATGAAGAAGAAAGAGAAAGTATGAAGTCCGTGGAAGGCACACAAACCAAGGAAGGGTCGAAGTGGTTAAAGAAGAATAAAAGAAGGAGTGAAGTAAAGAAAGCAAACCGTTGAAAGAGAATATCAAGGAAGACAAAGTAGTAAGGAAGATAGATCATGGACAAGTTAGCAAGAGGAAGAAGACACTAATAAGTGCTTTGGAGAACCTCGCGGAGAAGAAGGTAGAGTAGGTCAGCTAAGTCCTTAAAATATGGGTTATGTGGACCTAGGGTTTTGACACCTAGGGTTTTGGCACCTGGGCTTTGGTCCATGGTTTTCTAAGAGTCATGGAACAAATAAATAGAGGTCTAGAAGAGTTGATAGGAGATATAGGAGCGTGATAGTGGTGTTGAGAGGTAGAAGTTTTGTGTTTTAGGGTATTTTTGTAATTTTGGGTCTTCAGCTAGGTGCGAAGATATACTCTGCAGCTGGGTGCACAGGGATAGAAGATAAAGAAGAAGAGGGAGAAGGATCTGCAGCTGAGTGCATAGATACAACTGTATATTTTCATCTATTCTATCAATAAACACAGTTTTGTGGGTGTAGCCCTAGGGAGAGGGTGAACCACGTAAATATTGTTGTTCCATGTGGTTGATGCTTTTTTATTTACTATCTTTTATATTGTTATTACACTGTTATTTTTCATGTCGAAGATAAGAAGATATAACTAACTTCGTGAAGTTAAGCATAATATTCTTAAGAATCTCTAGGTTATTTTGCGTTGTTGTTTTGGAATCATCTTGAATTTCCTCTGGTTGTAGACACTTATGTCCTGCAACCCTCCTATTGCTACTTCGGGTGAGACTTCATCTGCTTCGCAGGTGTTTCCGTAAGGGCCAGTAGTTAGGGTTTGTTGGCTATTAGAGTTGAACCCTAGGTCTACCCCTGTGCCAACAAATAGTTCCATTGCCAGGATGGGTATCCTCTTGAGGGAATTTTGATCCAGGTGGATATCGGTGGCCACCCACCTTCTCCAACTAGCCCAAAACATGTTTCTGGCAATTTTGGTAATTTACTATTTTTAGCAGTTTTTAACTTCCGGGGCCATTTTGAGGCCCTAAATGATGTTTTTTTGAGAAAACGGGGAGCAACATGGATTGTAGATCATGTTGCTCACCCAAAAGTTGTATTTCTCGGATAGATATTTCCCACCAGCTATTGAGCGCCCCAAACAGAGATCGTATGAAAAAGTTACGCCCCTGGGAAGTTGACGTATCAACTACCCCCATCGGGGCCCACAAACCTTTTGGCTTTTCATCTTCCGGGGT
>JZKD02S2054509.1:724914-737825 GCA_000966675.3 Picea glauca | reverse complement strand
CATGCTATCTATGAGTCTCGACCCCGTAGTGTCATTATTACTCTGGGGGGTCATCTCTACAGGATACCAGAGGTAGCTCCAACTACTACCCCACCTAAACAGTGCTGCAAGGTAGGATCTCATACTACAAAATTCATCTTCTCCACAAGTTGTTCAAAAGGGGAACAAAAGGATACTGCAACCACTACAGCCTCGGCCCAAGCACCTTCTATCCACCATAAGCAGGTCGACAAGGTTGTAGAAAAGCACAAAGATTCCTTCTACACACATTCATCTCATGTAGCCAGATTGGTTAAAAAGGTCCAACCCTTCCATCCACAAGTTCATGACGACCTTCAACAAACCAATCAGTGCGACGGTTCCAACAAGGCAAGCAACTCACCAAGATTCAGATTCAACAATCGCTTTCCCCTCTCCCCCGGGAACTCAACGCAATGGAGACAATTACTTCCTAAGGAGGGAGGATTGATATAGGTGGATATCAGTGGCCACCCACCTTCTCCAACTGGCCCAAAACATGTTTCTGACAATTTTGGTAATTTATATTTTTAGCAGTTTTTAACTTCCGGGGCCATTTTGAGGCCTTAAACGATGTTTTTTGAGAAAACGGGGAGCAACATGGATCATAGATCATTGTTTCTCACCCAAAAGTTGTATTTCTCAGATAGATCTTTCCAACGAGCTATTGAGCGCCCCAAACAGAGATCGTATGAAAAAGTTATGCCTCTGGGAAGTTGACGTATCAACTACCCCCATCGGGGCCCATAAACCTTTTGGCTTTTCATCTTCCGGGGTTAAGGTTTTGGATTTTACTTATGTTAAAGAGGCCCTTAGAGCCTCATTGTAATAATAATATTCTTGCAAATGAGAGTAGCTGTCACATCTCTTCTCAGAGATAAGCTACCACCATTCTAGCGAGTCTTTCACTCTGTAATTTTACAGTCTCTGTACATTTATTTCATTAATAGAAATTGTGTATTACTGTATATCTGTGACTCTTGTTATATTTATGCTATATCTATGTTATATTGTTGTCTCTCTTGCAATATCTCTGAATATTTCTGTGTTATATCTCCGCTCTCATTTCGTGCCGAAAATAATCCGGATCAAATGTCAAGGTGGTTTCCATCGAAGACAGAAATTCAGAATTGGATAGAAGAACAAGAAAGGGACTTCATCATAGCTCAGAACAAGAACCCTAGCATTAGTATAGAATACCGGTTGGGAAGGTACATCTTTACTTATGTGCACGAGATTTTCTTTGTAGGAGTTCATCAGGAGTTGTACGAGTGGTTAGCCAGACTAGCAGACACTCGGTTTGAAATCAGATCTATACCACCTATGATTTGGACATCGACGATGATTAAGAAAGTCAAGAAAGTTGATAATGTTGTATCAAGGGTAGTGGATCTCTGGTTTGACAACACTATTGGAGGATGCATTATTGAATTTTCTATTGACAGAGTAAAATCATATAGTCAAGCAAAGAGGTATTTCTTCAAGGGACCTAGAGGAAAGTTTCTACACTTTTTGAAGTTGAAGATTAAGATGTTATTGCATGAGAAGAATATCTTGAAGATACAGTAATCAGTTGGATTTTAAATATAATGTTCAAGAATTCAGACAACAACAGTGACACAGAGGCTGGACACATGCCTAGTGGGAGATAATTCAAAAAGTTTCCTCTTGCGAACCTATTTAAGCGGAGTTACAGACCGTTAGCACAAGATGAAGGATTCTATAGTGGAGAAGAAGCAGAGAAATCAGACGAAAAGTATTCAAATTTTGCAAGGGCAGAGGAAGTAGAGACTAAATAACACCTCCGAGAAGAACCAGGAACTTTAGGTACTACACCTACTGTCAAAGTAAGTATTGCTACTCCTCCTTTTGTTCTAGCAACATCAAGTAACCAAAGTAACGAGAGTAATCAGAGCACTCAGAGTACCGTCACGAACAGTTTAAGAAACCAAGGAAAATCAATGGCAGAGGAAATGAGGTTACCTATTTTCAAGGGAGATGGATCTGAGGATCCTGACCAACACTGGTTCTTATGCAAAGTTGTATGGAGCATTAAGCAAGTCACTGATGAAGCTATTAAGAGAGATCAGTTTAGTACTACTTTGAGGGACCGTGCATTGAGATGGTATATGAAGTTTGTTAAAGCATTTGTATAGCCTAAATCATTGAATGTCATTAAGGTTGTGTTGAGTGCAGAGTTCAAGAAGCCTAAGTCGGATTCGTAGTGCATCACAGGGTTGAAGGAAATCAAGAAGAAAGTGACTGGACCTGTTTGGGAATTTGATCAGAGGTTTAATACCTTGACAGTCCATTTAAGTTTCCATATTCTAGACGAACAACATAAGGAGTGGTTCATCACGGCCCTCCTGCCACACATTAGAGTTCCTCTAATGCAATAGAAGGTTGCTTCACATGCTAAGACATTAGAAATTGCCATGAAACTAGAAGCGTCCCCTATAAGATAATCCAGTCTAGGTATGAGTTAGATTTTGAATCAATTAACTAGTTTATCTTTACAGGTCGAAGAAATGAAGAAAGACAAAGGAAAAGAGAAAAGAAAAGACATCTATTGTATCATATGTAAATCAGAGGGCCATGACAAAGAGCATTGTCCTTTATTTAGTGAATACTTGGCCTCTGGAGACCCTAACCCTTTGAAGCAAGCTACTTTACCATGGTGCGAGGTATGTAGAACTAGACATCGCCCTGGTGAATTTTATTATATGCAGAAATATGTCCAGACACCCACAAATATTTATTGTACATTCTGTAAATTTGTGGGACATAATGAGAGGAACTGTAGGCATTATGACCTCATGCATGAAAGTTCAAGGGATGCATATAGAATTCAAGGAGAATTACAACTAGAAGGGAATGCTATGTAGTTCAATTCCCCAGGAAGAGGAAGCTTCACCCCTCACAGTGGGTTCAGAGGAAGAGAACGAGGAGGAGGCATGGGTCGAGGTCGAGGCTAGATTATTTTCTATAATGCGCCCAACCATGACATTTGGTAAGGGATTGTCAGAACCCTTATACTACTTGCAACTACTATAATTCATTCGACCATGTCATTGAAGATTGTCTAGTATTGTTAGCTAAAGTTCAGGAAAGACAAGGTGGAAACCAGCAAGTCCAAAAAGTAACATTTGAACCTTGCGATCAGGAAACCAAAGTTGTTATTATTACTAGAGGAGGTGTTGTCATAGGAGAAGATAGGGTGACTCCAAGAAAGACTACAGATGGATAAGGGATTAGAAGAGCTTCAGAAAAGGTGCCATTATTTGATTCAAGGAAAGAAAAGCATACTTTTGAAGAAGAAAGAAGAGAATTTGTAGGTGAACATGCTTATTCATATAGGGCACATTCAGAAGTAAAGGAATGTGAAATGCCCCTAGCATTTGATCAGTCTGCCCCACCTAGACAAGAAAAAGAGGTAAGCAAGATTATGGACTTCTTGTATACTTGTATTGATTTGATTAAAAATGAAAGAGTTGTGCAGGAACTACAAAACCTAATAATAAAGTATGAAATTGGAAGAGTAGATCCTCAGCTGAGAAGAGTTGTGAATCAAGTATCTAGAAAAAGAAGGATAAGCAAGGAACTGCACCTTAGTGCTCAGATTAGAGACTACGACATGGACTATGTGGTCCTTGACCTGGGATAAGAAGTAAATGTTATGACAAAGAAAACTTGGGAATTGATGAGAAAACCCAAATTGATTTACTCTCCTATTAGGCTCAGGATGGCTAATAAGCAGGCGTTGATCCTCTTTGGAAGACTAGAGAATGTCCCTGTGGACATCGATGGAGTGAGGACATTTGCAGACTTCAAAGTGATCGATATTTTTGATGATAGTTGTCCCTATCCTGCGTTGTTGGGTATTGATTGGGATTTCGACAATTTTACTGTTATTGACCTGAAAAAGAGAAGAATGTCATTTAAAGGTGATGTCCACCTCTTCACCCCAATGAAGGTCGCAGATACACAAAACCTATAAGAGAAGAATACCACGCCTACGATCTAGAGAACATTTGTAAACTGACAACAAAACAACAGGATTATATCAATCCTATAGCAGATGGAAATCTAAGTTGGCGAAGTGAAAGTGCATGCTCGTCAGACTCAGAAGAAGCATTGGAAAATTGGTAGAACTTAATGTATGAAGTCTCTACGAGGAGGTGTGCCATATTGACTAAGGCAGTTCCTTGGATTGGCATAGAAGTAAGTAATCTTCCTACATTTTATGGCTTAAATAATGTAGAGACATTTCTATTTGAATCTGAAGGAATTTTACCAGTACAACAGAGGTTGTTGGCACTTGATGAAGCCTTCAAAGAAATGCCAGCTAGATGGTGAGGAACACACAATAAGAACATCATTGAGTGGGTACAATGTCGCACCTTGTTGACAGTGCACTTTTCAGACCAAGTTGGAGGTTGCGAAGTTCGATACACATGTCAGAGTTGTCCTAAGGACCATGTGAGAAGTTGTGAGGAAGCCTAGAGAAACATTCCTAAAGAAAAGTGGGTACATAAGTTTATTAACACCTTAGATACTACACCTATCAACTGGTATCTTCAAGCAGAACTGGGCTTATTAGTCACTAAATATTGGTATGGTATGACCCATAACTTTATATCTATGTTCCTATTTCAAATTCAGTACTCCATAGTAGATCATGCTTTACAAATTGTAAGACAAAAGGTCTTTGAGGACCCACCAAACCCCCCTCTTGAACAAGAAGAAGATGAAGGGATTGTGCCTCTTTAGTTTTTATAATATTAATGTTGATGAGGATGATGACCCTAGGAATGTGAACATTTCAAAAATTGAAGGACAAAGAGATATAGAAGGACCGGCGATTGAATTACCTTTTTTGGGAAGCCTATTAAAATTAAGAAAGTTAATATTTGGAATAGAGCAAACACCTAAGTTGGAAAATGTTCGAGACTATTGGGATGATGCTACTATTGGTAAGATTACAGAACTATTGCATGAGTATCAGGACTTGTTTCCAACCAAGTTCACAAACATGAAGGGCATTAAAGGGCCCATGGGAGAAATGAAAATTTCTTTGAAAGAAGATGCAAGGCATGTCAAGCAAAGGCCTTACCGACTAAATCCCAAGTACAAGAAAAAAGTTAAGATTGAATTAGATAGAATTTTGGAAGCAGGAATCATAGAACCAATTGAAGAATCTGAATGGATCAGCCCTATGGTGGTCGAATATAAGAAGTCAGGAGAAATCATAATATGTGTAGATCTAAGGAAATTGAATGATGCATGTTTACATGTGTTGGCACAGGGGCAGAACCAGGGTTCAATGCTTCAACAGTGCACCAACAAAACCCTAACTATCGACCCTTTTGGGAACACCTGTGAAGCAGATGAAGTCTCACCCGAGGTAAAGGCAGGGGTGGTTGCAAGACTAAAAGGTATGCAACCTAGCTGGGACATAGATCTATGATTACACCACTCTAACATAGCACTTAGCAGTTAGCTTTCATCGGAATTTAACCCTTATTCACATCACAGATCCAAACCCTAACTACAGAACAACACATTATTCAACCAAATATAACACATCTAAGCACCTAGCATATGGAAAGATATCAGATCTAGCATTCATTCACTTCACTAAGCACTTAATCTATCGTACCAGATGCATATAAACATTCATTACTACACTAAGATTAAATCACATGAACAATATAACAACCATAATGCACAAATAAACCATAACACATGATATATGTCATTCACCCCAGTGTGGCTTCTTTATTATCTTATGTCAATCTTATACAAGCACAAAGCCACAGGAAGCTACTCCACATAGGACAAAAGATCTGTGTGCACCTCACCAGATCCTCCTTCCCCAAGCTAGGTTTAAGCACAAATCCTTCTTACAAGCTGCACACAAGCTTCTTACAATCACTTACACTTAGCTCTGCAAGTTCTCAACACACAGTAATCACAAAGCCTTTGTAATCACATAGATAAAAATCTATCACTTAGCATCTTCGCCTCTTCTTACATCGCCTAGATATCTATTTACACATTACAAAATGGGCCTAAATAAGGATAAACCCATGGGCCAACATCCCATACCTATTACATAAACAATAATCCCAAAACTGCCCTAAAAAGGGGTTGATATCCTGCGATCTCTATTTTGACTTGTGCTCTTCCTTCGACCAGCTTATCGAAGTCCCAAAAGTGGTCAAACATGACCAAGGTTCTCCAAAACATGGTCAAGGGCCAACAGGCCCCCAACACTCACCTATGACTCATCCCAAGTCACTCTTCTCTGGTTAAATCTGCCTCAAATGCCTCGAGCTTGGCTTGAGTTGCTTCGACCTATTGCTTCGCCAAGGCCTCCTGCTCGGCAAACTCCTGAATAACTACCTCGGTCACAGGTCCTTCCAATCATTGTTCGACTGCAGTGACTGCTTGTTCTAGTTATGCTCCTCATCCTTCAATCTCCTGAAAAAGTAGGCAAGCTGCATCCTGGACTGGCTAGAGCTTCTGAGTCACTTCCATGACTTTGCTTTGTATGGCATGGACCTGTTTCTAAGTCATGCGCTATTCTTGGGATATTTTCATTCGCTCGACTACTGAAAAGGGCTTCAACTGTGCTTGTACTATTATTTATTGTTTCTTTTCTTCCTGGAGCTGTGACTCTAGTGTCTTTAGTTCAGGGTCCTTGGTAAGGCTCTCATAATTCTTTTCACTTCGATTGCTAAGTTGTTTACATTCCAAGGCTAATGCCTTGATTCTCTGGACTACGCTTCGAGCGGTTTCTTCTCGCTAGTTTCGCACTTTTTCCGGAGTGCTTGGTACTGCTTGTAACTCATTTTCTTCTATTCTTTATTTAAGTTGATGGATGGCTGCAGCAAGCTTTGCTACTTGACTCTCCACTGGGTCTTCTTCTATCTGTTCTAAGCCTATCATAGAGCGAAGTGCTTTGTTGACTGTTTCTTTAACTCCAACCTGCTCTGTGAGTAGTTGTTCTTTCTCTTTTCAGATCTGTGCTTTATCCTCTTCGAACTCGATTTGGAGGTTGTCCTTCTCTTGTTGCACAACTCGGCGTTTCTCTATGACTTCCTCTTGTGCTTTATTCCGGGCCACTGTGGCCTATTATTTTTCTTCCTACATGCGACGAAGGCAAGATTCGGTTGCATCAGCTATTCTACGGAATTGGGCAGTCTCATCTCCAAACTCTGCTTCTTCTGATGGCAGGCATGCAGTGGACACTACGTGGCTAGAGTGAAGGGCTTGTTGTACCCCTCTCAACTCTTCTTCAATTCTTTCGTACATGATTTCTTGTTTGGCTTCATTTCTCTGCAAAATATCTTCTGAGGTGTCTGATATAGCTGCGATAATGAATTTGAAGTCATTGACCATGAACACAGTCTACAATGTTGGATTACTAGCTTTGGACTTCTTCCATGATGTAGGTTTCCTTGGGGAAACCTTTCTTTTCCTAGATGTCTCTGCCTCTTCAAGTGGATTCCTAGGCGGTGTTACTTCGCCCTGCTTTTGCTTGTCTTCTTACCCTTATTTATCTTCTTTGTCCACTTCATCATATCCTCCTCTGCTAGGTGAATCTGAAGCAGTTTCTTCTAATGTGTTTTGTATTTCATGTACATCTTCCTTCTTTTTCTTCCTGCTACTATTGGATGCATCATATCTTCGTGAGTAACCATCAGACTTCCAATGAGATCGGCATCAGACAATTCTACATGGTTGAATGGCACTAGGATTTCTTTAGGCCACTCCTTGGTAATTTCCTCCATGTACTCCTCAGTGAGCCTGTAATAGGACTAAATCTCTTCTTTATGTTCATCTCTGCACGCAGTAATATATATAAAATTCCTATCTGCGCATAACTTCAAAACTGGTCTGAAACTGTCCAGGGTGTTCGATGTCATATGAGGGAAAGACTCAATATCCCTCATTAACTACAGGTAGTAGGTATGGAACACCACGTTCGACTGCCATTGTTTCCCCATATCACTCGAATACGAGAGTGTGGTGAATTTCACAGCTAGTGGCTCGAATGGATCAATGTCAAGGAAGGTCACCTCTTCTGGCATCTCCCAAGAAATGAACACGATGAGGATCAACAGCCAGCTAAAGTGGAACTTGTAGCCCTGATCCCAAGCTTCACGGTAGTCCTGTTCTAACTGGTTGACGAGGTAACTCACCCAGTTCATTTGTAATCCTTCCATGCATTTTTCTCCGAGGTCAACAATGAACCTCGTAACCTGCATGGGTCTGTTCTTCCTTACTAGCTTACCAGCGATCAACTTGTAGGCTAGGCACACTGTGCCATTATGGATGGAGGCTGCCTTGTAGCCTCACTTCCCCTTCTCTACATCGTCATAGGTGTATTTAATCTTCTTTTCCAGGGCACGATCTACAGCCTTCCCTGGATAAAATTCTTGTGGGTCTACTCCTTGCATGCTTAATCTGGTGATCCTATGGATCAACATTGGATAAATGGTGATACACTTGTTCAACCACATATAACCACCATGGAAGCACGACAGCAGGAGCTTAATGCATGCGTTAACCTCCTGATGTCTTCCAAAGTGTCATATCTTAATCACGTTCAAGATAGTGGACCTTGCGATGCCCATGGTCCATGGATGGGGGATGATTTTTGAATTCTTCCCCTTGGTCTTGGTCAAGTATTTGTGAGGTGTGAGAATGCCATAGATCTTGTGGTCTCCTAGGTTATAGTCATTGATATTCAAGGTTGGAATCCTCTCCAATTGCGGTATGACTGCTTGTATTCCCTTCTGGAGGTACGCAGTGATGACTGTGTAGTCGAAGTCCCTCGGGACATTGTCACAACTCACCACACCGACCAAGGGTGGGATGTAGTCAGGAAAGATGGATGGGATTAGCTTCGCATTCGCCAAGTCATGATGATGCTTGGTTATTTTCTCAGTCACAACTCGGGATGGTCTAGATCCATGAGAATTCGATGGGGAGGCTTGCACTCCTCTCATTGATGAGGTTTGGATGCCTGTGGACATCACCTTCTCATCCATGAGGTCTATTAGAATCTCTTCGATAGATTTTTCTGTTGCGCTAATTTCATCCAACATGCACACTCGAGATATGATATCTTAAGTCGGTGAAAAACACTAGATGTAACAAAATGGATGGTGAGGTCTTAATGATCACTGCACGAAATCAAGTAGTTCTCTGTGGGCTCGGATGATCACAATTGAAAAATGTGTTCTCGGTGCAATGCTCGATGGGATAAATAGGTATTATCTTAACAGACTCTTCCAATGGGCAGGAACACCTTAATCAATGCAGTTCCATAAGTTATGGTGCGGTCCCAACAGTCCAAGGGAGAACATTTCAGAAATAACTGTGTTTCTAGTCATTCTAGAGCATTGTTCTAATAGTCAGAATGCCTCCAAAAATCATATTTTTCTGCCATGGAGAAGTGCCAATATGTGTTGTACTGATATTCCAACGAAGTTCAAGTTCTGGAAATCTTCCTTCTGCGAAGTTTTCCCTGGAACTTCTTGCAATTTTTCTAACTTTGCTCTCTTCTTACTGAGCTTCCTAGCCTTCTTTCCTATGATCTGAATCATTGGTTTCCTCTTTCCATTATTGTTCTTATCTCCTCTTGGCATGATAACTTCACACTATGGAGGATATTTCATAGGGTTCAAGGGTAATACTTCTTCTCTTTTTGGGGTAGGTGCTCTACTTTCTTGTACAAACAGGTGTCTCCAGTCTTCCTGTGTCCTTTCAACTTTTACATCCATATCTTTGGTCCTTAGGACCTTCGAATGGTTCTCTTGTTCTTCCAGTAAGTGTTCTATTCTTCTAGCCATGAAATCTCTTATTTCTTGCCTTTTTTGTTCTAGATCCTCCTCTTCTTGTTTCCTTCATATCTGATCTTTCTCAATCTAGGTTTTTCCTAGCAAGATAGCAAATGGGGCGTTGTTCTCAACAAATTTAACGATCTCAAATTCTTCTTATGTCGAAGTGCCATGAGCACTCATAGATGTCTGGGTAAGTCTTCCACATAGGGTTATCAACTTTCCTCTAAATAATCCTATTCCTCCTAATGAAGGAACCATAGCAGGCTTTCCCAAAATTTCCCAAGTTCTTTCTGTCATGATATTCACCTATGTGTCCTCATCCAGAACACAGTCCATGTCAATGTCTCATATTCTTGTTTCTATGCACTCTTTCTCTTTTAAGACCTCTGATTAGTTTATATCTCTGTGATCGTTCAGGGTTTCTTTCATCTGTAGTAATACAGTCTCTAATAATTTCTGGTTCTTAGTCTCTTGATCTTCCTAAGGGTTTTCTTGTCTCATATTCATCTTTTCAACCTTAGCAACCATTCTAGGGAAATCCAAAACTTCATGGTCCATGGCCTTACAAAGACAACTAGGACCTCTACTAGGGCATTCCTTAGCAAGATATCTCGGTATTATTCAACTATAGCAAAGAGTTAATCCTCTCTTTCACTTGAACGATCCCCAACCTTTCATGTACTGTGCACCAGGATCACAATAACTAACCTGCAAAAAATTATTTCCAGGATCCTGCATCCATTTGTTAGTCCAAACATTCTTTCTATGCATAGTGATAACATATCTTTCATTATTTCTATCAAATCTATTCATATCAAATATTTTTTTATTCTAGTTGTACCCTAGTTTTCAGGTTAGTACCAATTCTATTAAACATACCTATATCCATTCTTTCGAAATAAAAAATTTCACTTATCTTACCTTTCTCAGAGCACAAAGCTTCAAGATCTTACCTCTTTTCTTCAGATTGGATTTCTCTTATTAGCACAGAGCTTCACAAGTCAAGTAGAATAGTGTGCACTAAAGTAGTAGATCTATGCACAGAGCTTTCTTTTCTTCAGTTCCCAGCAATCACAGTTTCAGGTCCCGACAACGAAACCATTTCTTGGCACAGGGGCAGACCCAGGGTTCAACGCTTCAACAGTACACCAAAAAAACCTTAACTATCGTCGCTTTCAGCAACACCTGTGAAGCAGATGAAGTCTCACCCGAGGTAGAGGTAGGGATGGTTGTAAGACTCAAATGTCCGCAACCTAGCTAGAACACAAATATGTGATTACACCACTCTAACAAAGCACTTAGCAGTTAGCATTCATCAACATTTAAACCTTATTCACATTGCAGATCCAAACCCTTACTACAGAACAACGCAGTATTCAACCAAATATAACACATCTAAGCACTTAGCATATGGAAAGAGATCATATCTAGCATTCATTCACATCACTAAGCACTTAATCTATAGTACCAGATGCATCTAAACATTCATTATTGCACTAAGCTTAAATCATATGAACAATATAGCAACCATAATGCATAAAGCAACCAAAACACAGGATATACGTGTTGGACACACCTACCACACTTAGAGGGGGGGTGAATGAGTGTGGGGATCTTTTTCCCAAAACTTCTCTCTTACACAAAAACTCCTTAGTTAACATTCAACTTTTTCTCATTACTCATTGTTGTCATTTATAATCAGTTAGATGTGAATACATATTAGCAACATATCATCAACAAATCATCTCCACCAGGAACACAAAGAACACAATATGTATGTACAATTTTTCTTTTTATTATGGACTTCAATCCGGGGATTTTTCAGCAACAACTGAATAGAGTACAACTCTACAAGAGTAGCAACTCTATAATGAAAGACTCAGCTTACACCCTCGGCACCAACTGAGATGAGGCAACAATTCTCAACAGATATCAATATGTCAATAGGTATGTGACCTGTCAGTAGTGCAACCAGCGTGTGTATGCGCCCTGGCTCACTACAGCCCGCGTATGCACGTGGTCAGTGTATACAACAACCCATGTATACCTTCTGAGTTGTTAGGGTTTTTCCTTCAAGATCAACTCAGATTCTCTACAATCAATATATCATTCTCTTCTGTCTCTGACTGTCCAATATGACCACCAACCAATCACAACACATCCAAGATCTCCAATAGCTTGCTCATGCTCCACAAAAAATCAATATGAATGTTATCTCAATCATGTATAAACAACTAGTATACCATAGTAATCATGTCACCACTGAATCACAAGAGTAATGATCACTCCATCAACCAAATCATTTAAAATGAACCATATCATAGAATCCATACCAAGAATTCCCTAAGCATTCACAACACATCAAACAATAGTATCCATTAAGACAATAATGTAACCATACCAATGTCTCAGTGATAGATCTGAGCCCATAAAATGCAGATCTGGAACCTGCCTCATCATCCAAGAGCTTGGCACCAGCTCAAACACAAATCTCCATGATTTTATCTACTATACACTCCATGTACACAATCAGCCCGCATACACACTCACCCTATACACAGTCATCCTGCATACACACTCACCCTATACACAGTCATCCCACATATACCTTCAATGTATATGCACCCAATACACAGACAACCTGCGTATGCATCGAAAAATAGGGTTTTCTGTGAATCCGAGAATTTTGTCGTCAAGATATCTGACATTGCCAAAACTTTGATGCATCAATGAGATCCTCCTCTCACTCTCTTCCTCAGAATATATCTTCAATCATGCTCAAGAGATCCACACCAATAATATGCTCTCACAAGAAGCTCTCCATCAATACTCCTAAAGATATTCACAAGAAGCTCTCCATTGATCCACAAAAAGGATGATCTACAAGAGACCATTTCTATCTTATTTATACTTTCATCCTCTAAGTCACTTAACCCATTTTTAGGTCACTTGACCCATTTCTAGGTCACTTAACCTATTTTCCTTATTTTAGGGTTAACCACTTTCCATAAATAGAAAGTTCTCCAATACTTTATCATT
>JZKD02S2054509.1:680683-695076 GCA_000966675.3 Picea glauca | reverse complement strand
ACATGAGGTTAGCTGTTGAAAGCAAACAGTCATTTTTTTGAAATGGAAGACTTTATTTTCGATTATTTCCTAAGACCCACCACAAAAACTAAAAAATTTCTGAACCGACAAAACTCGAAAATGACTTGAAGCTACCACTGAAAGCTATGATATCCACCCAAACTCGGCCAAATTGACGGTTTCATTTTGGGAGTTAACAGTACACTCATCACTTCACTTTATTATTTAAATAATTTTTTCTTTGCAACCACTTTGACTACTTTGACCTTTTGGGGCTTCTAGATGACTCATGAGGGTTCTCCAACTTCACATGGCCATAACTCTCTAACCGTGAGGAGTTATGTGACGTTCCACATAGAACCGGAAATGGCATGACATGTACTATCCATCTAGAATATTCTTATTTAAATAATTTCTTCTTTGCAACCACTTTCACTACTTTGACCTTTTGGGGCTTCTAGATGATTCATGAGGGTTCTCCAACTTCACATGGCCATAACTCTCTAATCGTGCGGAGTTATGTGATGTTCCACATACCACCGGAAATGGAATGACATGTACTATCCATATAGAATAGTCGTACCTTAAAATATGTTAAAAATCATACCATTATACATCAAACAAACTTGGTTCCATTACCCAAACCTTTGTGCTACCGAAATTTGCCACCAGACTTTCTTCAAGGCTTGACATCAATGACAACAACCCCAAATAATCAACAATATCCCCCTTTGGAATTGATGACAACACTCTGATGCAATACTAAATTCATATCACTCATGCTCCCCCTGTGACCATCACTCCCCTTGGAACCATGCCTTTGTGTTCTTTCTCTAATCATTTACCATTGCATCTAATAAATCTTTCCCCCTTTGTCATCAATGGAAAAGGTATATTTCTATCCGGGGCTGCTCCCCCTTACTGAACTCTTCCTGAAATTGATCTCCCAACCTGAAATGTCCTCTTTATGGTTCTTCCTCATGTAAATATAATACATATAATATAAGCACTCAAAAGCATTCTTTTTTTAGTAGAAATTACTCTGAGTCTCTGGCGAAGATACTCAAAGGCTTCCCTTGGAAGCGGTTTTGTAAATATGTTTTCCACTTGTTCTTTTGTGCCAACATATTCAACTCTGATATTCTTCGCTGGAACCTGTTCCCGTAGAAAGTGATACTTTATTCAAATGTTCTTCGTCTTGGAGTGCGTCACCGGGTTCTTTGAGATACCGATGGCACTTGTATTATCACAATAGATTGGAATGGGCTCATCATACTCATCTTGTATATCTGTCAAAGTTTGTTTAATACATAGAACTTGAGTACAACATCATGCTGCTGTAATATACCCAGCTTCAGTTGTAGATACAGATACTGATGATTGTTTCTTTCTTAGCCAAGATACTAAACACTCACCCAAGTAGAATGCTTCTCCACTGGTGCTTCGTTGGTCATCAATGCAACCTACCCAATCTACATCTATGTAGGCAATAAGTGATAGATCCTTTCCTTTTGGATACCATAATCCAAACTCTTTTTTTCCTTTGAGATATCTAAAAATCCTCTTCACTGCTAATACATGTGGTTCCTTTGGTGTTGCTTGAAATCGTGCCACCTATCCAATTGTCAGCATTACATCTAGTCTAGATGTTGTCACATATAGTAAGCTATCAATCATTGACCTGTATTGCCTCTGGTTTGTAGACTTTGAATCATCATCTTTGCTCAACTTGCAACTAGCTTTCATAGGAGTGGTAACTAGTTTGCAATCTTCCATTCTGAACCTCTTTAGAATTTCTCTGATATATTTAGTTTGAGAAATAAAAATTCCTTGGTTTCTTTGACATATCTGAAGACCCAAAAAGAGGGATAATTCTTCAAGTAATGACATTTCAAATTCATTCTTCATATCCTTTGCAAATTTCTGTCTTAAGTTGTCGTCATTACTTCCAAAAATAATATCATCAACATAAACTTCAATTAATAAAATACTATCTATAGTTACCTTGATGTAGAGGTTGTTGTCTGCACTTCCTTTTCTGAACCATGCCTGTTGTAGATATTTATCCAGTCTAGAGTGCCATGCTCTAGGAGCCTATTTTAGACCATACGAGGTCTTCTTCAATTTGCACACATAATCTGTGTTCTTTGACAACTGAAATCCTTTTGGTTGTTTGATGTAGACTTCTTCTTCAAGTTCCCCATTCAGAAAATATGGTTTCACGTCCATCTAATACACTTTAATATTCTTGGAGCATGCATAAGCTAAAAGCAATCGGATTTCTTCCATTCTGGCAACTGGGGAAAAGGTCTCTTCAAAATCGATTCCTTCAACTTGTGTGTATCCTTTACATACCAATCTAGATTTGTTCCTTGTAACATGTCCATCTTCATTCAATTTATTTCTGAAAACCCACTTTGTGCCAATCACATTCTTATTCTTTGGTCTTGAAACCAATTCCAAAGTGTCATTCTTCTCTATTTGATATAATTCTTCATCCCTGGCCTTATTCCAGAATTCATCCTTGCTGGCCTCCTCAAAACTATTTGGTTCAATCGTAGATAAGAGTGTTAGGTGCATTTGTTCTGGTGAACGGATTCTTCTTCTAGTCTTAACTCTTGCATCCTTGTTTCTGATAATCTGATCTGAAGGATGATTCTTTTGTACTTGTTTGCTAGGTGTCTTTGGAGGCACTTGCTAAACTTTCTCTTCTAATTCTATATAATCTTCTTCATCTTCCTCTTTTACTTCTTCATCTTTTGCTTCTTCTTCATAAAGTTGTTCCATTGATTCATTTTCTTCTTCCTTTGATTCTCGTCCACCTGTTTCATCAATTGTTACATTGATGATTTCCACAACTAATTTGTTCAATCTAATATTGTAACACTTGTATGCTTTCCTTGTACTTGAGTAACCAAAAAGTACTCCTTTGTCTACACGAGAGTCAAACTTTCCCATTCTTCCATCTTCTCTTTTGATGTAGCGTTTTCTTCCAAATATTTTGAAGTGCTTCACATTTGCTAGTCTAACTTTCCATAGCTCGTAGGGAGTTTTGTCATTGTTGTTTCTGAGCATTATTATGTTTTAAATGTGAATTGATGTATGCACTGCATGTGTCCAAAATATATATGTCAATTTGGAATCCATTATCATTGTGCGAGCCATTTCCTGTGTAATTAGCATCCATAATGTTCCTTTGTCTCCAAACCACTCTCTGAACCAATCTATGAATCCATGCTCTTGTCCACTATCATATATTTTTCCAAACCTGATAAGTGTTCTTACAAATCCATCTATGTCCATACTATCCAATAATCTACTACACAATTGTCCATAATGTTGGCCCATTTATTACTATACTATCATGAAGTCTTCACTACTACAACTATCAAAATGTACTTATGCTAACTGACTGCTCTGGATATGTCTACTCAAACTCTGCAAGCTACTTGAAGGATGGTTCTTTGTTCTGTCATAGTTATCGCATAGACTCCCCCTGTCTAATATTCATGTTTGGCTCAAAAAAATTCCTTCTCTGATGTGTATTCATCATCATCTTCATTGGTAGATTCATCATCTCTCTGAGCTCCAACTTCTTTCTTTCTTTCTATGGATTCATATTTCACTACAATGCCTGAAAGTACAATCTCTTGAACATGTTTCTTATTTACCTGTCATTATTTTCTTTCAGTTATTTTCCAAACCTTTATGTATCTAACATATTTATATTTCTCTGTAGAATTTTCTTTATCTCGTTTTATTTCCAAGCTTGCGATCTATGGAACCTGGTCTTTGTTCACCTGTTCTTCATGTTTTCTTATCCATACTTTCTTATATCTGATATCAGTGATCTCTTTCATGGAAGTATCGATAATGCTTCTACAATCACTATTTATGTGTCCACAGCTATGAAATTTGTAACATTCAATGTTACGTGGGGCCACATAGGCATTTATTGCTTGAACATTTTTATAATCCCTGCAATCTGCAACCTTATGTCCAAAATTAGTACAATAAAAACAATGACCATAAAAGAAATTTTCTTACCTAGGAGTGAATGATATTCTTTGTCGTGTAGTCCTTCTGAATTTCTTCCTTGACTGATCATGGTAATGATTGAATCTTCTTTGTGGATTAAACATGGATGGTCTGATTGAAGATGTATCTTTAATAGTTTTCTTAGATTCTGGTTGACCATGATTCCTTCCTTTGAGTACTTATGCATAACTCTTTCTATTTTCTTCATTCTTCTTTTCTAGAAACCTAGAGTGTTTCTCTTCATTCTATATAAATGATGTGGATGTTTCTGTCTCTTCAACATTCTTGTTGAGATTGATGATTTTGCTTCTCAATGTGACAACTTCTTCTTCAAGCTTCTCAACCTCTTCTTCTTTCTTCATTATTTGAGACTTCATGACTTCTTTTGTTCTTTTCGCTTCTTCAAGATGGATTTTTAATGTGATTATTTCTTCTTCAAGTCCTTTCTCTTCTTGACCAAACTCTTCCTCAAGCTGGTTTAGATCGTTATTTATTTCCTTAAGATAATATATCAATATCTTTTCTCTCATTTCTTCTTCTTCCTTCTGTGTTTCTATGTTGGCTTCCAATTACTACTTTTGATCTTTAAGATTTTCTTCGATCTTTCTGGCTTCTTCTAGCTCAGTTATTAAGTTCTTTATGACCTGTTTGGATTGTTCAAAAATGTGAGTACTTTCCTTTTGTTTCTTTCTTGAGTGACTTGTTTTCTTCTCTTTATTTTCTTAGTTGATCTAAAGCACTAATCAATTCTTCTTCATAATTGTCTTGATTTTCATTTAGTTTTTATGCCTCGTTTCCTTCATGGCATTCTATTTCAATATGTTCATGTTTTTCACAATTAAAGAAAAAAAACATACCTTTGTTGATTATGTACTCTTTATCTTCTGAATCTGCTTGACATGGTGAATATATTTCTTCGTGATATGTACCTGCATCTTCTTTGGCATTTTCTGAATCTGCGATGGGTGAAGAATATATATCATGTAACTTATCCAAAAGTTCTTTGGCTAATGAACATTTACCAAACTTTTCTCTTACCGGATTAGGTAATCCTTCCCAAATGAAATCCATTATCATTTTGTTATTCGTCTTCAATTCCTTCTTAGCTGCAACCTTTTCCCTTTTTGAACTATCATATCTTGTAACGACTGATAGACAAATATAATACCCATGTGCCTGTAAAACTAATTTCATCCTTCCACTCCATAGCTCATACTTTAAACCATTCTGACCATTAAACAATGGTACTCCATTCTCAGAATAATCTGTGATCTCCTTCTAGTGGTTAAACTGTTTCCTGAAGGAACCTACTCTGGTACCAATTGTTGGATTACTGAGAGGGGGGGAGAATCATTAATAGAGAAATTTAATCATTTTTAACCATAAAATGCAAGTGTTTTATCAATGTAGAATTATCATCCAATAGTTTCATAGTAAATAAACAATGAACAAATGAGCAATCATACACATAAACAGTACACCAATGTTTTTGCGTGGAAACCCAAAGAGGGAGAAAACCATGGAATGATTTCTCTTATATTTATTTAAGAATTACATTCATTGGAAGCACCAACTTCCTTTGTTTTCCAGTTGAAACTGGAATGAGGCTCCAACCCCTAGTTTCTCATTCTACAACCAAAGGGAAGCTCCAACTCCCCAATTCTTTGGCTACAAGCCCCTATGTTCTTTGGATACAATCGGAAGGTGGCTACAACCACGTGTCTTTTCCCCATCCAACTGCCCTGAAATATAAGTAGAATGATGGAACCATTGTCACACTATCATTGTGAGATATACTGTTGTAAACCTGTACCAATCAACCTACACCAAACAACCTGTAATCAACCTGTACCATAAACAAGTGCATCAACCATGCACCAACCTATACCTCAACCTGTACCATCAATGAGTGCATCAACCATGAACCAAATATGTACCAATCATGCATCAAATACACATAAACTATGACTCATCAATATGTACCAACATCATCAACTATACACCTCATGTTTGTGCCAACTCGTCAACTACTTGTCTCAATCATGTACCCAACATGTACCTCAACCAAAATCCCTCATCAATTTCACCATCCAAATATGATTTGTAACTTTGTAATAGACCTAGTGTATATGATCACATACCTACAAACATTCCTTAACTTTAACAACAAGAGACTAACATTTTCATCAAACTTTACTTTAGTCTCACATGACTAATTTTGGATTAGTCAACAACCCTAACTTGAAATAAGCATAACTATGTACCTGTAATGAATAAATATATGAAAATAGTACACAATGTTCTTCAGTGTCTTTTATGCAATTCCTCTAGGTTTCACTTCTTGAAACCTCTCAAAAAAGGAGTTATAGCAAAAATGGCATACCTTGGTGAATTTTGGATTATTCTAGAGAGCAAACTTGTAGAGAGTTCCCTGCATGGAATATTTTTTGTATGGATATGGAAATGGTACACATAATAATACAGACTATACTCTAACCAATACATTTTTCCTTATTGTATTTGTATCTGTTATGAATAAGTTATGACATTTTTACCTGAAACGCTTGGTTTAGACTTGTTTCAAGACTAGCCACAAACCTTATTTTCCACGGAGTGTAACTCCAAAAATACAATGACCCACAAGCTGGAATTTTTATCACAGATACTTGGATGTGTTTCCTTAACATCCTATAGATTTTGCAGTTTGAATAATTCTATAAAAAAAGTTATTGTGAAAATGGTGAGATGACCTGTAAATAACATACCTTAGAAAACATCATCAAAAAAATTTATCCTCCCTTGAATTTCGACCTTATTTACTTCACCTTCCCTCTGAAATTTGCCTTAGATATCATTTGGTTACCTCAGTCACTTATAGATATTCAATATGCTCAAGTTTGATTAAAATGAGAGACGATTGCCTCTTATTTATACTTTTATGTAGCTCTCAAGGGGTTACCTTCTAACCATCTTAAACCACTTTCCTTATTTTAGGGCTAACCCACTTCTAACCACTTGTCCACTTAGTAATTTCAAAATTAACTTTATCATTTAAATAATTTCTTTTGTATCCAATTTGATTTATAGTACACTCATCACTTCACTTTATTATTTAAATAATTTCTTCTTTACAACCACTTTGACTACTTTGACCTTTTGGGGATTCTATATGACTCATGAGGGTTCTCCAACTTCACATGGCCATAACTCTCTAACTGTGAGGATTTATGTGACATTACACATACCAATGGAAATGGCATGAAATGTACTATCCATCTAGAATAGTATTATTTAAATAATTTATTCTTTGCAACCACTTTCACTACTTTGACCTTTTGGGGCTTCTAGATGACTCATGAGGTTTCTCCAACTTCACATGGCCATAACTCTCTAACCGTGAAGAGTTATGTGACGTTCCACGTACCACTAGAAATAGAATGACATGTATTATCCATATAGAATAGTTTTACCTTCAAATATATTAAAATTCATACCATTATACATCAAATAAACTTGGTTCCATTACCCAAACCTTTGTGCTACCAAAATTCGCTACCGGACTTTCTTCAAGGGTTGACGTCATTGAAAACCAACCCAAATAATCAACACCTTTGTGCCACAAAATCTCAACCCCAACTTCCTTCCAAGAGGAATCCCTCTAACTTATTCATTCATCTTCCTTTTTATAAAGTTACATGGCTTAATTCCCTCTAACCAATTCAAACTAAGATTCTAAATAAATGGATCTAATCCCATTTATGTAGCACAAGAGATCTAGGTTGAATTGATGAGGTGGCAACTATGGAAAATCTAGAAAAATCTGGAAAACATCAACCTTAAAATTCCACCTGTACCTCCTAAACAATTTATTTTTTTAGGAAACAACCCATTTGTTAGGTAAACAAGAACATTATGCAAGTGAGTTTTAATGGTTTTTCTAGTGGCTTCACCATTTGATCGGAAAGCATGCACAAAGTTGATTGCAAAAAACAGTCACCTAAAGGAAATTCTGCATCTTTCTTCATTTTTTTGTCGTAGCTTGGAATTTTGAATTTCCAGATATTTTTTTTTCTGATACATCCCATGTTTCTCCATTAGGAATTATTTCTGTATTTGGTTGTTCAAGACAAAAACTAGCAACATTAATCGTTTTCTCTCTAAATAATTCATTGTCATTTTTAAGCATTTCCCCTCCAATGTTAGTATCACCACGACTAACTATATTGCCTCTCTGAGAATTGTTTGCTGCAAAGTTAGATTGTGAGGCATCTGCAAACTATTTAGTTTGGAGGATCAATAATTTTTTGATTGCTAAATGCCAAGTTTCTTGGCTTTTCAACTATTGAAGTTGATGACAAAGTAGAGTTTGCAATGTTATTACACTTAGAAGAAAAAACATTTGACAATATGTTTGGTGTGGTTGGTGCAGATATAATGTTGGAGGAATCCATATCCTCTTGTCCATAATCTCTAGAGGAGACCATAGTTTGTACTATTTCTTCAGTTCCCCAAGTGGACTTAGACATCATTTGACTTATTGATGATTGTTGACTAATAATTTCAGCAGAAGAAGGATATGGTTCAGCCATATTCATATTACCTTCATGCTCAGATGAGACCAAATTTGATACCACTTCCTCGGAATTAAGATATGTCCTTTCTTTCTCAATGCTTTATGTGAAGTCATTAGCACTGATATAACCTTCATATTGCCACAGTAGGCTTCCATTATATCCAATAGTTGACAAAGCTAGAGCAGATTTATGTGGATAGAATGATGAAAAATGAACAACATCTATGATTCCTTCTAGAATATGTAGGACAACACAATATTCAAACAACAACTTCACCACCTCTAAATTCTATACTGTGGATTTCTCAAGATGAACAATATTCTCACCAGAATATCCAATATATACTAGCAGAATCTTCCTCCATATCTTGGATACAACTATTGCTCGTGACACAAAGCCTTTAAATGTTATTGATGAAAATGAAACCTCCATCATCCAGTTGAGGGAATTCAACTATAGACACCACCTTTTGCCTTTTATTCTTTCTGGTTTTTCTCAACTCTGAAGAATTTTCAACTTGTATGTCAAGGGCTTCTTGTGCAGGCTCAACATTTGTTTGTTGAAGAGATGATTGAATCTCCTGTGACATTTTCCTGGTTCTCCTCATGGTATAAACCTTAACCTTATCACATTTGTTACGAGGAAAATCTCTCTATGGCTAGAGGTAAACCACAATTGTTAAGAACCTGAATAGATATACCAATAGAATCACCACAAATACTGAATACTCAATAGATCCACAAAACAAGATAGAAGAAAGCACACTTTATTATTACCAAACCCTTAGGGTAGGGAAACACCATACAATGGATCCTATTATGGAAGGGATACTCTCATGTTCACTTGCCTCTTCAAGGGGGAATCCTCCTAATGATCTTTAGCTCCAAATACAATACTTCTCTTCATGTCTCATTACATTGCTTGAACCCCTTTATATAGTGCTACCATCACCTGAGAACATTCTAGAGGAGGAATCTTCTAGAAGTAGAACCTTCTAAGAAGTCCTCTTACATTTATTATATCTAATTACCCATTTATTATATCTAACTACCATAGTGGGCATTATTTAATAATATTGTGGACCTAGTCCACCTTACATTAAATGACCTCCACTATTATCACTATGGGCCCTCTGGGCCCCCCCACTACCTCTCTAGCTACCTTACAACAACAGACGAAAATGACTATAGAAATTGACTCTAATATCAAGTATGCTATATAAACAAATACGTTAACAAGACAAGATAAGAGGCCTACATAATCCAGACGCTCAATGAAGTCCACCGTTGAGCGCTTGACCCAAAGCAATATACCTACAACTATCCTCAACAACCAAGAACACAAGCATATGGTGATAATATATGATGTTAGCGCATTCAATAACATAATCCATAAATATTCATAACAAATACGCCCATGGAATAATAATTCAAATATTTTAGACATCAACTAGAAGAGAAAATAGTATTTCTATGAAGATATAATCAGCAGAAGTGAATGAGTTACAAACTTCCGTGTCGGCACGGTTCAGAACCAAGAAACTAATTTCCTTCTATATGGGCCTCCACCACTTCAATCCTCCACCAAAGGCAAGCTCATATAAGAGAGACAATGAAGTTTTTAATCAATAAGGGAAGAGCTTGGGGGATGAACAATGTGTTCATACTTAAAGGACAAATGGATGCAGACTCAATGTGAAGTGAATAATTTCTCCAGAGTAAATTTGATTTCAAAGTTGAATTATTTCTCTTCCTTTTCCATATCTCATGTTTGGCCCATTTATAGCCTTCAAGTGGAACTGAAGGGACAAGTCAAAACGTTTCCAATATATGGAAGGCCAAGGATCATTGATCTCATGACGTGACATGGAAACCCGACACCATTTTTCAATTTTGGGCACATTTCCCGATGTACGCGGGCTATAGTGGTGCAACCTGTGTATACACGTGTTGTAATATAGGCATGGCGCATATATGTGGAAAAATCATGTTTTTAGCTCTGGCATTTGCAAAAATGGACTTCAAGTCTGCATAGGGAAATGGAAAAAGGCCCTATGTGCAAGATTGCATAAGGTGAGGAAAATCTTTCTATAACAGATGCCCCCTAATGTGTGAGGTCAGAGAAGTATATGTGATGGCCGAAATACATTATAAAAACCCAAAAGTGGAGTAATGGGGACCCAGCTAGAAGAACTAGTTTCTCATTACAATCTGTACCGACTTTGCATACATGGATGCTAATTTGAATTACACTACAGATCCATGTGAAAATATACCAAACAACTATCCATGGCTATGAATAGGTAAACACAAATGTGGTTACATGCCAAGGGTTGTCATAGTCATGAACAAGGCCCATTAAAACCAGTCTCAAAATCAATTTGAAGATATTTGTATACAATTGAGTACAAAGTGGCTACAAATTGATGTCTTCTAGTCTTCTACACAATCCACCAAAGGTGCAAGTTGACATTGTGTGAATAAAGGAGTTGAGGTCAAACATAATGAGACTTTGTTTGATTACCATTCATTGAGGTATACCGTTAACAAATGAGAGACAGCCTACCGATGATGAAAGTAGGTATCAAGGCACCGAGTACATTCTTACAAGTGTGAATAAAGGAGACGAGCTCTAACACTTGAAGAATCCATTGATCAGGAGACATTGATGTATTCCCAACTTTTGATGGCAAGAGAACCTACCACTAATGACTACAAGTTTCTAGGTACTCATAGGACTCTATGTCTAGTCTCTAGAATAGATGAGTTGAAGTTGATGGAAGAAGACCCGATGAAAGGAGAGCATTAAGGCATCTCTCATCATTCAGCATGAGGTACAAATCTAGAGCTTGATGATTTGGAGGAAGTCAGACGAACAACATGTTCATGAACCAACAACCATGTGCGTCTTTCGCATGTGCCAGGTGCAAGATGTACACGAAAAAGACCCTCTAAATCGCAACCAATGAGGAGAACTGCTGACAAAGGCAAGGAAACCACCAATAAGGCTAATGGCATCTGAGACACTGCATGAATCCCAATATGTGAATAGATATCTTGTCGTCGAACACAAGGGAAACCACCCAGTCAATGACCAATAATGAAATTTCAATTGTTGGGTTCAAGGTTACCTACCAATGAGGAAAGTAGGATCAGGGTACACAATAGGACTACAACTTCATGTGATTCTGAGACAAACTGAGGGTATGGCCGACATGAAAATCTGAGAGTGAGGAATGGCCAACACAGGTTGATAGACATCCTTTGAACAAAAGCATGAGACATATGGAAGACTTTGGCAGCATAGACTCAATGATGAAACCATGAGATGCAAGAGGCATCAATCAAACTCTCCATAGGAACTAGAAGAGTAACCAGTCAGAGAAGTACATTTTCTATAACGAGCTCAGTTTCCTAAGGTCATGCTAAACCCAAAATTATGATGACAAGTGGACTCAAAAAATTGTGTTCTATGTTCAAAGGTGACACAACTACTTCCAATATAATATAATGCTCCCTTCCTGCCCGTTTTTTTTTTTTTCATAGTCAAATGAATTCTATGATACAGAGGAGGAAACGAGTGTCCCAATTAATCAAAATTAGTTCCAACAGTGGAACATACATATGCTCAATGCAAGGAAGTGCATGCGGGAGATGGACACTCGGGGGAATGTTCCCTCCTGGGTATAGGGTGTCAAGTTGCGAAGGATATAAACAAGGCTTTACTTGGATGAGGATGAAAAACTACTGAGGCAAACGGTTTATAATGAAAAGTGAGAACCAACAGTAGGCTCAATACTGCAAGCAAGGGCATGAGATGCAATCACAACTTAACACCAAAAAATGTCCTTTTTCATAATATTAGTCTAATTGGTTTGAAAAATGGATAAACTTGAACCAAATGGACGTCCTTTCAAATCCAATTTATGAGTGTGAAAGAGACAAGTTCAGTCGGCAATATTTTTTCTTTTTTAAAATGAGTCAGAAAAGAGCTTAACCAAGAATCATGACCTTTCAAGTCCAATTAACGAGTGTGAAAGGGAAAAAATCACTCAGCAATATTTTCACTTTTTAGAAGAGTCAGAAAATATCTTAAATCAAACTCATTGAGAGGTCTTTAGGTGGCTTGTCATGGGGGAGTCCAAGGCTCCTGTGATGGAATTTTGTGAAAGGTCATCATTTTATGAATAGCCACACAAGCTTGGGAAAACCCAAAGCTCTCCAAGTAGAGAAGGATAAAGTGTTAGTGGAGGTTACCTTCTCCGTGATATATTGGATAATGTCTCTTACTTGAAAGGACATATGAGGAGGAATTGGATACCCCACAAGACCATCCCAATCAAAGGGATATTCTCCAAGACTTGAAGGGAGGGTAATCAGGGAGAGTAAAATTCTCTCTTATTCAGAAGGTGCAATACTAGAAATTCTAATAACATGGTTGAAGGACACATCACCCTCCAAAATGAGAGTTGGATTGATAGGAGATTGCACCAGTGCAACCACTTCTTCAATTGTTGGTTGAATAAGATGCATGACAACAAGGCCCAAAGACACGTCACTCTAAAAAAAGGGGGTGTGGTCAGGCGATGATCACATCAGCATGACTGCTGTGTCAATCAACTAAGAAACAGGGTGTGGGGAGACCATATGCGCCTTAGAAACTGAAGGGCTCCCAGGTGAGAACCACGCTTCCGGTATCCTAGCAATAGTAGAACACAAACGAGTAAGATGATTTCCTTCGCAAGTCCTGCAAAGGAATTTGGGCTTATGCCTAAGATTTTTAGGCTTCTCAATCGTATGAATGCCCCCAATGTCATTTACAATGGTCGATGACATTCTCTCAAAGTGACTGGGAGAGGCTAGAGGTTCATCTCCCACATGATGTACAGAGTTTGGAGATGTGATATCGATATGAATCATGATGACTAGAGTGATGCCCCTAGCATGACTAGCAGCGGTTGGTTGCGGGTCTTCGACATGACTTGTAGAGGTCGTCAATCGATATCCAACATGACTAATAGTGGTTGGTAATGGGGCTCAAGTATGATTGGAATTGATTAGACTAACAGCGGCAGTGAGTTGTGGCATTTGAGACCAAGGTCTGGGGAAAGACCGGTTTTGAGACATTGCAGGTCACAAAGGGTCCTGGTTTACACCATGCCCCTATCCAGAAAGGTAGTATCCTCTGCCTAATTGATCCATAGAGGTTTGCACGGGTATCAAAACTGAAGCATATGTCTGTGAAGAGACAAATGTATGATAAGGATTATTCAAGTGAGGATATATGTTGCCCCCATGTGAAGGGGTTCCATGAAGAGGGTAGCCCGAACCATAAAATTGATTCCCTCTGTATGAACTACCAGAGGATATATGTGGACCCGCCATGGGAAAAGTGTTTGTAGGAACTGGCATGGAGGACGAAGGATACATGGATGGGGTGTAACAAGTAGAATAACCATGCATTTGAGTACTGGATCCTGAAAAAACATGGCTAGGATTGGATCCGTAAGAGGGAAGGTTCCAACCTCCCACGGTGAGATTTGGTGGAGGGACATGACTCCTATCAAATGAAGATGTAGTAAGTGGGGCCATGGTGCCCCTAGATCCAAAACTAGGATTCACATAAGTGGGCCAGGGAGAGGATGGAAAGGGTGAAGGCATGTTTCTCATATCAATAGGAAAATGACTAGAGACCCAAGGCATGGACTGAGTGTCATAATTTTTCATACCATTATGAAAAGTGAATGGATTCGTCCCCATGAAATGAGTGAACATCATGGGC
>JZKD02S2054509.1:653911-675413 GCA_000966675.3 Picea glauca | reverse complement strand
TGGGGTGGCAGTATGAGACGATAGGCAACGGGTCCAATTTTCTCTTGGATTCTAAACGGTCCTAAAAATCGAGGTGACAACTTTGTCCCCTTCCTGAACCTTATGGTACTCTTATTAGGCTTGATACAAATGAAAACCTGGTCTCCCACTTCATAACTTCGGTCGGTCCTATGTGCATTCGCATAACTTTTCTGCCTATACTATGCTTCCTTTAGTCTCTGCCTAATCTGAATCACCTGTTCCTCCATCTCTTGAATCAATTCTGGCCCAACTGTTACTCGGTCTTCTAATCTTTCCCAACTCAATGGTGTTCTGCATGGCCTTCCATACAGAGCTTCGTAGGGTGGCATTCCGATGGAGCTATGAAAACTATTATTGTAGGCAAACTCTACCAAAGGTAGGTACTTCTCCCACTAGGTTTGATTATCCATGACATACATCCTAAGCATGTCTTCCATGACTTGATTTACTCTCTCAGTCTGCCCATTTGTTTTAGGATGATAAGTTGTGCTTAAGTTCAACTGAGAACCCAATGCTGACTGCAAACTTGTTCAGAACCTAGAAGTGAATCTGGAGTCCCTATCTGAAATGATATTTTTAGGTATCCGTGCAAACGGATAACCTCATTTACAAACATACGTGCCACATCAGTGACATCGTAAGTGTCTCTTATCGGAATGAAATGATCACTCTTGGTTAACTTATCCACTATCACAAGAATGGCATTGTGTCTATGATATTTGAGCGGTAACCCCACAACAAAATCCTTAGATATGACTTCCCACTTGGACATAAAAACATCATGTGTTTGTAGGAGGCCTGTCGGGTGATGGTGGTCGGCTTTCACTTGTTGACACTCTAGGCATTTGGTGATGAAATGGACTACATCGTGCTTCATGCCTACCTAGAACAAGAGCTTCCTCATGTCTGCATACATCTTCTTCACACCTGGATGCGCACAATAAAGTGCTCTATGGGCTTCCTTCAGTATGATGCTTCGAATATTCCCATTTTTAGGGATGTACATCCTTCCTCGATATCTTAACAGTATGTCTGCTTCCAGACTATATCCTTCATACTTTGAATCTAATTGCCTCCCACTCTGGAGGTTTGAAGTAACCACTAAATACCAATTGTCTCCTTGGAGTTGCGTCAACACATGTTCCCTCAGATTGACCTTTAAAGGTACCAAGGAGAAGACACGTGGTCTCCTACTCAAGGCATCTGCGACCACATTTTCCTTTCCCTTGATGTATGAAATACCAAAATCGTACTCACTCATAAACTCACTCCATCGCCTTTGCCTGGAATTCAGATCTCTTTGAGTGAAGATATGTTTTAAACTTTTATGGTTCGTTTTGAGCTCAAAGTTTCACCCCACGAGACAGTGCCTCCAAAGATTCAGAGCTAACATTATAGCTGCCAACTCTAAATCATGAGTCACATATAGCTCTTTGTGTTTCATCAACTTCCTTGATTCATAAGCTATCACTCCTCCATATTTCATTAGCACAGCTTCCAACCCTTGCTTCGAGGCATCCGCGCAAACTGTGAAGTCCTTTTCCATATCCGGCACTCGTAGAATTGGCACACAAGTTAGTAACCTCTTAAGCTCAATGAATGCACTATCACATTCTTCTATACATTCATACCTGACCCCCTTGTGCTGCAAAGTGGTGATGGGTTTTGCTATTTTTGATAATCCTTCAAAAAATATCTGATAATAACTTGTTAGCCCCATGAAGCTTCTCACCTCATGGGAATTTTTCGGCACTGGCCACTCCATAATGGCCTTTACCTTTTTTGGGTCCACAAAGATTCCTTCACCGGAAATGATATGACTTAAATAGTGGATCTCTTTATGAAAGAAGGAACACTTCGACAGCTTCCCATACAATTTGTTCTCTCTAAGGCAGGACAACGCCACTCGTAAGTGTTCCTCATGTTCTCTTTCGTTCTTGGAATAGATGAGGATGTCATCTAGAAAGACTTGTACAAAATGGTCTAAGTACTTCTGGAATACGTTGTTCATGAGACTCATGAAAATTGTTGGCGCATTGGTCAATCCGAAAGGTACTACGACAAACTCGTAATGTCCAAACCGAGTTCGAAAAACTGTTTTAGGAATATCGCCTTCCTTAATCCTTAACTGGTGATACCCTGATTGCAAATCAATCTTTGAGAATATTGTTGCTCCTTTCATCTGATCAAATAGGTCATCTATTCACGGCATCGGGTACCTATTTTTCACTGTAGCACAGTTCAAGTCCCTGTAGTCTATACAGAGTCACAAGGATCCATCTTTCTTCTTTACCAAAATTACTGGTGCACCCCAAGGTGAAACACTGGGCCTTATTAGACCTAAGTCCAGTAACTCTTTTAACTGCATTTGCAATTCACAAAGTTTCGGCCCTGTCATCCGATACGGAGTCTTGGAAATTGGTTCTGAACCAGTTTTTAGCTCAATAGTAAAATCAAGCTCCCTCTCAGGAGGTAACCTTGGTAACTCATTTGGAAAAACATCCTTAAATTCTGACAATACTGGGTACTGATCTAATGAGGGTCCCTTCCTTTCATTCACTGCTTCCACTACATATAGTCGACACCCTTGCCTCAAGAATCGCTTAACCTTCATAGTTGAGATAAATCGTAATGACACCTTTCTCCGTACACCCTGGATCTTCACTGGCCTTCCTTCGTCGTCTATACAGAGCACCCTTTTTGCGAAACAATCCACCAAATCTCGATGAGCTTCTAACCAATCCATTCCAATGATTAGGTCATATGCCCCGAGAGCAGTGATGTATACCTTCAACCTGGTAGTACACACTCCCAGGTCTACTATAAAATTATCAACACTAGGTCCTACCGCTTGTTTTTCCCCCGAAGCCATCTCGACTTGTTTAAAGTCATTATGCTCGTAGGCTACCAACCCACTCTTTTCTAATGCAGATGGTGAAATGAAACTATCTGTCGCACCAGAATCAAATAAAATCTTAACATTGATATGATTTAGCATACCTGATAACTCCACCATTGTGCATTGATGTTCAGCCTGGCTATTATTAACCGCTTTGTAAATCTAGTGGTTGATACTTGCTCTTCCCATCAGGGCCTTTCCTTCTCTATGCACAAATCCTGATTGTAACTCTGGGTAGTCACACTGGTAATCAGGTCCTCCACACCCCCAACATGTAACACGGGATTGAACCTGCGCATTGTTCTATGACTGTCTCTGAAATGGGTTCCTTCCCTTGGAACCCCTGCCCCTGCTAGCTGCTCCCTGAGATGGTCGTGGACTTTCCTGCATAGTTGGTGATGAATGAGATGTTTCACTCGCTACCATTGAAATCCCTACGGCTACTGTCCTTGGTGCGACTATGTTACCATATGGAGGTGGCCTTGAGCTCCCTCCCCTGGAAAATGTCCTAGGGGCCTTCCCCACGAATCCAAGACGATGTGGAAAGGTCGGTCTCATACCTCCAATTAATTTCATGTGTTCCTCCACATAACGCGTGCTTTCCACAGCCTCCTCTACTGAAGATGGTTTCCACATCCGCACCATAGCTCTGATCTTAGGGTTCAACCCATAGACAAAGTGTTCTGCCTGTCGTTGGTCATTATCCATATATGAAACATACTTGACCAATTCCATAAATATAATCTCATATTCCTCTATGGTCCTGTTTCCCTATACTAGAGCATGAAACGCTCCTACCTGTTGTTCCTCATAGAAAGCTGGCAGATATTTCCTTCGGAACCTCTCCTTGAAAAGTTCCCAAGATACGGTGTCCGGGATAAGATGCAATTGTCTTTCCAGGTTGCCCCACCAGTTCAAGGCACTGTCTCTTAACTAAAAAAAAATTATCTTCACCTTTGAGGTGGATGCATAGTCCCTTAAGGAAAAACACATTGTCATGCCTTCCAACCATGCTTCTGCGCGTTCACTAGCGCAACCCCCGGCAAACTCCAGAAGTTTGATCTTATGCAATTCTCGAGTGATGTCTTCGGGTGGAGGTCCTCCCCCTAAATCCCTCGATGCTTATGGATTACCCGTTCAGATGGTGGGGGTTCCACTTCGGTCCCTTCTGGTTGTCGCCCCTTTAAAGTCTCATTTATGGTCTCCAAAGAGCGCAGTATGAGAGCTAGTTCTGGCGATGGTGGTGGCAGTGCTGGCAGTGTTGGTGGTGCCTGTGACGATGCTCCTCTGCCTTGATTCCCTTGAGCCCTAACCATCTTGTATGATTTAACCCGCGTCAACCAAAGTTGTCAGGGTGATTTCAAGGATGTTTCAAATTGGCGCTACTTAAACTAGAAAACAGGGTTAGGCGTAAGTTTTTCTTTACTTGTCTATAAACAGACATTACTCTCTTTAGGGGATTGGCTAGGTTAGGGCTAAAGCATCTAAGCTTGATTTCTTCACCTAAGAAAACTATTGACTCCTCTCGCCTCGTAGCTATGCTAGCTTTGCGCCATACTCGCCAATTCCTCTAGCTTACTTGCCTAGTGTGCATGAAGCCTCCTCCCACTTATATTGGTTTAAGTCCTTATACTTGGCGGTTACCACTAATTAAGGTGACTTCCAACCTAATTTCAATGAAATGAGTCTAAGGCTATCTTTCGATGCTTGACTCGTGGGCTTTCCTTGGCGCATTGTACATATGTGTTGAATTGTGTGTCTCGGTGGCTACAGGTGCGAGTCTTGAGGATTGTAGAGTGGTTTTCAGGAATTGGAGCTTAGTGCTTGTGCGTTGAGGTTACGTATTGTTTCTGGACTTGTGGTCGTAAGATGTAGTGAGTCTGAGGCTATATGTTGAAGCTTGGTACTTGTGCGTTGGGATTTGGTTCTTAGCTCGAGGACTTGGAGATTGGGCCTCGGCGCAATACTTTAAAATTTCTTATTAAATTAATCACTTTAGTTTTAAACCTTAAACTAAGGTTTTAAACCTAAATTTAAATTTTTAAAACTAAGGTTTAAGACTTAAATCTTTAATACTATGGTTTAAAGTCTTTAATTTAAACATATATAATAACTTAAACTTTTAATTTAAATCATGTAATTTAAATATGGGTAATTTTAACACAAGGGTTATTTAATTATAAATAAAATAAAAATAAAAAATATTTAAATCTATAATTTAAAAGTGGATAATTTTAACAATAAATAATAATAATATATATAATTAAATAATAAAAATAAAATTAAATAAAAAATTAAAATAAAATAAATATTACATTAAATTAGAACATTAAATAAATAAAAAAATTAAATGTGAAACCAGCATCGTGGGTCCTCACATGAGGCCCACATGCCCTAAACTCTAAATGCACTTATCTCAATAGCCCTAACCCTAATCGACCTGCCGCTTGTTTCATTTGCAAATGCGCCCTGGGCCTCTCCTACTATGCAACTGCGACAGAGTTATGGTGTTGGCTAGAGGCTCCTCCCTTGGTGGCTCCACGCTCAGCTCTAAGTGTATGGTCTGTAGCTTGGCTCCTGCAGCTCCTCCCCATGGCTTGGTGCATGGCTCCGGCATTTGCGCTGGGCTCTTATGTTTACTTGTGGCACATGGCCATGGCCGAGCCTACCAACCCTCATGCATGCCTACCTTCCTCATGCCAGGCATAACATGCTAGGCATTATATTATGTTTTCCTACCTGAGCAAAAATCACACCGGAGGCATACCACGCTATATTACGCTTCCTATTATCTAAATTACTCCCACCAGAGTTACAGTGAGGACTGTTTGGCCATATTCCGTTCGTCGTATCGAATCCGTAGGTCGGAATTTCTATTTATTTTGTTTATTTATTATGCGTGGTGCACATAGTTTGTCCTGTGTAGGCTGGGTGCTAACTGATTGTCGATGCATATATGTATATCTATACGCTATATGTATATCTGGAGTGTTCTGTTATTACTCTGAACTCATCATCGAAAAACCAAACCGTCTGTCCGGTCGGATGTTGTGTGGCATTTTCATTGGTCAGTGGCTTTAGCAGATCTGCACAAGCTTGAATCGGCATGCTTGTAATCCTTAGATCCATTCTGGAATCTCCTCAGATATTGGTATGTAACAAAAATTTTAATGGTTGGAGTAATCCTCTAGGGTTTTAACATTTTCTTGCATATATTGTTGATGGCATAGTCGTCAGTTACATGGTTAGAGATAAGGGTCAATTGATAAGCCCAACATATTTGTTTGTTTTTTTTATTTTCTTATTTATTACTGTTTATTGTTGTTTATTTTGTTGGTGCTTGGATGGGTTATTTTACAGGCGCGTCATGCAGGTGGACGCATAGTGCACAATGGAGACCTCTCGTGGTCTCCTCTTTCGGTTGGGCGCTTGTGTTGTGTTGTTTGTTTTAGCAGCTCACAGGTATGTTAAATGCCTTACGAAGGAGTCGATCTTCATGTCCACGAGGATGATCCACAGGCTCGCATGCGACAGGGATTGGTCTTCTAAGCAGCGAATGGATTTGAACATTGGTTGGGTTTTTACGTAAAAAAAAAAAAGTTGATTTCTTCTAGAGGGGGTTTGTTTTAGGGTTTTGTGCGTATAAAAAAATAGTGATTAGCCATATTTATCCATCTATGCACAATTAAATCGGTGTGTTGGATTGTTAACACAAATGAGAATAGCACGGTTATGTGCACAGAGAGCAAGCACGGGTGATTGTCTGCTTTCTTTAACGGCCTGCGGGCCATGATAGAGCCAGCCTGGGTTATCCTCCATTAGATCTCTTATTTTTTGTGTTATTATCACAAGCTTCATTATCTAGTTGTTGGATTTATTATGTCTTGTTGACTCGTTCCCTTGAAGAAAAAGAAATGCTCTGGATTGATCATCCCTCCCCTTCTCGCTATTCATCTGCAATTTATGTTTGCATAAGAACGTTGAGGCGGTATATCTTTAAAACCTTTATTTACCCTCTTTTTTTTTTTACTTTACTTGGCTCCTCCTCCATGTGAGTTGGTGCTTGGTCTGGACTTTGGTGTTTATATCTTTTTTTTATATATATAGTTATCTGTTTAGAAAATCCTAGGCAGAATTGATATTATACCGCTTCATTTTTTTATTGTGCATATTGTTTATATGTTTATATGTGTATAGATCTATATAAAAAAAATAACGCTTGGCTTGCAGGTTAGGTGGAGCTAGAGCTTGGCCTAGCTTTTCATCTAATTAAAGGTTTCATGGTTTCCATATAACTATTATAGGGTTTTTTTTTTTAATTTCAGGGTTGGAACAGTTCCATTCCTTAACTGTCCTTCTCACATGCGGGTAGGTGGGTAGGTAGGCCCTTAAGACTCCAGATTGTGAACTTCAGCTTTGATACCATGTGTAAGAAATGTAAATTAACAAAGCCTAAAAATTTCATGCAATTAAACATAATGTTTCTTTCAATTCATAAGCAATTCATTAATCATCGTATTATATTCAGTAGAAAATTAAATTTATCCACAGCATGAAATAAATTTCATAATCAACCACATAACCCAGCAAATTCATAATTAAAAATACCTCTTCCTGATGCTAATTCCCACTAATCTGGTTGTCCTCTATGTTTCTTTGTCCAGCCTGCTACTTTGACCAAACCCTGCCCAAACTGACTAACCACCCAGCCAGCTAGGAGCAGCCTGTCCGGCTCCCTAGCTCCAGGATACCATAAGGAATCCTGGCCCCCATGCCCAAAACCCCCAGCAACCCGGTGCCCTCTGCAATGGTTCACCAAAACCCCCCAAAACCAAACTCCTCAAAACCAGAAAATATGCCCCAAACCAGAAATACAGTGCCCTCCTCCAAAATGCTTCCTCCCCCAAATAATCATGTCCCTCTCCCGTCAGACTCCTCCCCTCATATCTTCCCCCATCCATTGACTCCCTATCCTCCATTAATTACCTTATCCTCCCCATTATTACCTTATCCCATGCCTTTATTACCTTATCCTTCATTTAATACTTCATTCCCCCTGCATACGTAAAGTCTTTAATTAAATAAATTAAAATTATTAAGCCCCTTTAATTCATTACACAAACCTTTAATGATTCAATTGATTAATTAATTAATCAATCAATAGATATAAACAATTAATGAATAAAAAATTAATTAAGAAATATTATTAAGAAATAAACATTGTTTAACTAAAACATATTAGGATAGTTAATTATCTAATTAATTATACTTGATAAACCCTATGCAACTATCTAACCAAGGTTGTTACATGTGCACTCAGTGCATTGTGCACATCATACACTGTGTTAGCCCACACAAATGTGTGTGTGTTGCTTTTGTTGAATACACGCGGAACTTCAGAACCATTGTGTATAGTTTTGTGTGTATCTTGCCAAATTGAATGTGATCCTTCCATAGTTATTGGTAGTATGTCGTGTTGGGTTTTTCAACCATTGTCTATATTTGTATGAGCAATTTTTTGTTGATAACACAATGGGAAAATTGAGATTGTGAATAAATGTCTAGAAGGGTATTTTTTTGCTTTGCATCTAATAAACAAACACAATGGGTCTAGTGGTTTTCCTTGGCATAATGGTGGTACAACACATCCTTCCGTACTTCATCAAAAATTTCCCCATTTATGACACTTCATGGCTATCATCCTCCATCCATCACATCACTCTTGAGAGGGAAAGCGAAGGTTCAAGTAGCGGAGGACCATATAGAGCACCAACAAGAGGTTCTCCAATTATTGAGGAACAACTTGGATTTAACAAAAAATAGGATTAAACAACAAGGAAATAAGCATCATACCAAAAGGGAATTCAAGTGTGGGGGATTGGGTATTTCTAAGGCTAAAACCATACAAACATATGTCCCTCAAGCAACAAAACAAGGACAATAAATTAATACCCAAGTACTATGGTCTGTATAAGGTGTTGTAGATGATTGGAAGTGTGGCTACAAATAGGATTTGCCTCCATACTCACATGTACATTCAATCTTCCATGTTTCTTGCTTAAAGAAGGTAATTGGTGGAAAGATTTCAATTCATACTATTTTACCAGAGATTAATGGAGAAGGGAAAATCATACTAGAACCAGAAACAAACATTGAAATGCAAAGAAATCAACTACAAATTCGAGCAATTATTAAGTACCTCATCGAGTGGAAAAACCTACCAATAGAAGAGGAAACATGGGAAGATGAGTTCTTTATGCAAAAATATCCACAACTAATCAAGTGTTGAGGGAAACACTTGTTTGAAGGGGAGGGGCATGTTAATCCCTAGATATTGAGTTATTAAATTTCTATTGTTATATTAGTGTTATTTTTAATGGTCGGTTAGGCCCTTTAATTGTAATTGTACCCTTTGTCTCCTATATATACCAACGAGACATAGTTTTATTGATCATGTCATCTTGTGCATTTGTCATATTGTAAAAGGAGGTTTCCCCCTCAAAGAGGCTTCTCATGCATTCTAATTTATAATTCTCAAGGTGTGGAGTTACTTATGTTTATATTATTATGTTATTTGCGTGTTTGGTGCATAACAATTTAAATATGAGAGATATGCCACGCAAGGAATCCTTCAAACCCTTGGTAAGAAAAGAAGTGAAAAAATGTATTAAATCTCTTAAAACTATTGAAGGAATGATGTCAAAACATGCATATAGAAAACACGAGTTCGTAGATAATGCAAAGGTGTGTTAAATGAAATAGACGTCTTCATTTTCCAACCCTTTTGACATCTTCATTCTCTATTTAAATAGGTCATGTGTAGAAGCCTCCTTGATATGGTAAAAAATGATTACCAATGCCCTTCCCATAAATTTAATCAAAGTTGATCAATGGAACTTTGGTGGAATTAAGGTACAAATATCCCAAAGACCTTTTATGATTTGATCATATTGAAAAAGTCAAGGATGATCTCTCTGTGAAGTTGATTTGGTCAAGTTTGATTGCTTTGGTTCTCCATTTTATTTTATTCATTTATGTGCTTTAAGGATTCTTGATTAAACCTTCATGATCCCTAAATAAGGTATTCCAAGCTACATGCATCGATCTCATAACTTCACCTATGGCTCATTCAAGATAATGTCAAACCATTCATGAAATTTCCAAGTACATTCTAGTAGAAATTCTCCCTTCTCCTCAGTGCATGAATCTGTATTTGTTATAGTGTTACCTAACATCCAACATAGCCTCCTGACTCACCTAGGGTTGTTGGAGACAAAAATGAATATTAGTGTAGCCACATGTTTTTTAGATCAATAGATAGTTATTTTTATGGTCAATGGTTAGGTAGATTGATTTTCGGTGATTCATTGTATCCCCATGCTTGAACCTTAGTAAGTGTCTCCAGCATTCTATTCTCTGAGTAATGGAATAAGTTGTTTAGCATACACACTCTCATTCTTTGCTTGTTAATTCATGTTTGTATCTATGAGGAGACGAATATATCAATGTGTAATAGGAAGTGAAGAGTGGGTGGGAAGGTTGTGGATCCATGATGGGATTCTCCCTTCCCCTTAAAGCAATGATCATGCCATTTATATTTATCACTAAGTCCATGTGTTGAGCAAGAAAATTTTCCAAGGTTTCCTTCTTTGCTTGATCTTCATCATATTCCCTTTCTAGATGCATGGCATGTGTCTTTTCTTCTCTATTCTATAAAAAAGAGTCCTCCTATTCTTGTCAAGCACATCTCTTTGAAAAATGATTCCTTACTCGATGTTCTTCTAATTCTTGTTCTCACTGCTCAAAAAATCCATTTGACTATCCATGTTTTGAACACAATTCCCCTTATTTACATTGTGAAACAACCATAAGCAAAGAACTCTCTTATTGATGGGATAAAACTTAATCAAATTCTTCTCATTTTGTTCCCAACCTTTCTCAACATTGATTTTACCTTTTGCTCGAGGAGCTTGATAACTTCTTTCCTTGAAAACATTCAAACCAAATCACCTTTTTATCTCTCGAGCACTAGATTGATCATACTTAAATGGCCAAGGGTGTTGAGAAAATACTCTTTTCTCAACACTTATACTTAGAAAAATATTTTATATTCTTGAACATGTCATTTTCTTAGTGTTGTGATCTAACCGTGTTTTTCTCACTCGAGAAGGAACCTCCTTTCCTTAGTAATTGAAGATAGGCCTACATTCTTATATATTCGAGCACATGGACACTAAGCATATAGTCCTTTGATCAGTGGTCATCTACTTAGAAAAATTCATGAATTTTTTGGCTCTTCATGCTCGTCATATGCATCTTGCTCCTACTCCATGACAAAACCTCCCCTTTGCATTTTGCATTGGAGTTCATTGTTGTTTTCTATTTAGCATGTGCATGGCCTAAACATTCAACGAGAAAGGCATTGAGAAAATATTATTTTCTCAATTTATTATATGATCTAGGAGTATCTAAGGAATGCTCACAGAGGTCCAGGAGGATCCATAACACTCACAAAGGTCCCAGGGGATCTAGAAAAGATCAAAATTTGACCGTCTCAAAATTTCTTTAAAAGTACATCATTGTGTAGAGATCATTTACATATTTCCAACAATGCAAATGACACGTCAAATGGAGCTCGTATGCAAAAGTTATGGCTGGTCAAAGTTTGGTCAAAATAGGAAAAATAGGGGTGCCATGTGGCATATGTCCATAAAATAGTAGGTGATGTGGAATACATAGTCAACAACTAAGTTGGTATCCATACTCCAAGTGCTCCAATGGTTTTATGACACATGGCATAGGAGGGCCAATGAGAGGCCGTCACAGGGTGACCTCCCATTGGACAGTAATGGTTAAGGTTGTGTAAATTTATTTTTGAGTCAATGGGGTTCGACCCCGTGACCTCCATAGACACCAAACACCTTAAAAAATCTCCCACAACCATCGCACCACACATTGGATCTTAACATGTAAATGGGATATTATATAGTTAAGGTTAAATAAAGGTCCATATGGGTGGCCAAAGGGTTGAGGTCCTAATCCCTCGACCCTTGGCCCTTGATCATGTTACATGCTATATAACCCACACTCACTATGGATGGGATATCATCAAAATGTGTGCAGGATTTGATACCATACATCATATTGTCATATGTTATGAATCATTCCAACATTTGTGTGGAGGTTTCAACTATATATGTTATATATAGTAAATGTATATCCACTACAAAATTCATGCGGGGAATTATATATTATGGTTTTTAATTGTAACTAAAAGGGTTTATATAGTATGGTCGGTGGGGCTTGAAACCCCGACCTACTATATATAACATTTAGTTTTAAGAAACTCCTCTATAGTTGGGGTTTGGTTACAAAACCCAACAAATTATAATTAATCCTACCCTAAAGTTGTGGAAATTGGTAAGGGGCCCGCACCTAATTAATGGCACACACCCCAACACATTGAAACACGCATTCCAAGTGTGGGCACACATTCCAACACACATTTCTATGTGGGTTTTTTCCTATTAATGCGTGCCAAGGGTACATAGCATATGAGGATACACTGTAAAGCATGTCGGGGGTCACCTTGATGGAATCTCAAGTATTTTATATCAATTTTTCATGAGTTTTTGCTAGAAATTCAACAATGCACTCCATTTCTGCATTTGAGCAGAGGATTTTTGGAGTGTCTTCAAAATTGTGTTTTTGTAATCTCATTTTGTAATCTCATTTTGTAATGTAATTTGTAATTTTGAGATGATGAAGAACAATTATTCTATTTAAAGAGACTTTGAAGATGTAGTGATGTATGTCAATTACACATTTATTTGAGTTATTTTATTTTCTGTTGTATTGTCTCATTTACAGTTCAATTTATTTATCATTTTATGGGTTTATGGATAAATAAGACATTCACATGATATTTTGCAAATAGTCAAGAAGTCTTCATTTATATTCATGAATTTGGTTAGATGTTTTAGTATATGCATATGAACTAATTGGCATCTAAGGATTCTTTGGGCTGAGTTAATATCATTTTTTGTTTGATATTTCAGATCAAGTTGGTATCAGAACTTGTGTGGTATTTTCAGATCATTATACCTAGTCAATTTCACATTTTTTCTTTCAAAAATTTTCTAAAGGGGATGGCCATGTTCTATAATATGCTTAGAAAGAGTAATCCTACAATAGGTCCTAAAAACATTAAGTCCTTCATTTTTTTATGTTACCGTTGGTGGAAAAAATCACTTGAATTTGATCCTACTCTAGTGTCCATTGATGATAAAGAAGTTAAATGTCAATGGACATGCCTTATTTTCATAATTTTCCAAAAGGAAAAGGCTAGATCACAATGGTTTCTATGGAAGGTAGGCCCTAAAAATGCAGTGTCCAAAGTTAGGCACTAATATGTTGTATCTTTTTGTGTCAGGAATCAACACCTTTTCTTATTCTTGTATCCTTACTTGAAAAGTCATTTCTTCCAACAAGAAAATGGAGCCCCTCCTTTTCTCCTTGAAAGTTTCTTGACTTTCTAAGAAGAACTACCTCATTTTTTGATATTTTATTCTTCACATTCCTCTCTAATCAATCTACGTAATTTTTCAAGTTTGGTTTGGTTTATTTTGGTTTTGACACTTAGGCAATTTGACTGATTATTTTTTGGATTATCGAATAAGTTCCCCTTAACTCCTCTAATAAATACTAAAGGAGTTCCACTAAATTCCTTCGATGCATCAGAGTGATTCCTTCGAAGTATGTCAATATGCATAAGTTATCACCGACCAAGTTAATGGTAACTCCTTTGATGCAACCAGAAGAGTTCTTGTGAACTATGTCAGTTGGATCGGAGGAGTTCCCATAATCTCCTCTGGCATGCAAATAGAGCCACCAATTGATTTCCCATTTATATCTCTAGTACATACTGGAGGATTTCCCACCAATATTGTCGATGTTAAAAACTGTGCCTCTGGAGGAGTTCCGCTCAACATCTTCAATGTACACCGGAGCTCTTTCCATCATTTCTTTTAGTATGGCCAAAGCATTTCTAAGATTCATGTTCAATAGAGTAAATGGTTTTAACACCAGTCGGGTTACTCCCAACCATTTTGGTTGCTTCAATTTTCTTGCCACATCTATAAAAGGGTGCATCCTCTTCATCCTTGTTATCATTTTTTTATTACTAAGGAAGAAAGGGGAGAAATGAATGTATGGTTGACGACCTATCTCAACCGTGAGAGATTTCATCCTCCATTTTTCCACATGTCATCGGTGTTACCAGGTAATCCCTAAGACCCTTCACATTTATTTCACTCGTATTATTTAAGTCAGGGTTATGGTTTTCATTCTTCTACATGTACTGACAATCCTCCCACCCAACCTTTTGATCATCCTCCATTGGCCCATGTATCTTCATGAGCCATACCTCCACCGTAGTCTTCAATGTCAACGTTCCTTCCCACCTCGACTCATAAGAAACCCTTACGGAACCTCTCGATTGTGCCTAAAGTTTTGACTTCTCCACACAACCTCCATGAACCCTAGGTGTTAAATCCTTTCACCTATCATTTGACTAGAGGTTTTACCTCATCCACCCAACCTTGTCATATACATACCGTGATTTGAGCCCTTCCACTGGTGCTTTGAACTTTTCTTCATCAGGGTCACTATGGATATATAACATCGATATTTTTCTTCCCATGTCTCAACCCTAACTATGAAAAGTTAAATCCCTAACCCTCTTCTTGTGATAGGCCCAAAATTAGGGTTAGTTCCATGCTTCATGTCCATAGTGGAAAATCATCAATCGATCTTAGAACATTATTTTTTTCTTAGAGCCAAATTGAAACCTTGTCCCTAGTCACCCTAATCTTGAATACTTGGTCAAAATATTTAAAAAATCATGCAGTCAGAAAATTTTCTATCACAGTCTCTATCACATAACTGATGAATTTATTGTGTTTTCCCCCAGACTTGTCGGAAGAATTATTACAAAATACTTAGGTATTGACCCCTTAATCATCAACAAGGTTAATACGATTACTTCTGGTAGTATACTAGAATACTTAACAAGAACCCCTTCGGTCTATCGACGGTATTTCCATGAACTACGCCAATGTAACCGACTACATTGCCACAAATCGCTCCAAATTTACATTAACATACTGACAACAATTCTAAGATCCTCTTTGATCTACATTGGAAGAGTTCTCATTAACTCTTATGATGCATAACTTCACTCACTGGTGCACTTAGTGAGGTCCTCTTTGATTCCTACCGGTGAATTTCTCACCATCTGCTCCAGTGCATATCGAAGCACTTGCCATATTTTGCACTAATTCCTCTTTTCTTCATTGGCCAAGTTGTCATCAACCTCTCCGATCCACTTGGACCTTTCCTCTAAGATGAAGCCTGACTCCCTTGAACTTTCACCATGGCTCGGATCATCTTATCTTCTTCAGAATATGAATTCCTCCTCAAATTGACTCAAGTGATTCTCCAGGTATTTGACAAAGGTTTACATGAACATCTCTATCTCTAACATCCTTTTACTGCTCAAATTCTAAAATTGTATATGTTTAAAGGAATTTGTGCTTCGTGTTTATTTTCTTTCTATGTTTTATGTATTAATTATGACTGTGTGTTGTAGGTTCATATATGTCTCCATGCAAAATGACAACCAGTAAAGTACCAACAGTAGAAGGTTCTGGAAGTGGAAGCATAAAAAAGGAAGAACTCGATTCCCCAGGGGTATTATATAATGATACGGTAGGGATCTTAGAGAAAGGGAAATATCCACTCAAATAGTGAAATATTTTTCATATGTTCAAGAAGAAATACTTCCCCTTGGATCTCGAAGATTAGGATGAGATCAAAATATTAAAAAATATTTGAAAGTCAAGATTACATAGAGTGGTGGCTCATGCACTAGTGTTCCCTTCTGCAGATGCAATTTCATGGATCCTCAAAAACGTGGACCTTGATAACTGATACATACTTAATGCTAAAGGGGATCCCATTACATCATTCCAATCAACAGATCTAGCCAAATATTATCATTTGGAAAATGGAACTCAATCTTTGAATGAGGAAATTCTTAGCGAGTTCAAGCATACAACAAAGGACCTGTTCAAAATCTGGTATAAACCAGATAAATATTTCAAGCTCAGACCATCTGGTTACTATCCAACCTCTATGCTAAGAAATATATACCAATACATCGTGGCAATGCTTTGCATATTGTTTCATATTGTATGGGGAGAAATATGCCCTTAAATTCACCCTGTCACTAATCACCCTGATCTACTATTGTGTTGATGAAGGTTTGATGTTTAATTGGGATGATATCCTATCAACATGCTTAAAAAAATCTATAACAGTTGTCAAGGAGACTGAACTTGGAAAATTTCCAAGTTTTCATACAACATCTCACCTTTTGGATATTATGTGCATACCCCATCAATATCCCAAGATGGGTTGGGCCTGGCAACCAACCAACCTGTTTATACATATCTACTTCAAGGTGCTCTGGGAACACAAATATAGAACATAATACTATAGGATATTCGACCACTTCCTAGCACCTCTATATAATCTAATCTTTTATGCACCAACTCCTAGTATGACATATAAAGCCTTGACCATAATACAGAATATTGAATACTGGTATCTTATGGAGCACAAAGCCTATATAAGGATATATAGGGATATCAAAGCTCCCCATATGCTCATGAGGCTTGTGCCATATGTACTAGCACTCCAAGAAATCACATATCAAATTGTAACTCACAGAGTTGGGGAAACATTATATAAAGACAATAAGGCTATATGGCTCATACTCCCATTGTGGTTCAACTCATACTCATTCAAAAACACTAATCAGGCCCATGACAAAGTAGAAACGTTATTTCCACACTGCTTTAGAGAAGAAAGGTTCTGGAGGCACGATCCCAAGAAAGTAGTCAAGAATTATTTCAATCAAATCAACCACACTTAGAAATATACTTTGACTACTTGGGAGGAGGAAGAATTACATTGTGGTGCTAGGACTTATGATGAAGTCATTCCCAGGAGATAGGGAAATACTATAGGAAGGATTTCCAATGAAGAGAAATATCGAGAAGAAGCCATAAAAAGAGACCAAGAAGAGGCAACCAAAAAATAATCTATTGCAACAACATCCATGCACTATGGTTCAATAGAGGAGGAAAAACTAGTGGTTGAAAAGAAGAGAAGAAAAAAAGAAAATATCCAAAAGAAGAAAGAGGATGATGTTGAGAAAAAGATGAATATTGAGGAGGCCAAGGAAAAAGCAGAATTTGATGCAGCAACAACAACAACAACTACAACATAAGCGGAACTAAAAGTATTGGTTAAGAAAGAAGTGGAGGACGAAAGAGAAGCAATAGCCATAGTCGAATGGGAAACTACAAAGGTAGCGACAACAAAAGAAAGAGAAACGGATGAAGTTACAGCTAAGGCAACCAAGGAAGAGCAGTGAAAAAGGGATGAAGAGGCTCTGAATAATGACACCTAACCCATGGATATATACATCCTAGAAACATCATCATAAGCTCTTAGTAGTCATCCACAATTCATAGAAATGGATTTGGGGCTTCCTACCCCACACAAACCAAGCAAAGTGACAAACTGGAAAAAATTCAAGTATGACAAAACCACTGGTAGGATTGTGCAATAGCAATTCATACATGTACCAAGTATAGGGGGAACTCCACTAGCATTCCTCACAGAGAAAAATTTTATGGAATATGCCAACCAAGATCCATTATCCATAGCATCCAATGGGATTTCCTTCACCGCAACAACATAGCGGAATATCAAGAACTTGTTCTGCCAAAATCAAGAGAAGGATGATAGGATCAGAAAACTAGAAGAATAGCTCCGACATGCAAATAAATATGAGAGAAACTTACAAGAATTCAAAGCATTCACTGAAAAGGTCAGAACAAACTTGGAAGATGTTATCATAGATATGTACTCCCATCTACATGTCTTTCAATAGATAGAAGATATCATAATGGAACAACATAGTTGTGTACAAGCCACAAACACCCAGCTCGTCACCATCCGAGAGGGCCTAGATGACATAAAATATGGATCGATGATATTACAGATGCTACAACCGAGCTTCCTCACCCCTCAGAGGCTTAAAGAATAATTTATTACACTTCACTTCATCGGTGTCAACAAGCTGGGAAGCGATCAGAAAAGGAAATGACTTTCTCAGTCACAATTTCCACACAACTTCATAAAGAAACACAAGTTTTGACACATAAATTTTTCCTTCCTTCCATCGAAGAGCTCAAGAAAACCATCACTATGGAAGAACTCCTCAAAAATTTCCAACAAACCATAAGTCACAAGTGATACATAATTGAAGAAACTACACATGTGGCAATTGAGTTAATGGAGAAACACCTGATCCAATTGACTAAAGTTCACACTATGATACAAGATTTCATAGCCACTCTTGTTGGAAAACTGAGAGGGGGGGATGAATCAGTTGTTACTATGCTTAAACAATTATGCTCATTTTGAACTCTTTACAGAACACTCAATGATGATCACAATAATGCAGGGAAGTAAGAAACATAATATTCATCATCAATCACACACATGAAATATACAGAGACGGGTATTTGTTGAGGAAACCCATAAAGGGAAAAACCTCTTCTTCTCGATATGATAAGTAATCTTTATTTTCTATACATTATCATTCTTATGAGCTCCAACTCCTCTTAAGGCTACAACTTCTGTTTTACAAGAAGCAACTTGTTGAGAGCACCAACTCTTTGGTTTCTCTAGCACCCACTAGAAGGAAGCACCAACTTCCTGAGTGTTCCAGCACCAACTCGATGGAAGCACCAACTTCCAGTCACACAGGAACCAACCTATATAACATAGAACAATATTTCTCCCTTGGCAGACCCTTGCACCACCCTGCCACCCTAGTTTTTCTGGCTACAACCAGATGGAAGCTATAAATCCCTGTGTTCAAGCACCCACTTGAAACTTTGAGAACACCAGTCCTCCCTAGCACCTCCCTACCACCCTAAAATATAAATCTTTTCTTTCTTAAATTTATCATATTGATACAACATTTATCAATGGCTTACCAGTCTCATCATTTTTTTGCTACACTTCTTTGTTCTGCCTGCATCAGTGTCTTTCTTCTCGCATACCTTGTGCTTTCTATTCTTCTATGTTTTATACTCTATGTGCCATCTTCATTCTATGTGTTATGCCTCTGCATTCTCTTCCCTATGTCATTCTTGTTCCCTTCAGTTTGTTCACTTCATCTCTTCCTCACAACTGCATAGCTAACTAGAAAAATCACCTCACTTCTCTATTCTGCATATTTTTCTCACGCGGAGTCCTCCGCCTGATCATCATGGCAACTCTTAGTCATCCCTGGCGGTTCACTCAATGTGTTCATCATCACTGGGCGTTATGCTGAGATTCCTTAGCTTCTCTGGTAGTTGAAACTCTTCGTCTACTCTGTCAGTTACAGCCAGTCAATTATGGCTTCTTTGGCTTCTAAGCCCCTTCCTTCACATGATCACCGGCAGTGACCATACGCCTAGGCTTAACGAGCGCTTGAGCGCTTATCAATTCAATGACCAGGATTCATTCTCCTAAAATGGATGACTGTCTTAACTTCGACACTTTTCCCTTCGTAACTTTTGGGTTTCAAACCTTTTGAAACTTCCAAATTAGAATTCACGAACAGATCGAATGGTTTACATTTATTTCATGGAAACTGATCAATCGTCAAATTTTATTCTTACAAGGCTTAATCTGACGGCCAAGACTTAATCAACCGTTAATATGGATGGCCACCTTTTACTCTGGGTCTTTGGCTATTACACTTACTCTATCCTTCCACTATATCTTGATCAATGGTTGAGAGTGAACCTGACATCAGATCGACAGTCGATATCTCCTACGGGTCTCCGAACTTCGGATATTTCAAATCTCAACCCGTTCTTTTCTCCATATGTCAATCTTTCGAAGTTTTCAATCCACTGACGTGTGTCCCTTTCAAATCAATGGTCGAGATCTCCTTTGGGTCTCCGGACTTCGGAGATTTCAAATCTCAAACCCCTTCTTTCCTCCGGAGTGATTTCACTTACTTACGTCACTTGATGACATGTCATGAGTCTAGTAGCTGCCACGTGTCACTTGGATTTGTGATTTCCACGTACCTGAAATGTTGAATCAACTTGATACTTGTCATTGTCTAATTTCACCACCTGTCCTTGTTGATGTAGTCTTGTTGACGTGGATCCTCATGTGGCACATGTTCTTCTCCTGGATCTAACGGTTTTCCTAACTCCCAGTGTATCTTAGATCGACGGATGAGACTGATTTCATACGTTCTTCCTTTGGGACTTCAAGACTTTTGACATTTCTTTGTGGTGAAACTCCCAAAGAAATTATCCTAGAGTGGCACAACTTTCTTACGTCACTTGTTGACATGGCATGAGCATATTTCTTCTTGACACTTGTCATCATCTAATTATGCCATGTGTATTCACTAATGTGGTCTACTGACATGGTCTGCCACATATCCTTACTAATGTGGTCTTCTGACGTGATCTGCTGATGTGGTCTTCTGATGTGGTCTACTGACCAACAACACTGATCCAACGATTCTAGTATGTCCTCCAAATCCGATGGTCCTTATTCATTTCAGATTTCTGGGCTTCAGTTTTTCCAATCTCAAACTTTCTAGAGCATAACCTCCTCGTATATTTATATCCAAAGTGAATATTGCTTGTTGATCAGAATCTTAGATCAATGACTCGATCTTTCTGTGATGTAGCTTTGCTATATTATCCTATTATTCCACTTGGAATGATCCAATGACTGATGAAAATTCGCATTTCGGGAATTTCAAATCTCAAGCTCTCCAGAGTGTAACCTCCCCGTGTCTTTAGATCCAAAGTGAATGTTGTTCATCGATCATGAAATTAGATCGAAGGCTTGATCTTTGTACGATGCAGCTTTGTTGGCTTATCCTGTCCTTCCACTTGAAATTAATCTGACAACTCACGGGAATTCGCATAATTGAATTCTCAATCGTTTTTCCTCGCTTATCTTGTCCTTCCACTCAAAAATGATCCAACAGTCATGAGGACACTCGAATCAAATCAACGGTCGACGATGATTGCAAAACCACAACTTGCGAGTGATTTAACTCGACACCCAAACTCCACAATTTGAAGTTGTTCGTTGTTGGTGAGTCAACCACAATCGTCGATATTCAAAGATATAAGATCGGATGGTCTTGACTAATTGTGGGATTGGAACAAGCACGATGTTTAATTCTCCTTTCAATCTCCGCAATTCATCCCTACCCTAGATTTGGTGATTGCGTATCTGACGGTCATGATTTAATCTGACTTAAACTCATTATTTGTTGGATCAACCATAGTCATAGATATTTGAAGCTATGATATCTGACGATCTAGACAGATTGTGGGATTTTAACTGGCGAGTATTGTAATTCATCTTTCTCTCCCCACAATTCACCCTTGTCATATATTTGGCTTGCAGATT
>JZKD02S2054509.1:641367-653861 GCA_000966675.3 Picea glauca | reverse complement strand
GACCATAGGTGTACTCATAGGTTTAGAATCTTCCATTTGAAACCTTTTCAACATTTCTCTTAGATATTTTTCTTGAGAAAGAAATATTCCTTCAGACCTCTAAGTAATTTGTAGGCCAAGAAAAAATGACAGTTCCCTATCATAGACATTTAAAATTTAGACTGCATGGCAGAAGCAAACCATTGTACCAATGAAGCATTATTACTACTGAAGATGATGTCATCTACGTAGACCAACACAATGAGAAGATCATTGCCCTCTGTTTTGATATATAGATTGTTGTCAATTGTTCCTCTCTTGAACCCTTTGTCTTGTAGATATGTATCCAGTCTGTGATACCAAGCACGAGGAGCTTGTTTCAACCCATATAAGGCTTTATTTATCTTGCAGACAAGGTTGGGGTTATCTGACAGTTGTAAACCTTCTAGTTGTTCCATATAGACTTCTTCTTTTAGATCTCCATTTAGAAAATATGACTTGACATCCATTTGATAGACTTTAAACTTCTTATGACAAGCATAGGCAAGAAACATTCTAATAGCTTCTAATCTTGCTACGGGCACAAATGTTTCATCAAAATACAGTCCTTCTATTTGAGCATACCCTTTACAAACCAATATGGCTTTATTCCTAACAATTTTTCCTTGTTCATTCATTTTATTTTTAAACACCCATTTGGAGCCAATTACATTCTTATTTGTCGGTCTAGGAACAAGCTCCCAAGTATTGTTCTTCTCAATTTGATCAAGTTCCTCATTCATTGATTTTAACCAATTTACATCTTCACTGGCTTCATTGAAGTTCTTGGGTTCCACCATTATATGAAGGCCATATGTGATTTCTCTGTGTCTTTGATTATCCTTCTCCTGGTTTGTACACCTTTGTCTTTCTCACCAATTATCTGACTTTCAAGATGATTCTTTTGAGTAATTATGGAGGAGGAATATGATGTTGATCGTTGTCCTCACTCTTCTTGTCTAGGTGTCTCTTCTCCATATTATTCTTGGACTTGTTCATCTTCAGTTTCAGCTGTGTCCTCTGTAGTAGACTCAATATTGCTCACCTCTCTTACTGGGACTCCTTCATCAACCTTTAAATCAATGCAATCGACTAATTTATGCAATCTTTTATTAAAGAATCTATATCCTTTACTATTGGTAGCATGTCCTAAGAAGATGCCTTCATCAGCCCTGTCATCATACTTGCCAAGTTTTTCATTATTATTCTTTATGTAGCACTTACTCCCAAAGACTTTGAAGTGTTTGATTGAAGGAGGTCTTCCATACCACAGTTCATAAGGTGTCTTGTCACTATGTGGTCTGAGGTGGGCTTTGTTAAGAATATGGACTGTTGTGTGTATTTCTTCTACCTAGTAAGTTTGACCAATGTTCTTCTCATTCATCATTGACCTGGCCATTTGCTTAACTATTCTATTTTTCCTCTCAACTACTCCATTTTTTGTTGTGGAGTTCTTGGGATTGTGTATTCTCTCTTGATCCCATGTTTATCACAGAATTACTTGAAATCACTTGACATAAATTCTCCTCCTCTATTTGATCTTACTGCCTTTATCCTCTTGCCTGTTTGATTCTCAGTTAAAGCCTTAAATATTTTAAATTTCTCAAATGCTTTAGCTTTTTCTTTGAGAAAAGAAACCCAGGTAAGTCTAGAGTAATCATCAATGATTAGCATAAAGTATTTTTCCTTCCCTGTGCATACCTGTCTTGATGGTCCACATAAATCCATATGAACTAATTGGAGTAGTTTCTCTATTGAAGTAGAGCTCTTGGATTTAAAATGTGTCCTGGTTAGCTTTCCTACTTGGCAGGGTTTACACACAGAGTCTTGTGGCTTTGATATTCTTGGAAGATCTTTTACTGCCTCAAGATTTTTGAGATTTATTAAGTGGTAAAAGATTAGATGTCCAAGTCTCTTTTGCCATAACCATATTTCATCATGTTTTCTTAGATGACACTCTCCTTCATCTTCTTTCAGCACATATACATTATTTTATGTCCTTAGGCCTTTAGCCATCACTTGTCCTGAGTTTACAGACTTTATCTTACAATCCTTGGAAGTGAACACCACTTCACATCCTATGTCACACATTTGACTTACACTGAGAAAATTATGTTTCAGCCCATCTACAAGTAGAACATCCTGGGATTTTCCTTCACCATTGCTCAAACTCACCATCCCTTTACCCTTGATTTTACCTGGTTCATCATTTCCAAAGGTTACATTTCATGTTTTTCTTTTACTTATAGAGAGAAACTTATCCTTGTCTCGAGTCATGTGCTTGGAACATCCATTGTCTATATACCAGGGGTATTTTTGTTTTTGAGCTGAAAGTACTAGACCGCATTTTTCACTATCTTTCTTTCTCCATGTGCTAGCATTTCCAGCTAAAGGATTTATCCTTGGATCTGCCTTGTACTTCTTCAGATAGCAGTTTGCATCTTTGTGGCCGAATTTATGACAGTTATAACATTCAAGATCATTGTTCAATAGGTCAAAGTGATTGGTGCTACGTTTTCTATTCATTCGCTTCTTAGTTCTATGTTGTAAAGATTGTTTATTTCTTGACCTCCTCAGTTGCATGTCTCTAAACTTAATTTGACAATTTACAATCTTATGACCAAAATTAGAACAGTAAAAATAGTAGCCATGGAAGAAATTTTGGTACCTGAAGGATGGCCTTCTTCTTGGAATTTGTTGCTCCATCTTCTGATCTCTTTGTTTTTTATCAAGGATCATATTGTCTTTATTATCTTTTGGTAACAGAGTACTCTCATGGTATGATTGTTTGTTGACTTGGAACTTGATCATCTTTACTGGATGTTTACTTTCTGGTTGATTGCTACTTGAACCATTTACATAACTTAAACCAGTCTTCAACAAAGGAGATCTCTATTTTCTCATAATGTCATTAAGTTTTGTTGTATCTTTAATGCTTGGAAGATTTTGGAGATACAATGTTTTAAACTTCTCCATCTCTTTTATGTTTTTTACTACCTCTTCTTCCAAGGCTTCACATATTGCCTTCTTTTCTTATAATTGTTGTTTCAGAATGTCCTCTATTTTCTTTGCCTCTTCTAATTCCACTTTTAGCAGGGAAAATCTTCATCGGGTCCTTTATTGTCTTTCTCGAATTGTATCAGCAATTGTTTTTACTTTTTCTTCTTAGATCTAAGTCTAGCAATTTCTTCTAGATCACTTATCAGTTCTCCTTCCAAGTCAACCACAGCTTCTTCATCATCAACATCACTTCATGTACTTTTATTATCATAATCCTCTTTGGCCATAAGCATAAAGTCATTAATATTATCTTCACAGGAAGAGTCACTATTTGTGTCTTCTGAAGAGTCATCATTGTTTACACATAGACTTTTCTTTTTACCAAATCTCTTGGGTTTGTACTTATTTTCACCTTCATAATTTTGATCTTGTTTCTTGTGTGGACACTTAGATGCAAAGTGACCTATCTTTCCACAGTTAAAACATTTGAAGAGAAATTTGCCTTGGTACTTGCTTGATCCTTTCTTTAGTCTTCTCACAAATTTTGCTTCAATTTCATCAGGCTCAGAGTCCTCATTCTTATCTGCTATAAATGATGCTTCTCTAGAGGTGGATTTATCTTTACCTATCCTCATTTCATAGGCAATCAGAGTTCCTAGGAGTTGGTCAATAGACAGAGTTTTTAGATCATTAAGTTCTTCTATAGCAGAGACCTTTGGGTTGAACCTATCTGGCAGAGATCTCAAAAAAATTTGAACTAAAGAGACATCCTCAATTTTTTCACAAAGTCCTATCATTGAATTTACTTGTTCTTCAACTCTCAAAAATTACTTCCCAACCGTTTCATCCTCTTTCATATTTAGTTGTTCAAACTATAATCTATAGGTATGAAGCTTGGCATCCTTTACCTTCTCATTACCTTCATAACTACTGATGAGTTTGTCCCACATTTCTTTGGAAGATTCTAAGTGCATAACTTTTACAAATTTTGTTTATGCAAGCCCACTCAGAATAACATTCATAGCCTTAGCGTTGAAGCTGAATTATAGCTTGTCATCCTTAGAAGCTAGTACAACTAGCTTTACATAACCAGTCTCTACCACATCCCAGACATCTGCACCTAGGGCCATTATGTAGGTTCTCATCCTAACTTTCCAGAAGGCGAAGTTTGTTCCATTGAACATGGGGGCCTTATTGGTTGAAGTTACTTCATGGCTAGTCATGTTTAAGCTCTAGGATCTACCCTTAGACAAAAGGAACCAACTATGATACCAATTGTTGGACAACTCAGAGGGAGGGGTGAATCAGTTGTTATTGTGCTTAAACAATTATGCCCATTTTGGACTCTTTACAGAACACTCAATGATTATCACAATAAAGAAGGGAAGTAAGCAATAGAATATTCATCATCAATCACACACATGAAATATACAGAGATAGATATTTCCTGAGGAAACCCATAAAGGGAAAAACCTCTTCTTCTTGATATTATAAGTAATCTTTATTTTATGTACATTATCATTCTTATGAGCTCCAACTCCTCTTGAGGCTACAACCTCTGTTTTACAAGCAACAACTTGCTGAGATCACCAACTCTCTTGTTTATATAGCACCCACTTGAAGGAAGCACCAACTCCCTGAGTGTTCCAGCACCAACTTCCAGTCATACAAGCACCAACCTGTATAACAAAGAACAAAATTTCTCCCTTGCACCACCCTCCCACCTTGGTTTTTCTGGCTATAACCAGATGGAATCTAGAACTCCATGTGTTCAAGCACCCACTTGAAACTTTGAGGAGACCAGTCCTCCCTAGCACCTCCCTACCACCCTGAAATATAAATCTTTTCTTTCTTAAATTTATCATAGTAATATAGCATTTATCAATGGCTTACCAGTCTCATCATTGTTCTGCTACACTGCTTTGTTTTGCTTGCATCAGTGTATTTCTTCTCACATACCCTGTGCTTTATGTTCTTTTGTGTTTTATACTATGTGAGCCATCTGCATTCTATGCACTATGCCTCTACATTCTCTTCACTGTGTTACCATTGTTCCCTACAGGTTGTTCACTGCATCTCTTCCTCACAATTGCATGGCTAACCAGCAGAATCACCTCACTTCTCTATTCTGCATATTTTTCTCACATCGAGTCCTATGCCTGATCATCATGGAAACTCTTCGTCATCCCTGGCGGTTCACTCAATGTGTTCATCATCACTGGGAATTATGCTGAGATTTCTTAGCTTCTCTGGAAGTTGAAACTCTTCGTCTACTCTGTCAGTTATAGCCAGTCAATTATGTCTTCTTTGGATTCTAAGCCCCTTCCTTCACATGATCATTGGTGGTGACCATACGCCTGGGCTTAACGAGCACTTGAGCGCTTATCAATTCAATGGCCATGATTCATTCTCCTGAAATGGACGAGTTTCTTAACTTCGACACTTTTCCCTTCAGAACTTTTGGGTTTCAAACCTTTCAAAACTTCTGAATCAGAATTCCCAAACAGATCGGATGGTTCACATTTATTTCATGGAAACGGATCAATCGTCAGATTTGATTCTTACAAGGCTTAATCTGGCGGCCAAGAATTAATCAACCATTGAGATGGATGGCCACCTTTTACTCCGGGTCTTTGGCTATTACACTTACGCTATCCTTCCACTGTATCTTGATCAATGGTTGAGAGTGCACCTGACATCAGATCGACAGTCAATATCTCCTATGGGTCTCCTGACTTCAGAGATTTCAAATCTCAACCCATTCTTTTCTCCATACATCAATATTCTAAAGTTGTCAATCCATTGATGCGTGTCCCTTTCGGATCAGCGATCGAGATATCCTTCGAGTCTCCGGACTTCGGAGATTTCAAATCTCAAACCCCTTATTTCCTCTGGAGTGATGTCACTTACTTATGTCACTTGATGACATGTCATGAGCCTAGTAGCTACCACGTGTCACTCAGATTTGTGATTTCCATGTACCTGAAATGTCGAATCAACTTGACACTTGTCATTGTTTGATTATGCCATGTGTCCTTGGTGATGTGGATCTTCATGTGGCACATGTTCTTCTCCTGGATATAACGGCCGTCCTAACTCACAGTGTATCTTATATCGGCGGCTAAGAGTGACTTCAGACCTTCGTCCTTCAGGACTTCAGGACTTTTGACATTTCTTGGTGGTTAAACTCCCGAAGCAATTCTCCTAGAGTGACGCAACTTGATTACGTCACTTGTTGACATGGAACGAGCCAATTTATTCTTGACACTTGTCATCATATGATTATGCCATGTGTATTCACTGACGTGGTTTATTGACATGGTCTGCCACATATCCTTGTTGACGTGGTCTGCTGACGTGATTTGTTGATGTGGTCTTCTGACGTGGTTTGCTGACCAACAACACTAATCTAATGGTCCTCTTATGTCCTCCAAATTCGATGGTCCTTATTCATTTCGTATTTTCGAGCTTCGGGTTTTTCCAATCTCAAACTTTCTGGAGCATAACCTCCTCATATATTTACAAGCAAAGTGAATCATGTTCGTTGATCAGAATCTTAGATCGACGGCTTGATCTTTCTGCGATGTAGCTTTGTTGGATTATCCTATCCTTCCACTTGGAATGATCCAATGTCTGACGAAAATCCGCATTTCGAGAATTTCAAATCTCAAGCTCTCCAAAGTGTAACCTGCTTGCGTCTTTAGATCTGAAGTGAATGTTGTTCATCGATCATGAACTTAGATCGACAGCTTGATATTTCTGCTATGCGGCTTTGCTGGATTATCCTTTCCTTCCACTCAAAAGTGATACGACGGCTAACGGGTATTCACATAATAGAATTCTCAATCATTTTTCCCTGCTTATCCTGTCCTTCCACTCAAAAATGATCCAACGGTCATGAGGACACTTGAATCAGATCAACGGTCAACGATGATTGTGGAACCACAAATTACGAGTGATTTAAATCGACACCCAAACTCCACAATTTGAAGTTGTGCATTGTTGGTGAGTAAACCACACTCGTCGATCTTCAAAGCTATAAGATCAGACAGTATTGACTAATTGCGGGATTGGAACAAGCGCGATGTTTAATTCTCCTTTCAATCTCTACAATTCATCCATGTCGTAGATTTGGCGATTGTGCATTCGATCGTCATGATTTAATCTGACTTAAACTCATTGTTTGTTGGATCAACCACAGTCGTAGATCTTTGAATCTATGAGATCTGATGATCTAGATAGATTGTGGGATTGTAACTAGCGAGTATTTTAATTCAACTTTCGCTCCCCGCAGTTCATCCCTGTCGTAGATCTAGCTTGCAGATCCAATGGTCTTGATTTCATCTGAGTTTTATCGTGCCATCCCTTTTGAGATTTGATTCCTTCTGCACACTCTGCCTGTAATCATGCCATCGTCGTTGTTTTTCTTACCATCAATGACAAGAACGCACTTTCCTATAAATCATGCCAACAAGTACGATTGTTGTTAGACCAAAACCCGCAGGTGATTGGTAAACTCACCACCACCAGATTTCAAGGATCCACGAGAGGTGATTAGTCCCTTGTCACAATACACCAGGGAGCGCTGACTACTTGCAATTTCATGCAACAAATCTAGCAAAGGATATGAATACCCTCACAGATAACTCAACCTCACATGAATCTGATCTCGAATAAATTTCATATTTCAGGGTCATATCACTCTACAGCCAATACGAGGTTTGGGAATCCTACGTCAAGGACAAAGGCACACAAATGAGACAAAATAAAAAAATTGGATTTTCTACAACTATACTCTATTTAGTCTTTTTCCAACCACCCTCATCTTCATCCTCATTGTTACACGTGTCACTAGCTAGTGAGGAAAGTTGAAAGGTTTTTTTTGTAACTGCTCCTTATGGAATTCAAGAAGACATTCATAGGAGTTACTAGAATTTATATAAATAAAGGAAGAGGCCTATTTTGTAAGGGTTCTTCAAGCATTGTATATTCACTAAACTATTTTGGAGAAAAGCTATTGTGTTAACTAAAATTGAGAATCCCTCAGGGTCAGTTTTGATAGAGAGAAAAACTTGTGTGAATGGTGGTTTGTTGTGAACTATTTCTAGCAGATTATGTACCATTTACATGTGTTGTAAGAATATATTTTTTCATATAGACTTCTCTTAGTCAAATTGATATCTTTCTAACAACTTTGCTATTCTTTCTTATATTTTGTCCCGAGAATATGAGTTGCTTAAGTATGTGATAACATGATTTAGACTAATATGGTTATGTATTTACATACATGTGTGTCTAAATTTTCTATTTCATAAAAATTATCTGAGCGAAGTTATTTGCATGGATTAGTTTCATTTTCAACCACTCATTTGGTTACTATAGATTGCTCCTAGCTAGAATATGATAGTTATATTTATTTTCGTACTTAGTCAGTTTGCATCTGCATATTCATTTGCTTTTACCAACCATCCAATCACCCCTCATAACCAATAATGGCATCTGAGCCATAATCCGGATGGGTCTCCTAAACCAAACGATGCATAGTCTAATTGGGACCATGTATCGAGGAGTACCCCTTACCGTTGAAGGAAAATTATTCTCCATCAACATATCTCTATGTTACTTTCCATGTTAATGATATATTTCATTTCATTCTAATTCTAGTCTATATCAATGGTATCAGAAAAATTTCCTCTCTACTTTTTTTTCATACATGTCCCCCACAAAAGTTCAGGGTACATGAAGATAGGCCTTGAGCTAACCAATCCTAGTTAATATCTTTCTCATTGGTATAAGAAACCTCACATGGAGGATAGACCAAAGAAAGATGATTTATAAAGAGAGCCTAATAAGTTGTTTCTTTAGAAATACCTCGAGTGACAAAGGAATGAGATAATTGATCATTTCACCTAGATCCTTTGATGATTCCCAACATCGAAGGAGGCATATTTAATAAGAAGTCATTTTGAATGAATGACACCCTTCAAGGTACAAGTTAATTTTTATATCCTTATGTTTTATGGAATAGATGAAAAATATTTAGAGAGATGGTTAGATCAACTAAAGCATCATTTCTATGTTTTAAACCTTTACAACAATCAAAATGTTACCTTCACACTCTCAAATTCCCTTCTAGATGTCAAACATTGGCGGGATAATTACTACGCGAAAAATGTTGAAGATGATTATGAAATATATTTGATGAAACTCACTTGGGAGAATTTTGTTGATGTCCTCAAGGAGGAGAATTACTCTATGGAAACTATAATGATCGGTCCATGAGATGTACAAACGTATGCCAGGGTAAAGACCAGACCATGTTGGAGTACACCAACACCTTTCATACATTTCATGCAAATTTGGGTATCAAGGAATTTGAATGAAACTTGGTATCAAATATTGAAATGGAATAGAGAGATACATCTACATGAAAATGGAATTTTTTTTCACATCTCTTCACTAGGAGCCATTAAATGTAATGTTGTCAATATTGAGCAAAAAAAATGGCATAAGGGTAAGATAGAGTTTGGTGTCAAAAATCAACCATATAAAGTAAGGGTAAATGTGACCCTAACTCTTATAAAAAAAGGAAAAAATAAATATAACCAACCTCAATACAAAAAATCAAAGTTGCATTCAAAGAAAAAGATAGGAATTCAAAAAAGGACACAGAGTGTGACACTCATAAAATCCCTTGGCACAACAATAATAAATGCCATGATAGGAAATCATTATTGGTAGAAAAAATTTATTGGACTTTGATTCAACCTTGACACCCCTAGATCTTGTAGATAGGGGAAAATAGATAATTTACATTGAACACAATGTTACTATTGTCACCACAAAGGTCCAACCAAAGGAATCAAGGAAGCCAGAGGAAGGTAATTACATCTTCCACTCATGGATGTGAGTGAAGAGGACACTACTATATTTAATTATTGGCAATGAAAACTAAAATAACATGATATCAAAAGACATCATTAAAAAGATGAATCTAGCGATTATGCCACAACCCCATCCATGCACCATTGGTTAGTTGAGCTAGCACCAAGATATCCATGTTAGTTAGTAATGTGTCTTGCAATATCAAATCAAGCCCTTCAAAGATGAGGTATTATGTGACATTTCCATGCTTGAAGTTGGTGATGTTCTTTTAGGGAAACCATATATGTGGTAGCATCACTTTCTTACTAGTTCATACCTTATTGTGTTGTTATCACCTAGGAAAATCATCTCTACATGGTACCAATGATAGCTTAGACTACCACAATCTCTTTTATTACTACTAAGTAGTGAATGAAGATTATCTCTCATACTAGGATATTAAATATCCTATTCATGGTTTGGTTATAACTAGAAAAGAAAATCATTATGACTACTAACACATTTGCAAGGGGCCCCTTTATGCAACAATGACAAGTAGATCAATCAGTGGATGAATACAAAGATATATTCACCTCACTTATAGGAAAAAATTTGCACTGTGAAGTGAAGTATGCAATTAATTTGGCATTGGGTTCCCTTCTACCCATTCACCTTCTATATAGATGCTCTCTTATGGAGAATGAGGAGATCAAACCCCAAATTTGGGAGATAATAAAAAAGGTCCATATTTGACCAATCTATTCACCCTGCAATTGATTTACCGTGTTGATTTATAAGAATGATGAGGCATGCAGACTATGTATTGATGTTATTTGCTTAAATAAAATCGTAGTTAAGAACTAGTACCCAATCCCCTAAATTAATTATTTTCCCAATCAACACAAAGGATCTAATGTTTTTGCAATATTGATCTTAAGTTAGGCTATGAATAGGTTCCAATTGAGCCCATTGATGTGTGTAAGAAAACATTAAAGCGTAATCAAGGTCTTTTCAAGCAGTTGTGCATTCCCTTTTTCTTGACTAATGCACCAACAATGTTCATGAATATGGTGGATGATATTTTGTGACCATTTACGAATTCATTTTTTGGTTGTATACTTTGTTGATATCTTCATCTTCAATAGAATCTAGGAAAAGAATCTAAAGCACATTCAACAAGCATTGAACACCCTATAGAAACACAAGCTATATTCCAACCTAGAGAAGTTGGAATGTAGAGAATTAGATATATGGGGTATTGTATCATGGATGTGAATGGTGTGCATGTGGATCCATACAAGATTCAATTCATTCACAATTTTTGAACCCCAAAGACACTAACAAAGCTTCATAACTTCTTAGGCCTTCTCAAATCTTAGCGTAGGTTTATGTTGGGGTTCTCTCATATTGCTTGACCACTGATATAAGAGACCAAGGGTGGTACCAAGGTCAAATTTGTTTGGATGGAGGTATAATAAAAAGAAATCAAATATCTAAAGAATCACATACCCTCAATGCCAACCCTCATTCTACCAATCTACAACAACCTTTAGAAATTGAGACAAACACCTTAGATTATGTTGTCGATTCAATCTCACTTGGCATGGAAATCCCATGGCTTGACACAATGAGACATCTCTAATGTGGTTTCTATATATCCCACCTATTACAATAAGATTTTGTCCATTTTCCATGTCTAAAAATAGGGGAAGAATTATATTATAGGAAAAGACTCAATCATCCAAAACAACCACGAGACTCTATAATTTATTTAAACTCAAGGAAAATTACAAATGGACTACCATAAGAAGTGGTAGCAAATCCACTTGAAGTTCAAGTACAAGAAGGACAACAATAATCCAATTCAAGATTGCCTTAGTCAAACTATGAATGTGGAACTGGTTTCAATCCTCAATTCTTGTGGACATGATACTTTACATTGGGCCCCAATATATGACAACAATCCAAATTTCATTGTTATGTATTAAACACTAGTCACTAGAAAATGAGTTTAATAATTTCACCTTCAAGATGGAATTCTATGCGATCTAGGCCATCTTTATGTTCCTTCAAAAGAGCATAAGATGATAAAGATACACACTATAGAAGGGTGGCATGGAGAAGACAATAACAATGTTGCAAATTAATTTTAATGGCCATAACCTCAACATGCATTGGAAAATATAGAAGATTGTTCACTACATGTGCCATTGCTAAACTTGCAATCATCAAGTAGCTAATGTACATTCCTTTTCCCACTCCAAAAAATCATTGAGAGTCCATCTCCATGGATTTTATGTTAGGTATACCCTTGACCAAGCATGGTCGTGATCGCATTTTTTTGGTTGCTGATTAATTCTCTAAGATGGAAATTTTGGAGCCTTGTAAGAATAATACCACAATAGAAGCTATCACTAAGCTCGTATTCAAGTAGTGCCACAACATAAGCCATTAATAAGATATATTTCGAGTAATCAAAAACCATCTCAACAATTAAATATTCAATAGGATTTTCATAATCAATTTTAGTGCTTGTATTACCAAAACATATATGTGAGATTGATCCAAGGGATCAATTTTTTCTCAAAATTCAAAGTGCTCAGTGTTGGATT
>JZKD02S2054509.1:552194-585355 GCA_000966675.3 Picea glauca | reverse complement strand
CTAGTGGGTGCTAGAGAAACCAGAGAGTTGGAGCTCTCAAACAAGTTGCAGCTTGTAAAACAGAGGTAGCAGCCTCACATTGATTTGGTGCTCAATTGTAAATGATGTACAGAACCGAAAAATATTGCCTATCATTTCGAAGAAGAAGAGGTTTTCTCCCTTTATGGGTTTCCTCGTGAAAATCTGTCTCTGTGTGTGTTTTATGTGTGATTGATGATCTTTACTTTTACTATCCATATGTTGTATATTGTTAATGACACATGAAGAAAGATTAATAATGTTTAAAAGGCATAAAATTGTTTAAGCTCACATACAACTGATTCACCCCCCCCCCTCTCAGTTGTTTTAGTATTTCCAACATCTAGTGTCAAGTAGCTTTGATCTGTTCTCCTATTCTTCCATCAACTGTGCAATCTTTCGGGTCATGAAATATTTTAACTCTTGTCTCTTATGTTCTAAGACTTCTTCTTCTTCCTTCTTTCTAGCTTGATCTCTATCAATCCGAGATTTTCCTAGTAACATGGTAAACGGGGCACTGTCTTCAAAAAATTTAATAATCTCAAAATCTTCCCTTGTCGAAGTTCATTGACTATCATAGGTATTTGAGCGAGTTTTCCACATAACATCATCATTTTTCCTCTGAATAGTCCTATTCCTCCTAATGAAGGGATCATATCAAGCTTCCCTATAGCTTCCCAAGTTTTTTTTGGCATAATATTCACTTGTGTCTCTTCATCAAGGACAGAGTCAATGTCGAAGTCKCATATTCTTGCTTCAATGCATTCTTTTTCTTTGAAAATCTCTGATAGTCTAACATATCGGTGATCATTCAGGATCTCTTTCATTTGTATCAATACCTTCTCTGATTCTTGTTGGGGTTCTGCCTCTTTTGGATCTGGCTTAGGGTTTTCTTCATTCAGATTCATTCCTTCAAGCTTAGCAATCATTCTAGGGAAATCCAACACTTCATGGTCCAAAGCTTTGCAACATAGGAAACTAGATCTTCCACCAGGGCATTCCTTAGTAAAATGTCCCGGTCTTCTGCAACTGTAACAGAGGGTTAACCCTCTCTTTCGTTTAAATGTTCCCCAACTTCTTCTATACTACGCACTAGGTTCATGGTAGCTAGCCTGCAAAAAAGTCTTTCTAGGATCCCGCATCCATTTGTTAGTCCAAACATTCTTTCTATGCATAGGTATAACATATCTATCATTATGCTTATCAGATTTATTCATATCAAACTTTCTTTCATCTATCAGAGCCCTAGTTTTCAAGCTAGGACAGAATCTATCAAACACACCTAGATTCATGTTTTTAGAAACAAAAATTTCCACTTATCTTACTTCTACAGAGTACAAAACTTCCAGATCTAAAAAAATTTAACTATTCTTACCTTTATTAGAGCACTGAGCTTACAGATCTTACCTCTTTTCTTCAGAAACTTCCACTTTTACTTTTCTTAGAGCACAAAGCATTCATATCTTGCTTCTTTTCTTCAGATTTGTCCTTCTTTCTTTAGCACATAGATTTTCAGATCAAGTGGAATATTGTGCACTAGGGCACAGATCCACGCACAAAGCTTCCACAGTTTCAGGATGAATCTTTGCACAAAGCTTCTTCTTCCTCAGTTCCCAACAATCACAGTTTCTCTCTCGGCAACGGAACCATTTGTTGGTATAGGGGCAGACCCGGGGTTCAATGCTACAACAACGCACCAACAAAACCCTAACTGTCGGCCCTTTCGGCAACACCTGCGAAGCAGATGAAGTCTCACCCGAGGTAGAAGCAAAGGTGGTTGCGAGACTCAGGTGTCTGCAACCTTAGCTGGGACACAGGTCTATGATTATATTGCTTACAGAGCACTTAGCATTGATCATTCATCAATATTCAACCCTTATTATACTTCGCAGATAGCACAGAGTATCGCAACATTCACTTAGATCTAAGGTATCTTAGTACGTAGCAACAGTAATACAGATCAGATCCAGTAGATCAACACTAAGCATCTTCATACTAATCAGGTCTACTATTCATACACATCTAATGAAGCACAAAGCATAAGTATATCCATCTAAATATATCAAAGCACTTTGCAAAAGCAGGGATAAACACATCAAGTCAAAGCACAAAGCATAACACACATATTTACGTGGTTCACCCCCTCTCTGGGGCTACATCCACCAACTCTTCTTCTTTATTAGCGTCTTCAATTAGTTACAAGCACAGAGCCACCAAAACCTATTGCGCATAGGACAGAAGATCTGCACAACTCGCTAGATCCTTCTTCCTTGCCTTACAACACAAATCCTTCTATATCTCCACGCATGGACTTGCACTAAGCTCTCCAAAACTATAGAATGTACAACACCTTGATCACATAGATCCCATTTGGCACGTAGCCTATATCACATAGATACAATATTCCTTTCTCTACTACTCTTACATTTTCCTATCCTTCTATTTATAAATACAAAATGGGCCTAAGCGTGGGTAAACCCATGGGCCGACATCCCTTTCCCATTACATATTCCCAAAACCCAAAAGTGGGTCAAGATTATGCAATCTCCGCTTCGTCTGGCACTCCATCTTCGACAAGTTGTCGAAGCCCCAAAAACGGTCAAATATGACCAAGTGCTCCCAAAAATTGGTCAAGGGCCAACACACCTTAATATTTCAATTAGTATCTATTCCACAATAGTTGTCAAATGTGAAGGAATGATGAGGTAAATTGTCAAAAAATAAACTAGAAAGTTCGTTGAATAGGAAATATTTTGGTGACTTTCATCGTAGCTCCCTTGTTCACTAGATCCCAATGGATGAAGTCGTAAGGTTCATTGGAGATTTAATGGATGATGAGACAAAAAATTTGTTAAAGATATGCTTGGAAACCACATGTTTAAGCTTTCAAGGAGTACTTTACGAACATATAGAAGGGATTTCATTGGGGCCTCCATTATCCCATGTCATTGTGAACCTTTGCATAGAAGACTTTGAGAGGAAAGCAATAGATTTTTTTGCTTTGTAGCCAAAATTAAGGAAGTGGTATGTAGACAATACCAACATTAACTAGCCTCATGCAAGGGAACATCTAAATTATTTTTTTGAACATCTAATTAGAATAATAACATCAAATTTGTAATGGAGGTGGAATAAAACAAAAGTAATCCTTTCATTGATATCCTCTTCACCAAGAATGACAATAGCTCTTTGGCTCATGAGGTTTATAGAAAGAAAACATGTACAAACATATAACTACATGTTAACTTGCATCACTATCATGTGCAAAAACTAAGCGACGTTAGTACTATGGGCATTTTTACCATTAAAATCTATAACAATGTTGGGTTAATCTTGACTCGGTCATAGATTCATTGATTAAGTCATTGTTGGGTTTACCTTTAGTGGTTTACAAACCCATGGTATTGAGTAACCCATGGTATTTTCCCATAGTATTTGATGTGAGTCTTTGCATGTCATTTCATAGCTATCTCCACACCATGCATGTCTTTGCATGACTATGCATGTCTTCACATGGCTATCTCCACTCCATGCATGTATTTGCATGGCTATCTTGAGGCCATGCATGTCTTCGCATGGCTATTTTCACTCCATGCATGTCTTCGCATGACTATATCTAGGCTATGCATGTCTTTGCATTGTAATCTAATTCTAGTAAAGGAATTAGGTTTGTAATTGATGAAGCCTATTAAATGGCTTGAGATACTCCATTGTAAGAAAACTCTAATAGCCTCAAGTGGCAGTGTTGGTCTCACTTGATTAGTTTAGCCAAAGTTAATAAATATATAGTAGATGTTATTTTTCCCAATTAAAGACTTCCAAGGTAAATCTTTAATATCCATTTATATGCATTATTTCTTGTTGTGCTATTTCTCTCTCAATTTTTAACAAACAAAAACCAAGCTATCCAACTTAAAAAATTCAAAAATAATAAATATAATTAAAAAAAAATCAATAAATTTGTCATTAACACTAAAAACCTTACCTCACAAAACTAAAAAGGAAGACATACATTAAGGAGACCATGTTTAAAAAAAAAACATAAAGTTCACCTTCTTCCCATCACAATCATAGATACACTTAAAAAAACAAAATATTCAATTTCCAATATCATATATTTTTAATATATAGTAATATAATTACCCAACCTCAATAGTACTTGCAACTTTGACATAAGATGTAACATATCATGTCATCATGATCACCTCGGATAAGTAGTACTCTCAACTTTGAAACGAATGAAACATGTCATGTCTAGTGGGGGGTACTTGCAACATTGACATTGGATCAAACATGTGATGCCACCATTATATGTGTAGTGGAAGAAGGATATTGTACATTGACTTTAGTGATTCTTTTCATTTCCTTGGACTAATCATTTAACAATAAACAAATATTATAATATCGTACATAGTACATGACACAACAAGGTTTTAACAATACTAATGCTAAGATTTTAGCCTTTCAATTTAAATATAGTTAAACATAGCCTACATTGATGAAGGCTCATATTTGAAAGTTGTTTTATTTGAAGGATTCGTGTTTTTAATATTGAAGAAGTAGGGAAACATGTGAGGTGAACAATAAACATGTTGTCAAATCTTTTTTTAATGGTGAGAGAATTTATTATGATTTAGTTTGTTAATTAGTAGTGGGGACCATCATTATTGATTGTTATCTGTGAATGTATATTAATTCATCATTATTATTCAAGAAAAACTATACTATCTAAAATAATTTATTCAATAAAATAAACTTTTACTTCTAACTATTAACTCATTTTTTTAGGTAAAAAAAACAAATTCTTAATTAAATAAAAATATTTTTTTATTATATATAAACTCTAGATATGAAGAAAAATTTACATAATATTTTCAAGAAAAACTATACTATCTAAAATAATTTATTCAATAATAAAATAGACTTTTACTTCTGACTATTAACTCATTTCTTTATGTAAAAAAAACAAATTCTTAATTAAATAAAAATATTTTTTTATTATATATAAACTCTAGATATGAAGAAAAATTTACATAATATTTTATTATTATTCAAGTATTTTATGATATAGGTATTACTATTCAAACTCATTGTTCAAACTTTGTAAAATATCATTATAATGTGTGAGAATTACAAATAAAGTTATACCATGGTGATTAAGACTTATATCTAACTTTCATAAAGCTATTACAATTGAATAAGACAAATTCCATTTCTTTATTTGGAAAGACAAATTCATAGGGGGGCGCACTTTTACAAGTTAATGACGAGATACCATGTGCATTGAATAGAGAAGAGAAACATGACGCTCTCTTCGACTTCTGGTGTATGTATTTCTTTGGTCATTTGTTTATTTTAACATTAATAATTAATTGTTTATCTCTTTTTCATACATGTTTTTCTCACATATTCTATCTAAGTTTATGAAAATATATTACTACCGAAATGCATTTAGGGTTGTACTTTAACCATAGGAAAGTGGATTATCAGGTGTATAATAATTATTATTTTTTAAAATTAAATATTATTGGAAAGAAAATTATATTCGTCAATATTTCGTCGACTCGTTTAAAATATGGTTGCATTGTGTTTATGTTGGTGGATTAGTGATTGGATGTAGGTGGTTGCAGTTTGTTGATGTTGGTGGATTAGTGGTTGTTAAAGGTGTTCTAGGGGTGATGTGTTCATTGAAGATACGGTTAGGTGTCCTTTATTTGCTATTAAATTGACTTGACTTTTTGATATTCTTTCTAGGAGCTTAAGGTACACTTAGTTAGGTTTTTGGTGTGCTCGAATTAGCATCTATTGCTCTATGCTATTAAAGCATTGGTTGTAAGTTATGTTGAAATTTGCACTTTGGTCATTGTTGCTTTTATACTCTTTGTAGTAGCTCAAGGTAGATACTAGATACCTTGGTTGTGTTCCTCATGGGTTTAGATTAGTCTTGTGCACTCTCAAACAAAACCTTCTACACATAATTTTGGTGGGTTTGAATTAGCATTTGTTGCCATTTTCTATTGAGACACTTGTTTTAGGTTATGCTCAAATTTGTGATTTGGTCTATTTTCCTTTTACATTTTTTGTAGTAGTTGTGGTAGATCTCTAGGTTTAGTTTTTGGTGTGTTTTAGTCAATTTTGGTTAGGCTTACATATTTTTTGCAACAACTTAATATAGATAATTTGGTTTGGTCGCTAATGGGTAGATACCTTAAGGTTTTACATTGTTTTTTCCAAAATTTATTGGTTTACTTGGGGGTTGACTCTTGCATTGATTTTTTCTAAAATTTGTTGGCTTTTTTTAAGGTTTTAGATGATCTTAAAAGTTTGCAACTCTTTTACCCAAAGAAGCTCATCAACAATAAAGAATATCTACCAATAAGTTTGTTCACAACCATTATATCTTCCAAGTATCCTATTGTAAACATTTTTATTATCACGTTAGACACTTGAAAAGGTAGTGCAGTATGACATTTTTTTTTATCCAAGAGAATTGATAGACTAACCGATTGTCACCAAGGAGACCCAGGGTCGAGTTGGAGAGAATGTCCCTCTAAACCTAGGCCTAACACAGACGCCCACAGATCACGCTAAGTAAGTAAGTCGAGTTTCGAACCTGGGTGAGGCCCCTATAATAGAAGACAATGCCTTCCAAAACAGGATGTCCATCGTTCAACCTAGCTCGATGGGCTATACATTATGACACTTTCAATTTTACTTAGTGTACAATTAGTAGGGATGTTCAAAGTAAAGTCATTTTTTCCAAAGAAAAACTTGTCATTTATATTCAAAAAATGAATGGAAAGCACACTTCTTAGGTGCATATCATACTTACAAGAATAATATTATATGAATAATGTACATATCATTTATGTCCCTTTGAAAATATCCCTCTATCATACATTTTTTCCCTTTCTTCTTTTTAATCTCATACCACTTCCCGAGGAAGGGTTCATAGTGACTAACTATAATTTGGAAGTCCGAAGGTCAGGATTCAAAGAGGGAACCAATTCCTTATCAGAATCAGATGTATCAAATTTGTGAAGTCTCTTCATTTCCCCTAAAGGGGTTTCATTTATATCTACCACCCTCAAGGAGAAAAGCCTAATATTCATTTTTTCTTCTCTATCCTCATTTAGCAATTTTGGACAAACAATATTCTCCTTCTATGGAATAGTAGATTGTCAATTGACATCATTCTGATCTACTTCATCCTTTGTATATGATTGCTCATGTGCTTTCCATCTTTTTGGTTTAGATTTATGTCTTTTATTCATTTTTGAGAAAGTGCGTGCATGAGGAAAAGAATCATGGAGATGCCTTGGTTGCTAATAGAGCTAACATAAAAAAGAGGTATTCTCATAAACAAAACTCTGAACCCGTCTAAAATTTCCCCATTGAAAGAACATCTAGTCCAATAGACCTTGAGTTATGTCAATCTCAATACATTTCTTGATACAAGTGAGAAAACCAATTTAATTCACTCTAAATCTATTTTGATGCAACTGCCCAAAGTATTGCCAATATCTTTAGACTTGATTAATTCCAAAATTGAAGAGGTAGATTTGGTATCTGAACTCAATTGAAATTTTTGTTATAAAAATAGTGGAAGCATGGAAAGTGGGTAACCAAAAGTTCTTGTCATTATAAGGACATTGAGGTCCCCACATATCCTAACCTTAATGGACTCCTATCCCATGTAAATTAGGATTTTGTTTAGATTGGATTTGAATTGGATAATTTATGTTAATTTGGATCTAATGGGCTTTTTGTGATAACATGGGTTATAGATTATTGGATTTTTTCCTTGCATTTTGACGATGTTGTGAACATGTATTTGAGACAGTTCTAGACCAGCATAGGGCCATATCCCCACATCCATTTCATGCTTTCATCCCATATACCTATAAGTTCCAATAAGAAGGCTAATCATGAGCAACTTTTGGTTGTTGAGATCACCAACAATGCCTCCATGTCATTGTTCATACAATACATGAGTTTAGTAAATTATTTCAATATTGAGTCACTGCCATTAAGAAGTAGACAATCACCACTACAACCCATGCTATGTAGATTTGCTAATCATTTTGGATTTTTCATTTCCAAACATGCTCATGTTGTATGTAATTTATCTTTCATTTATGGTGATGTACAACTAATCATTTTAAACTTGTATTGTGATTATGTTCACTTCATATTGAGTTTAATGGTTGGTATTTTTTATTATCTATTATGTCTAGACCAGTGAATATTGTTTATATATTTGTTATGTCGGGATTAGATTCAGGGTATTGAATGATGTATCTATAAGTCAAATGTTTTACTTTATAGCTGAGTGCTCCGATGATCTGAATTTACAATTAAGTTAATTGAATTAAGGTTACACTTTGTTATTGTTATATATTAATCAAGTTTATTTAATGATACATTACTAACGCAATCTGTTACTTTTTATATTAGTGTTTTGTAGACCTTTCAAGCACTCATTATTGTATAGTGTTTTGTATACCTTGCAACCACTAATTATTCTATGGTGTTGATTACATTGACTTCTAAACTTTAGTAGAATAGTTCACATCTTTAGCAGAATAGTTCACATCCATATAGTACTTATAGAGACGTTCATATTTTAGTAGATTAATACATATATTTTATCTTGTCCTATGGTTCAAGTTGTGTGTGGTAAATCTTTCCCAAAGTCGCGCGCTTAAACCTTATCTCATTGTCTTGTGTATGTTCAAACGAAGACGGAGGAGAAAGAGGAAATGGAGCATTGGTTTTATTTTGCAAGGTTTTTAAATACAAAAAGGGTTGCATGGCAACACAGTCCCTGCCGAGGTAATTGGGAAATACATGTTGAACAATAAAACTTAATATAACTAAATGCACAAGTAATGAATATTTTTTGTCAAAAGATAATAATTGAGGGTTGTTTGTTATTCAAACTGTATAATGAACCGTAAGCTGAATGGAACTATAATATTCATAAATATAATAAATATATTATAAATATAATATAAATATAATAATAAATAATATATTAGATAATAAATATAATATAAATATAATAATTCATAATAATAAATACTTATTACAACTTTTTATATTTAGATGTGGTGATTGGTGAAATTCATTGATTATGTAATTAATTCTACATATTGAAAGACGTGAAGGGAGCAATAACACTTCAATTCGATCAACCAATTAGAAATGATAAACACACATATTTTTATTATATCAAAAAATATATATGTGTTTTCTTATGTTAAACATTACATTGCATACACAAATTTATGGTAAAAGGCAAATTAATGTCACATCAAAAGCAAACTCATTGCTATAGTCCCATGGCAAGGACTAATAATAGGGTCGATTTAGTGATAAAATCTTAAAAATTAAAACCAAAAATTAACATTGTAACAAAAACATAAATTAAAACGAAAAATAAATTTACATTATAACAAAGATTAATAGATACTTAGTTATGATTAATATTTAATATTAACTATTTTTATAATACTTTTATTTTAAAAATTAGGATAAATTTATTACAGATTTTTAATAATGAGGTTTGATGTTATTTATATAATAACTTAATGAGAGATAATCTCTCATCTTTAAGTCTGAGAGAACTTAATCTTCTTCAAGCTATCCTTGAAAAGGACTTAATTGCGTTCGATCAAAACAAATAAGAGAGTTTGCATTTATTTATTTTATTTTATTTTTCTTTAAGTTATTTTGGAGTAATAATTAAAACGATAATTAATAAATCTTATAATTTTATTAATTTTTATATATTAGTAATTATGATGGAACTTAACTGAAAGCAATAAATTGTGTTGTTCACTGCTAAGTCAAAGTAAAAATGGAAATCCTTCTCACTCACTAGGAATTGAACTTGTAACTTGTAAACACATGTTCTTAACCATTAGGCACACTCAAGCTATATTAATTTCACTTTAAATCCAAATATTTTAAATATAGACAATTACCACAATATTTTAAATATAATCTCGTTTTTTTTTTAAATATATTATCATATTAAATATTATTAGAAAAACAAGAATATATATATATATATATATATATAATTCATTTTAAATCCAAATATTTTAAATATAGGAAATTGCCACAATATTTTAAATATAATCTCGATTGTTTTTTAAATTGCCACAAGTGTTTAATAAACCATTGAGATTGGTATGGTTGTTAAATCATCATAGAATTAAGATGAATTTAGCGTTAATATCTACATAACACCCATTCAAAGTATAATACCGCACATACCTACGTCTGTAGTTAAATGAATAGAGGCGTTCGTTATTAAGAGATGTAAACGACTTAATTAACAACATAACGTCATTTAGTACGATGATCAGTCAAATCCATAATGGTTTGAATGATGGTTGAACCCTGAAGGTCTTGCAGTTGCTGCCAAAAAACACAAAATAAATGGAAGACGTCTACGGCTCCCTTCATTGATGTTGACTGAGATGAGACATCGATGACATTCACCATGAATCAAATCCGCAAAGAATCCAAAACTCACGAGTCACGGAGATAATCTACAAGCCACGCTCACAAAATCAATGACAATCCTTAACAAGGACAGTGAGTAATTGAGTTAAGAGTGGCAGTTGGAAGAAGTGAAATAAACATTAATTAAAGTATTGGAAGAAGTGAAGCTGGCAAYAACACTTCAAAGTTATCAGCSAATAAAWTTGTAACAAATATATWTTTTATTTATTTTAAAATATATGAATTGAAACTTCCTAAGTTAAACATTAGAATTTCTGAAAAATTTTAAAGTCAACCATAAACTAATGTCAAATCAACCATGAACTCATTGCTATAGTCCCACGCCTTCCGGCAGGGACTAATAACAATATAACTAGGTTGGCAACGTTGCATTAAATATAGTTTTTATGAATAGAGTATATGTTTGTATTGGATTATAGGTGGTTTTTAAGATCCATATAGTTTATATGGGTTATGATTTTAATCATTGGCATGGATTTCAATGTTTTCTCATTTGAAGATAGTTAGAAAAAACCAATGTATCTATATCGTATGGTGGTTGTTTTTATTCTCATTGAATTTTTAAGATGGAAATTTTTTTTTTTTTAAATTATCATTATCTTTTTAATTTATTTTTTTTTTATTTTTTTTTTTTCCTCATAAAATTTTTTAAGATGGAAATTTATTTTCTAGATAAATTTATCATTATTCTTTTTTCTTTTACTTTTCAAATTTTATTTTTTTTGCATTATATAGTTAAATTTTGAATGTTTTTAGCCCATGTATCGATTTCACAAATTCTTTGCATTATAATTGCAGTGTGAATGCTTTTAGCCTATGCATCGATTTTACAAGCATGGACTTTTTTGTTGCATTGTGCATGTTTATATGCTATGCATGAAGTCTAAAAAAGTCAAAACAAGCATCAATGCTAGTGTCCCACTTTAGTCGTCATCTTAAAACAAGCATAGACTTCTTTTTATTTTGGTTGTGTTCCACATGTTTATATGCTATGCATGAAATATACAAGAAGCCCAAATAAACAACTATGAAACTATCCCACTTTAGTCATCATCTTTGATACACAACTCATAACATTTTTGCATCCCTAGACAAACATAAAAAATAAGCTACTTCATTTTCCAAGTACAAGTGGGGACTTTCATGTCCACAACTCTAGTTGTTATAGGAGTTGAAATATTTCACGAAGTACAAAAGTTGACAAAACTTACTCTAATGAATTGATGTGATATTTTTTTTTACATTGCCTTGTTAAAGAGTTAGATTGGAAAGTTGTAAGGAGAAATAAACCATAGACTTTGTATAAGTTGAGTTCTTAGTAGCTCGGTGGGTTAACTCAAGCGATTGAGAATTGTGAATAGTCAGTGGAAGGTATTGGGGTCAAGTCCTTGAATTGATTGTCTTTGCCTTTGTGGGCCTCACTCAATGTCCCTATCAGGTTAACATACATTAGTGTACATGACCTGCTTTACATTGGGTACCTCTTCATAATGTCAGGGAAGTGCTTGAGGGTTTCTCGAGAATGCATTTTCCAAGGAAAAAAATAAATCCAGTTCTTAGTAGTTGGCATAGGTGAACATCAACAAGTCAACACCACTCATGAGTGTGAAAGCTAAGCTTGAATTACGTCAAATGTTAAATATAAATCCTACTAATAAATTCGTCTAAAGAATAATTTTAGTAAATTTAAAATTATAAAATATGTTGGGATATTTAGACACTTAGGAGATATTTAAGTTGAACTTCATATAATGTATCCTTAGGCAAAATGTGTTTCTTTAATGCACTTTTATAACTAACTAATTTAAGGGTCAATATTATGTTCTAGACATAAATTGATCTAATAGTTCATCTTCTCCAGTTGATATTAACGCCACTTGATTCATGGATTAACACTCAATTGGTTGATGTTCTTTATTTAAATAGCATCAAGGGTCATTTGGCGGTGATTGATTGTTGAGAGATACTCATGTAAATAGTTTTATTTTGCAATAATATATTGTCTCAAGTGGTCGTGTTGGCTGTGGATGTGAATTATTTCTCTTGTTTAGGGTTTTAACCATGTATACACTAGTATGTTGATCTTTGATATGTTTGTATGAGTGGTTTCCTTAAGGTGTTTGATCTATGTGGATATACCTTATTTATCGAACAATATATCATAGATCCAATGAAGACCCACTCTTATTGTTTATCGAGATTATGAACATGTGTCATTGCATGCAACAAAGGAATTATGGATTCTATTGCTTGTGAGCATTTTTGGTTGATTGAACCACTCTAGTATGTATGGATCACTGCGTACAATTAGAAACCCTTTTCATTTCAAATGTAATGGTTCTAGTTTACACAAAATACAATCATTTATATCAAATCCAGAAGTGTATATATTTTTTTTATATCTCTTATATATTATTTTAATTTATTGTTTTAGTTTTTTCGATTTATATTTTTTATTTGCTCCATTTTTCGATCTATGTATGTTCTTTGCCTTGTGTCTTGTGAGATCTTGGAAAATTAAAAACATAGAGAACATTATTTTTCAATATGTTCGTACTCTTTACCCTACATGTTTTGCAATATTGATAAATCATAAACATGGAGGAAAAATAACATTTTCTGAATAGGCTTAACCAAAATCTAACCTCGGGCATATAAGGTTTCAAAATTATTTTGGAAATATTTTCTTATTTTTGTATACAATTATGTATGAAGTTGTTTGCAAGAAAAAATAATGTTTTTCAAGGTAAGCACTCACTTTAAGAAGGCTGAGAAATCTCTCTATGGAAAATTTTATGGTTTGCTTAGAAAGGATTTGGGTACCAGTGATAGCGTACCTCTCGGAGATTATTTTTCTAACATAAGGATGGGTTGGCATTATTTGTGCGTCACCCGAGGATGCAAAGCTATTGTTAAGTAGGAAATGGATAAATGGGAAGAGTAGTTTTCTACTCAAAAGATGGTGAATGGCTTTCAGTCCGGAAACTGAGTATTTCTCGGTAAGACACATATGGGTAATGCTCCCAAGTCTACCTCTGTATCTATGGAACGAAGGTGCGTTGACAACTATCGGGACCAGTCTAGGTAACTTTATTATGGTGGATTTGAAGAATTTGGAATCGACACAAAGAAAAGTAGCAAAAGTTCTGGTGCAAATGGATGTACACCAGGGCTTTTCGAAGATTTTGGAGGTGGAATGGCATGGATGTTGTCATAAACAAAAGTTAGATTACCTCGGGCTACTCTTTAGGTGCAGTTTTTGTACAAGTACGTCCCATCTGCGAAGATATTGCAAAGGTTTAAAGGAAGAAGAGGAGTTTTCTGAAGAACAAGATAGTCCCTCTTATCTTCCAGACCCTTCTTTGGGCATAGTATTCTATGGAGTGGAAGGAAGTGGAGCTGATAGGACCTGTCACCACTTTTTGGAGCCGGCCAACTCTACTCTTGGTAAGTTGTAGTTGTGCTGCCCTACTTTTTTTAATTCTCTGTCTATTTTGGAGCGTCACTCTTTAAGCTCCTCTACTTGGCTGAAAAAATCTATCACTAAGACGAGTGTTCTTTCGGTAGAGGTTTCGGAAGATCCACAGATTTATGCTCAGTCCGAGAGATTAGTTACTTCGTCTCCTTCCAACCTTTTGTTTTCTTCTCCTTTGGAAAAGCTGACCCCACCTGTCGTTTTGCTTGCCGAGGAAGATCCTGTGACTGGTGTTTTTTCTTCTTCTGAACCTTCCTCCTCTCATGAGACATGTTATAGTCAGGAACTTACTCAACCTTTGCAAGCCTCCCATCTCTCACCACCTGGATATAGGAAACCTGAGGAGGATGCTTCTACACTTTCTGTTGTTCTAGATTCATTTATTCCCTTCCTACGTGGAAGCGAAGCTTCAATCCATTTACCTACTTTCCTTGGGAAAAACCCATTGACCTGGGTGTTGAATGTGGACAAGCCAGTACTTCCAGTGTACCGGTTATTGAAGGGGGGAAGGAATTTTCCTGGTCACAGGGGATGGGAATTGAGCTCTCCCCTCTTAAAACTTGTAGTGCCAGGAAAAAGTCCAATTCTGAACTAAAAGTTGACCTGGCTCCTACTCTTCCTACTAATGGTAAGGCCCTTAGAGCATTGAAGGCCTTGGCAAGAACTAAGTGATGTTAGTTCTCTCACTAAATCTAAGCGAGACGGGAGGCGTCCTAAAATTCGCCTTGGTTCATAATGTTTTTCATAGAACTCGTCCAAATATTGTTTTTCTTTAGGAGACTTTAGTTAATGTTGACAAGGCGAGATATTTCTTTCAACTGTTGAGGCCTAAGTGGCTTGTCTGTGCAGTCAATTCAATTGGTACTTCCGGAGGACTACTAGCTTCTTGGGATCCTTCTTTATTTAATTTGTTGCCTTATCTAACTTATGGCGGTATTCTACTGACAGGTTATTGTCTGGATTCTAAAAGATTTTACAATCTTCTTAATACTTACGGGTTGTTCTCTGAGCGTAAGTATTTTTGGGAAAAAGTAGAGAATTGAAGTATGCTCTCTTTGAAAAATCTCTTATTAGTTGGAGATATGAATTTGACTATGAATGCTGGAGAAAGCTAGGGAAGTCGTGCAAATCATGGTACATTGCATACTTTCTTCACAAATATTTTCAGTGATAATAATCTTATTGATATCCAGCCTAGAAAATTAGTTCCTACGTGGAGAAATAGCAGAGTGGGTGAAGCCTTCATTGCAAAGAGACTGGGTTGTTTTCTTCTTTCCGAAGATTTAGTGTTATCCAGTGGTATTTTTAGATCTTGGATTAAGTTCCCTTTCATCTATGATCATGCGCCTATCCTTCTTCAACTGGAGTTACCGCCTATGTATAAAGCAATTCCTTTCAAGTTTAATCCAGTTTGGCGGACAGAAAGAGAATTTATTACTTTAGTTCACAAACTATGGAGTGATCCCTTGTATCTTCAGGAATCATGTAAGCAGAAGAGGATGGTTTGGAAGTTAAAAGACCTAAAGAAGAATACAAAAAGCTGGCTCAAGATCCATAATGGTCTCAAAATTGTTAGGCTTTCTAATCTCGAGCAGGAAATTTCATATAGATTTCATAATTTGTCGGAGGGTCTTTGTTAGGATTTAAAAGATATCCCGTTAAAACATTTAGAATGGGAAAGAAATATCATTTTAAAGGACATTGAGGAATAGTGGTGTCAGCACAATCGTGCCATCTGGATACAAAGTGGGGACCTAAATACAAAATTCTTTTATATCTTTGCAAGCTATAGGAGAAATCATCAGTTCATCTAGGAACTTCGGGACGAGGCAGGTACTGTCCACAGAGGCTAGGAAAATCTTAAACTAGCAACTGCTAATTATTTTAAAAAATTTTATAATAAGCAGATGGATATTAGTCAGCATGATCAAGTAAAGGTGGCTACCCTCTTTCCGAATATGATTTTTGATTCAGATTTAGAGTTTCTCTATAAAGCTGTGGATAAAGATGAGCTGAAAACTATTATTTATAGTTTAAAAGTAGACAAGAGCCCTGGCCCTGATTGTTGGACTGTGGAATTCTTCAAACATTTCTTTGATTTGGTGGGAGATGATCTTCTGGATATGGTTGAAGAGTCTAGACTCTTGGGTTTTATTCTAGGTGCATTAAATTCTGCTTTCCTTACTTTAATCCCAAAAGTAAACAAGCCACGTCTTTTTGGCGATTTTCAACCGTTCTCTTTGTGTAATCTTAGTTATAAGATTATTTCAAAGATTATAACAAATCACATTAAACCTTTTCTCTCCATATTTCTTTCGAAAGAACAGTTGAGTTTTCTGCAGGGAAGACAAATACAAGATGTGATTGGCACAGTTCACGAATGTATTCATAGCATTAACCAGAAAAAGTCAAAGTCTTTGCTCTTAAAGCTGGATCTTCAGAAATCTTATGGTTGTGTAAATTGGGATCTCTTGCGCATTCTCCTCTTACAAATTGGAATGGATGTTAAATTGACAAACTGGATAATGAGTTGTGTGGTTTCTTCTTCTTATTCTATTTTGATTAATGGTGAAGCAACGGAATTTTTCAAAAGTTCTCGGGGCCTGAGGCAATGATGTCCCCTTTCACCACTCTTGTTTATCCTGGTGATGGAAAGTCTGAGTTTATTACTCAAAGAAAAACAAAGAGAAGGTAAATTGACAAGTATTCAAGTATCAAAGTCCATTAAAATTATTCATATTCTCTTTGTGGATGATGTTATTATAATGACAGGTGCTACGTTACAAGAATGGTGGGAAATAGATAAAGTTCTCAAACTTTTTAGTTTGACTTCAGGGCTCTTGATAAATATATCAAAGTCTACATTCCATCAATAGGGGTTGACAGAATAGGAACTGCTACTTTTCAAATCTCTCTTTCCTTATGATTTTCTTGAGTTAGAACATGGTTTTAAATATCTTGGATTTTATCTGAAAGTTGGAGCTTCACACTTGGAGGATTGGTTCTGGTTGATTAAAAAAGTGAAAATCAAGATAAATAATTGGTGTTATAGGTGGCTCTCTTTAGGTGGGCGTCTTACACTCTTGAAAGTTGTGCTTTCCAGTCAACCCATTTATTGGATGTCACTTGCGGTTGTTCCGGGATCGAATCTGAAAATCCTTGGAAACTACATGTTTAACTTCCTTTGGAAAAGAAATGGTGTCCCCCATGCGATGCATCTCTGTAACTAGGAAATATTATCTCTCCCTCTTTCCTTTGGGGGATGGGGAATTCGTAATATTTTCGATTTCAGTAATTCCCTAGCAGCTAGTACTTGTTGGAGAGTTCTTATGGGGGAAGGCATCTGGCACCGAGTTATCTTGGACAAATATATTGCACAGACTTCGGTCGTTAATTGGCTCAGAAGTAAGACTTTTAAAAAATTTGGTTCGTCTCGAATCTGGTTAGGACTTTTAAAAGTTTTATTCTTGATTCTGCATGGTTTGAGTTGGCTTCCCGGTGATGGGCATTCTATACTTTTGGGCAAGGACAAAATTTTGGGATTGGGGGATTGTTCTTTCCTTTCGAACACTCTGTTGGCGACACTAAAGGATCAGAATATTTCCACTCTATCTCAGGTTTATAAGTTGTCCGACGATCCTGATTTACTCTCTTCCTGGCTCAGCAGTAGTGAACTAAACTTAACGGGAGACTTAGCACAAGAATGGAATGAGTATAGAATTTCTCTCTCAACCTCGAGTGTATTACTCCATCAAAAAAAGGACTCACTCTTGTGGTTAGGACGTGACAATTCTAGTTTCCCCACAGCAAAGAATATCTACTCTAGTATCATCTCGGCGAAAGGAATAATCTAAGTGGACTCATGGAAAAAAAAGTTATGGAAGTGGAAAATCCAACTAAAGGTCAAATTTTTTGCTTGGCTGGCTATGGAAGATAAAATTCTTACCTGGGACATTCTTCAGAAACGAGGTTGGAAAGGACATGGATATTGTTCGTTGTGCAAAGTGGATAATGAGTCTATAAATCACATTTGTATTATATGTCTGTTTGCTATGGTTGTCTGGGATGCTCTTACACAGGATTTAAAATTAAAAAGGAGCTGGATGGGGGTTACTCTTGTGGAGTGTATGAAGACTTGGACAAAAGATAAATCAGTCCCTTCTTATTTAGTAGCTTATGCGATGTGGTATATTTGGCAAGAGAGAAATAAAACTTTGTTTGAAGATATCAAACTGTCGGTGAAGACAGTGCTTTACAAGATCCTTGCTCATCCCCTCTGCAAGACCACTAATCCAAAAGAAAAGATTCCAAAGGATATTATGATCGAAGTTGATCTAAATACTACACTTTCTTGGTTTCATGGGGCTGCAAAGTCGGATGGAAGTATGTGTGGAGCAGGGGGAATTATTAAAGTTCAAAAGGCGATTGTTTACAAATGGAAACTAAACTGTGGCAAAGGTACCAATACAAAAGCGGAACTAATGGGGGCATGGGCATCACTTTGGATTGCTGAGTTTTTAAAACTTATTGATCTTCACTTATTAGGTGATTCAAAAGTGGTCATTGATTGGCTGAAAAAAGAAGGCAACTTATAGGTGGGTATTCTAGAGGGTTGGAAAGCTAGAATTATAAAGTTGTCAGGAAGATTTCACAATTTAGCTTTTCAACATATCTATAGAACTTTCAACTTGGAGGTTGACTCCTTATCAAAGCAAGCTTTGGATGTTAATGAAGGCCTTCTTCATCTTCAAAAATGGTCAAACGGAGCAGCGAGTCCAGAAAGACTTTTAAGAATCCACTAAGTTGAAAGGACAAGCTTCTAGTCTTCACGGTCTCTTTGAGAGGACTATGTTTTCACCTGTTTTTGTATTTTGGTTTTTTAGAGTCTAGCCCTATCTTCATGAAGTAGTTTTTTTCCATTTTCTCCTTCATTGGAGATTCGAAATACTCTTATGAGAAGAACTGAAAGATTTTAGTTTGGGGTCTCCAGATTAGTCTTATTGTGACTATCTCTCTTGGACAATTGGGGAAAATACTTTTTTTGAAAAGTTATGAAGTTGTATAAGTTTTGGGGATAATACTCTCTTGGAGAAGCTTTGATGTTGTAAAAAAATTATATGTCTTTTTAATATAATTGAGCGAAATTTTTTCCCTAGAAAAAAAGAAGGCTGAGATTTAAAGAAGAAGAAGAGAAACCTTTTTTTTTTCAACATTTGGTATATAATTTGTAATAATTCACTTGGTTGGAAGATACTTTATAGAAATAGAGGTATTGACATAAGTCTTTATTTTTTTAAGTTAGTCCTTGTAAACGTATATGCAATTTAAGTTATAAAATAATTTTATTATAAAAGTGCATCTCACTTAAGCTATAAAAGTGGATAACTTAAAGTTTTAAAGTCATTTGTTCTTTTTTAAAGTTACTTTTTGCAAATTTATAAACTAATTTCATCTTAAAATGTTTCTCACTTAATTTATAAAGGTGGGTCATGTAGTTATAAAAGTAATATTTTTTCAACAATGAGGTATAGGACAAAGTTAGAGAATGAAAGAAAATTTTAATACTCTTTACAAATTGAGAACTTCATCATGCACCCATTACCACGTGGACCAACCTATACATTCCATGTGACACCTTGGTTACCATTTTGAATTTTTATGCATTTCTTCAAATGAACATAACTTTATCATCCAAAGTTCGTTTTCATTGACATTTTTTAAACTGTCTATTTTTTCAATTTTATTGCATTTGAATAGTTAGTTTTGGATTTTAAAACCATCTTACTACATATTGTAATATCATCAATCCAACTGAGATCTTTCATATTGGTTCAAACTACTTCTCATGGAAATTCAATATAAAGGATTTACAATGAAATAAGGTACTTCACTATGTTACCTCGAGAACATAAATTACCCCTCTTCAACCATTAAAGTGAGTCAAATAGGACAATAAAAATGATAAAGCACATGGATTACTATAAATGTTAATCTCCAATGATTCACAATTTCACCTTCAAGGGATTGAGACCCTAGATGCAACTTGGCAAAAGCTAGAAATCGTGTTTGGTAAACATAATGAGATTTAATCCCACCAGGTTGAAAATAAATTAATTGCTTTTAATCCTGGTGATTTATCTTGCATTGAGGATTTTCTATCTAATTTTAAGACATTTAGACTTTTACTTGTTGAATGTAAGATAAAGAAGGAAAATGACCAAGTCATTTTTGTTATTCTTGCTAATCTTGGAAATGCCTATTCTATTTTTGTATCTACTTTTCATTCTACAGAAGAAACACTTATTGGTCAACAAGGTACTTACAAAATTTCCTCTAAATCATTTTGTGATTCTTTAATTAGAAAGAAATATAAGCTCTTGCATTGATCCAGGTGGATATCAATGGCCACCCACCTCTTCCATTGACTCAACATGGTTATCCATATTGATAGTTTTATTATGATTTTATGGGTCCTAAACTTCCATGGTCGCTTTAAGGCCCTAGACGATGTTTTTTGGGAAATTTAAGGTCCTGGAACATTAGCCATACAACAACATTGTAGTCCTTACTTAGAGCTTTCCAACGAGCTACTATGTGCCCCAAACAGAGATTATATGCAAAGGTTGCACCCTTAGTAAGTTGATGTATCAACTAACCACCATGAGCCTCACAAACCTTCTGGTGTTTCACCTCCTAGGGTTGGGGTTTTTGACCTTTAGAGTTCTTTATTTATGTTAAAACCACATTCTTTCGACCTTTTATATTAGTTTTTGTGAATGAGAGGAACCAACATATCTCTCTCTTCAAAGATAAGCTACCACCATTCTAGCCAATTTGTGTTCTGTTAGCACCATGATTTTCATGGCTAAGGTTAAAGGTTTGTCAACAATTTGCAAAGTCATACCTGTTAGCACCCATGTTGTTTTTATGCCTGGCATCATCTAACCTCTCCAAGGGCCATTTTCAAAAGGAAGCTTATCATTTATTTATTCCCATTTCAATTTGCAATTGCGCACTACAAAATTCACTACGCACCACGCAAAGAATGTCATCGTGCAAAGGATGTTGTCACACAGAGGATGTTGTCGCACAAAGAAGGTTTTCGTGCATAGGATGTTGTCACACAATGGATTATGTCGCGCATAGGATGTTGTCGCGCAAAGAAGGCTATCACGTAGAGGATGTTGTCGCGCATTGGATTTCGTCATGCATAGGATGTTTTCATGCATAGGATTTTGTCGCGCAGTGGATTTCGTCGCGCATAGGATGTTGTCGTGCAGTGGATTTTTCCTACGCACAGGTTACAAGTCATACTGCGCAAATTATTGGTTTTGTGGTCAACTTCAAGATCAATTTTCGACTAAATGGAGAGGAATTTTGAAAATTCCCGAGACAATTGTGTCGAGGACAAACCAAATAATAAAAACCTCTCTCAAATTTGTAAAATGTGTCACAGATTGGGAGATTCGAAGGAATATTTGAGCCCTATTTTTTAGTTTTCGTGATTTCTTGTCTGAGACATGTTTGTGAGACACGTATTCCGACCAGCTGGAGATGAATTTCAAGAAACTGAGAGAGTTATTTATTTATAACGATCTTAAATACAAAAACCTCTCTCAGTTTCTAAAAATAGTTTTTTATGAGTGAGATACGATGTCATCTTTAACGCCTATTTTACCAGTTTGTTGCGTTTTTGTTGTAGGTTACTGTTGCATAGCAGACTTACTGTGCATGGATGACAGAGTGTCCAGCAGTGAAAATGATGGCTCATCACAACCATATGGTCAATTTTGGATCATGATCAATGATTGTAAAGAATATTTCGGTTATGATTATGATTTGGCAAAGTCGATTTTTCTATTTTTAGTGAATCCGTTGAAGTTATTGTTCTCTTTTAAAGAAAATGGATCCATGATTCCAGGAGAGATTAGCTCGACCCTAACAACCAAGGGTGACATTATATTTCTATATAAGGGTATCATTTTTATGTAAACAGGGTTGGTTGGCAAATTGAGTAAATGACTGCTATTGTATGTAATCTGAGTTTTTGACCGAAATTTAATGCAAAGGTCCTATGATTTGATGAAAAGATTCTAGTTGTGATAGTCGGATGTATTGTGTCCATTTCTTTGCGTATGTGTTTCCTGTTACCTTTTATTTCATATCTTATACTGTCTATTTCAGAATGAATTTTCAAACATGTGGATTCGATGTACAACGCCCCTTGTTCGTGCCACTTAGACAAAACATTTTCCTCTCAAGCTAACTTTGAATTCGTCCACAACGACGCTCTTGAGTTACTTCCTGTGTTTTTCTCCTGCCACACTTTACGATTTACATTGAAGTTTGTTGCTCGCCTATCCTTCTCCTCTCGAATCCAGTCACTGAGTCATTTGTTCTGTCTCTTCCTCAGATCGACCCCATAGCCCAAGTTTTACTTTTCTGCGCCAATATAACCATAAACCATTTTACCATAGGTGTTAAATCTAGCCATTTTTTTCAAAGTCGTATCCTACGCAGAGACCGCACCATTTTTGAGAGAGCCCTCTCCAGATCTGAAAGGTTAGTTTTGGGTCTCAAAGTTGGTTGAAAAAGTTACCTTCGTCATCTGTTTATCATCCAAATAGATTTACGAAGTGATAACATTCTGGCATCGTTGCCGGGGACGAATTTGAAAATTTTCCTTGGGAAGAACGACATTGTTGTAGTTCTAAGGTCTGAGAGCAGCAGACACTTAGGCACATATTGGTTGTATTTCTGCTCTGGCGACTCCACACATCAGAAAATCAGTTGAAGGTGATTCCACTGGCATAAGAATACAGAGCTAAAGTTTTCATGGTGACTCCAATTAGGCTTCAAATGCAATTAAAAGACTCCACTGGAGAATGAGACCTGTTGACAGAGATATGGAAGAGCAATATGGGAAAATAAGGTACTCGAGCTTAAGTTTAGTTCAAGAAGTACTTTTCTGTGTTATCAATATATTCTTGTCCTTTCTTGAGTTTTTCAAAAGAATATTTCTTCACTTACTGCGTTCAAATGAATCCCAGATATCTACCCTTGTGTATCCTTCATTGCAAGTTGTAGGTATACCTCCTTCTTGTATAACCGATATTCACCAAGCTCCTTCCTCTAAGCCATATGATGTTCATGATCATTCTTTTGAGATTAATGAAACCAAAGTTGAGCTTGTACCTTTTGTTCTTAATCCTACACCCTCCAAGATTCAAGAAAGATACAGTCCTCTTAAATTTCCTTCCATCCTTCATACTTTCCTCTAAAACATTATAAGTATCTTCCTAGGTTCGATGGAGAGCTTGATGGACAATTAGCTGAAAAACATATTCAAGTCTTTGAACATTTCATAGAACTTTTTGAGATCGAACATGATGATGTGTCTATGAGGTCCTTTTCTCAGTCCTTACAAGGAGATGCCAAAGCATGCTTTAGACATTTGCAGCCTCAGTCGATTAGCTCGTGGGATGAACTGAAAGAAGCTTTCCATAGGTTTTGGGGTGAGAAAAATTCATGGGATATACTCCTTTCAGAGTTTTATGCCATGAGAAGAATGAAAGATGAAACCATCTCAAATTTCAGTAGGAGGTTTGCTAGTCTTTATTATAAACCGCCTAAAGAAATCCAACCTCCTGAAGTTGTTTCCATGCTCCATTATGTAACAACCTTTCAACCAAATTTATCTTTTATTTTGATGGAGAGGAAGTATATGTCTTTGTAGCAGATGTTCAACAATGCTTAGGAAGTTGAAGAAAATATTCAAGCATGTAAATAGATTCGAAATGAGGAGTTGGATGCTAAAGAGCATGACAATGAATATGAACAAAGAAAAATTGATTTGAATCTTGAGAAGAGGGTCAATAATTTCATATGTCCTCTTGAAGCTTTAAATGCTGATGATTTTGCAAAGGATTATATTCCTCTTATTGAAAAAGAAGGTGTTAATTTAGATTTTGATTCGTTCCATGATAATCACGAGATCGGTTGTTTTATGTATTCATTTGTAGACAGTCAAGAAAATGAATTTGCAAATCATCTTGTTGAAGAGCAGGTTAATGTACCAAGCTTTTTCATGTTAGATGACATTGCAGATGTTGTTGATTTGTCTTTATATGATCAATATGATGATGATTATGATGTTGAATTCCTAGAACAACCAACTGCATGTTCTCTATCAAAAAATGTTCATTTTCAACAGTGTAATGAGAGCAATCAACCTACATATCACAATTACAAAGAAGAAAATGAAGAAGGTTTTGAATCAAGTGAAAGAACCTTGCCATTGTGTTTTGCTTCTTTCGAATTGCTGAAGCAAAATGTTTGTAATGTTCCAAACCAGAAATCCTCCAGGCATGATGTTGAATATGACGAAAGCAGTGGACTTGCAAACGAAAACCGCCTTCCATTATGTTTTTTCTTCCTTTGAATTGTTGAAAGTAAATCATGAGATAACAGAGGAAGAAATGAAGTTTAATTGCATTCACAATGACATTTTTTTACATGAGAAAATTGTTATCAGTGAAGAGGACCAACAACCTTATCATACTTTTAATGACCCTTTTGTTGATTACATGGAAAGTTGTTTCCGTTCATATTTGTAGCATGTGATCAACTACCAGCTTGGAAATAAATATGATGGTAAATCAACATCAGTGTTAGATATGGATTGCTTGCCACTAAGGGTTTCATTTCAGCCAGCATTGTCTTTTGATTCAGAAGATTGTTATTTCTGATAGTCTCAACAGATTTTTCAGCCTCTTGGTGGCAATCAACAGGTTAGATCACATAAAAATGAGAATGCAACGGAAGGGATGAAACATGGTTGTTTTTTTGTGCACGTTTTAGAGGACCCATTTGTAGTTTTGGTAGAGGCGACAAATAGTCCCAATGTTTTTAATTTTTTGAGATTTGAATTTATAGATAAATTTTTGAATGGCTTGTCAGTGAACAGGCTTTGGAGCAAGCAAGTGCAAAGGAATCAAAAAGTGAATAAAGTGCTTGCATGGTTGCATTGACATTTTGATTTCACTTTATTGGAATCCTTTTTAGCAGTTAGGGTAGGTAGGAGTGTGAATAATCTCAATACTACAAGCATTTCTTTTAGCAATCTACAGTTTTCATTTTCAGCTTAGTTTCAGATTTCAGTTTGGAGCATATACAGTTTTGGGTTTTCAGTGGATGAAGGTTACAAGTTACAGTTGGAAAGATGAGTTTGGGAGAAGCCCAATGGATTGGCACCTGGTCTACTATTCTTTGCTACCTCACAGGGAGGATAACATCCCCGTTGGAGCCAGCTGTTAGTACCATGATTTTCATGGCTAAGGTTAGAGGTTTGTCAACAATTTGCAAAGTCATTCCTGTCAACACCCATGTTGTTTTTATGCCTAGAATCATCTAACATATCCAAGGGCCATTTTCAAAAGGAAGCTTATCATTTATTTATTCCCATTTCAATTTGCAACTACGCACTGCAAAATTGATGCAGGAGCATCGCCAGCACATCAAGCGAGTCAGCACAGAAGCGGAGGATAGCTGGACAAGCGCCAGCACAAATTTTGAAAAACACTTTGGAATTGTTGCACAATCTTAAATGTAGTCATTAAGAAAAGGCGCACTTGTACATTGTAAATGGACCTTGAGAGGATTTCTCTTGTCCTTAGGTAGATGGAGGCATTTAAGATAGTTAATGCAAGTAGGTAGAGTTTAATTCTAGACTAGACAGTTGTAGAGCGCAAGAGGGAAATGGGATATAGACACCCTCATTGTGCATTGTAACATTATTTTGATTGAAGCAGAAGGAGAGAAAGAGCATGCAGAGAGCTATGAAAAGAACACCCATGTATTGATATTTGAATTAATAGAAGAAGCTTTAATTCAAATTCATGGTTATGTGTCTATTTTCTGTGTATTGATGTTATGCTCCATTTATGTTTGCTTCCAGTTATACATTTTCTTTTATATGTTGTGTATATGATTTCATGTATGAATTGAAGTCTGAAAGGGTGAAGGAATGAGTTTCAATTGTTTCTCTATTTGAGCCAGTGGATTCCTGCAAGGAGTGTAGTCGAATCATCCGCAAGGAGTGCATTGACAGAGGGGTTCAAATAGAGATAGCTTTTGTTCTCATTTCCTCAAAGGTGCAGTTGGACACAGGAGCCGTGCAAGGAGTGCGCAGGCCAAGTTAAGTCTCAGAGTTGCGATTCTGAGCAGAGGAATTGAAGACTACTGCTGCAGGAGTGCGCAGAGTCGAGGAACTTCAACACTTCATTGAGGTTGAAGGTTTTCCGCAAGGAGTGCGTGCAAAGAGTGTTTCTGGGGAGGACTTGAAGGTCGTGAGGAAGCTCAGGAGGGATAGGCCTTCAATTTCATTGAAGGGAAAAGAAAGAAAGTTGTGCTTTGAAGGTTGCAAGGAACGTCGCAGGCTTGTGCGCAGGGTGACGAGTTCTGTGGAAGAACGTCTCATCATTTCGTAGATTTCTCTAGGAAGGAAGGACGGACGGAATTCTCCGAGGAGAATCCGCGAATATCCGTGAGCCGTCAGATCTTGTGGATGTGTAGGGTAGATACAGTGGTGTATTCCCGAAGGTTTAAGCCCAGAAAAGATAGAGCGTTGATCCAAGTCATCCAGGACCATTGGATCTACACGTAAATCGGGTATCGGGGTTTCGTGAGTCGAAGCTCCAAATTATTGCATCAAGAATTGCGATATCGTGATACGCGATATCCCGACAGTCGAAGGACAGTGCGTGTGGGTCACAGGAGTTGGTGGAGGACAGGTGGCATGCGATATCGGAGTTCGGGGAAAGGTAAGTCCCAAAACCATTGACATCAGGATTCATGATTCCGTGAACCCCGAAGTCCCGATAGAAGTGACAGGAAGCGAAAAGGTCAACTCACACGTGTACGTCAGATTTTCGGCACATCGGGTATCGGGAGTCGGGGAGATAAGGTGTTCAATATCGCAAGTAGCGAAATCGAAATAAGGAAAGTTCTGACAGGGTAAAGAGAAAAGTCAGTGTTGATTGGCCATCGGGTCTCGAATATTTGAGAGCCCAGTGATCGACCATCAGACTTGTGAAGTCCCTAGTCCCGATTCCCCGACAAGCAAAGAAAGGGGGACCGGAGAAGAGAACTGTGGGTGCAGATTTCCCGATAGGGAAATATAAGAACCTTGGCATTCTTCAGGTCGAGAAGAGAGAAGATCCTGTGAGAGCGGATGTGCCCGAGGGTGCGGCTGCGTCAGGTTTGGTATCAGAGCACCAGAAAGGTTCTCTGCTTTCTGTAGTAGAGAAAAGAATTCATCATGCCACCGAGGAGAGAAAGGCAATCACCTGATCCAGAGGATAGGGATATGTCGAGGAGAAGAGGCAGGCAGGCAACAAATCCATAAATGGAGAGACAGATGTGTGATCTTCGAGCAAGACTCGAAGACATGGAGACAGCCCAAATATGCACAACCATTGCAGGGGATCTTAGTGATTCTGAAAGCGAGATAGAGGCTGAACATGAAGAGGAAGTTGCAGCCGAAGATGCATCAAATGAGCGTTTGATTAAAGCCATTTCCAGGATGGGTGTAAGAGCGAAAATGGACATTCAAGTTTACGAGGGAAACTTAGATGCAGAGGAACTACTAGATTGGATTAGAGCTCTAGATACATACTTTGACTATGAAGAAGTCGAAGAGGATAAGAAAGTCAAGCATGTTGTTACGTGCTTGAAAGGACATGCAGCATTGTGGTGGGATGAGATACAAGCTGACAGACATTGCAAGGGCAAGCAGAAGATCAAAAGCTGGGATAGGATGATCGCAAAGATGAAGACGAAATTCATCCCCAGGGATTATCAAATTACTCTGTTCAGGAGGATGCAGAACTTGAGGCAAAATCTGATGACAGTGAAAGAATACACTGAGGAGTTCTATCGACTGAACATTAGAGCAGGTCACCGGGAGAGTGATGATGAGAAGGTTTCCAGATATATGAATGGTCTGAGATATGACATTCAGGATGAATTAAGCATGCTAACCATCCGAACGATGGAAGATGCTTATCAATTGGCTATGAAAGATGAAGAGAAACTGAGCCGAAAGCAAGGTCAGAGGGGTCGAGGCAGAAGCCAACCCAGAGGCAAAGTTGTTGCCAAGGATAAATACCAGAAGCCCAAGGAGGAATGGAAGAAACCTCAGGGTAAAGTTGAAAAATGTGGAACCTCGCAGTGAGGGCAACCATATGTTGAGCATAGAGGATATCATAATGAGCAGAGAGGAGATTATGCTGATGGAAACACTTTTCCTTGTACTAGAGGTTGAGGCAGAGGAAGAGGTGGAGTAATTACATGCTTCACATGTGGAAAGAATGGGCACAAGTCTTACGAATTCCCAGATAAAAAGAAGGAGATGGGAGAAGCTCACATCACCGAAGCGCAGAGGCGAGATGTTGAGGCAGAAGACGCTGACGGCGGAAGATCGCTTATGATGCGAAAAGATCTTTTGACACCTGAGAAGGAGGTGGAGAGTTCAGTCCAGAGGAGCAGATTATTCTGGACTGCTTGCAAAACCAAGGACAGGGTGTGCAAGGTCATCGTGGACAGTGGTAGCATGGATAATCTCGTTTCAACTGAGATGGTGGAAAAGTTGGAGCTGGAGACGATTGATCATCCAAGCCCGTACAGAATTTCTTGGTTGCAGAAAGGACACCAGGTAACTATCACTAAACAATGTTTAGTTGAATTCAAAATAGGTGGTTACAATGATAAAATATTGTGTGATGTTATTCCTATGGATGTTTGTCATTTATTGTTGGGTAGACCATGGCAATATGACAGAAATTTCATTCATGATGGGAGAATGAACACATATACCCTGGAGAAAAATGGGAGAACCCATATGTTGCTTCCGATTAAGGATAAGGAGGTGAAGCCAGAGGTAAGCAACACTGTACTTCTCATGAGTGGGAAGGAACTTCTTACAGAGGTGAAGAAGAAGGAGGATCCACAATTCTTTGTGGTCAGGAAACCGAGGATTGTTCTGACTAGCACAAGAGTGGATGATTTGCCAGATGAGATTCAGGAACTGCTAGAAGAGTTCGTTGATATAGTCGTGGACGAACTACCTCGTTCGTTGCCACCGGTTAGGAGTGTGAGCCATCATATTGACCTCATACCAGGAGCTAGTTTTCCAAACAAAGCCACGTACAGGTTGACGCTGCAAGATAATGAGTAAGTTAAAAGACAAGTCCAGTATTTGATGGACAAAGGTTTGGTCAGAGAAAGCTTGATTCCATGTGTTGTTCCAACAGTACTCAGCCCGAAGAAAGACGGAGGCTGGAGGATGTGTACCAACTCAAGGGTGATCAATAAGATAACCATCAGGTATATATTTCCATTGCCGAGGATAGATGATCTAATGGATTGCTTGAGCAGAGAAAATTACTTTTCAAAGATTGATTTGAAAAGCGGATATCACCAGATTTGCATGAGAGAAGGTGATGAGTGGAAAACAGCCTTCAAGACAAACGAGGGGTTGTATGAATGGCTAGTCATGTCGTTTGGATTTACGAATGCGTCAAGTACCTTTATGAGGTTGATGAACGAAGTCCTGAAAGAGTTCATCGGGAAATTTGTCATTGTATATTTGGATGACATACTGATTTTCAGTAAATCAGTGGCCAAACACTTGAAGCATTTGGCTACAGTGATGAGGAGGCTACAGCAGAAGAAGTTGTTGATAAACATGAAAAAATATTCATTCATGAATACGGAGCTCATTTATCTAGGATTTATTATTTCGGCAGATAAGTTGAGAATGGATCCGGAAAAAGTGGAAGTAATTAAGAATTGGCCATCACCGAGAAACATATTTGAGGTGAGAAGTTTTCATGGATTGGCTAGTTTCTACCGGAAGTTCATCAGGAATTTCAGTGGAATCAGCGCAGCAATGCTGGATACAGTGAAGAAGCGGCATAAATATTTTCACTGGACAGCGGAGGCCGAAAAGAGTTTCAACTTGTTGAAATAGAAGATCATGGAACAACCGGTTTTGGTGTTGCCGGATTTTCGAAAAACATTTCAAGTGAAATGTGATGCAAGAAGGTTTGCAATAGGAGCGGTCTTAAGTTAGGAAGACAGGCCGATCGCATACTTCAGTGAGAAGATAAATGAGGCGAAAGTGAAATACTCCACATACGACAAGGAATTTTATGCTATCATTCAGGCACTAAAGAAGTGGAGGCATTACTTGATCCCAAAAGAATTTGTTTTATTTAGTGATAATCGGGCATTACAGTTTGTGACTCAATAGGAGAAGTTGAATCAGAGACATGTAAAATGGGTAGAGTATATGCAGAATTTCACATTTGTGATTAAGCACATTTCGGGTACTGCTAACAAAGTCGTTGATGCTTTGAGCAGGAAGTGTTTACTATTGCAGGAGTTCCGAGTCAAAACATTGGGTTTTGATGATCTCAGGGACATGTACGCAGATGATCAGAATTTCAAAGAGGCGTATGAGGCAACTAAGAATCCAGTTCTCAGAGATAGGAGCCAGTGGGCCGAGTATATGATCCAGGAAGGATTACTCTTTAAGGGTAATCAATTGTGTATTCTGAAATGCTCCATGAGGGAGAATCTGTTAAAGGAGAAACACATTGGAGGTTTGGCAGGACACTTTGGCCATGACAAAACATTCACAAAATTGAATGAGTCGTACTTTTGGCCAGGGATGCGATCAAAGGTCAAGATATTTGTGGACAGATGTAGAATTTGCCAGCATTCCAAGGGGAGAAGACAGAATGCAGGTTTATATCAACCGTTACCCATACCAGAGAGGCCATGGGATGAAATCAGCATGGATTTCATACTGGGATTGCCAAAGACGCAAAGAGGATTTGACTCTATCTTTGTGATAGTGGATATATTTTCCAAGATGGCACATTTTATCCCATGTCAGAAAACCAGTGATGCGACGCACATCGCAAATCTGTTTTTCAAAGAAGTCGTTCGACTTCACGGCCTACCGAAAAGTATAGTTTCGGACAAAGACACGAAGTTCATAGGGCATTTTTGGAGGACCTTATGGAAGAAGCTGGGGACTAACTTGATGTTTAGTTCTACGTATCATCCGCAGACGGATGGACAAACCAAGGTCGTCAACAGGAGTCTGGGAGACTTACTGAGAAGCTTGGTGACAGAGCACAACAGCAGTTGGGACAACATATTTCCACAAGCAGAGTTTTCATACAATGACTCAGTAAACAGGAGCACAGGAAAGAGTCCATTTCAGATTGTATATGGTATACAATCGAGGGGAGTTTCTGAATTGAGGGATTCATAACAGACTGCTACTAGCAGCGCTAGTGCAGAAGAATTCACTAAGTCGATGAAGGAACTTCACAGCAAGGTGAAGCAGCGACTGTTGGATTCGAGTCAAGAATACAAACGTAGAGCCGATCAGTGAAAGAGACAACTTCAGTTCGAAGTTGGTGATTTAGTTCTGGCACATTTGAGGAAAGAAAGGTTCCCGAGGGGAACATATAAAAAATTGAAAATGAAGAAAATCAGGCAGTGTAAGGTCTTGAGACGGTTCGGAACAAATGCTTACGAGATTGAGTTACCGAATGGGATCGGAATATCTCCGATATTCAATATCGCATATTTGTACCCATATAGAGATGGAGAAGTAGAGACTGGAGATGAGCAACCAGTAATCCAGTGGATGGAGCAGATGACAGTTGCAGAAAAGATGCAGATGGAATGCATATTGGACAAGAGAGTGAGTAAGAGGACCAGGCGAAAGCAATACTTAGAGTATCTGGTCAAGTGGAAAAATCATCCAGTAGAAGATGCCAGCTAGGAGACTGAAGCAGCGATACAGAAGCATGGACAGACCGTGCAGGAGCTCATGGAAAGGATCCCATGAAAGTTTTCAAGCGAGGGAGTATGATGCAGGAGCATCACCAGCACATCAAGCGAGTCAGCACGGAAGCGGAGGACAGTTGGACAAGCGCCAGCACAAATTTTGAAAAACACTTTGGAATTGTTGCACAATCTTAAATGTAGTCATTAAGAAAAGGCGCACTTGTACATTGTAAATGGACCTTGAGCGGATTGCTCTCATCCTTAGGTATATGGAGGCATTTAAGATAGTTAATGCAAGTAGGTAGAGTTTAATTCTAGACTAGACAGTTGTAGAGCGCAAGAGGGAAACGGGATATAGACACCCTCATTGTGCATTGTAACATTATTCTGATTGAAGCAGAAGGAGAGCAAGAGCATGCAGAGAGCTGTGAAAAGAACACCCATGTACTGATATTTGAATTAATAGAAGAAGATTTGATTCAAATTCATGGTTATGTGTCTGTTTTCTGTGTATTGATGTTATGCTCCATTTATGTTTGCTTCCAGTTATACATTTGCTTTTATATGTTGTGTATATGATTTCATGTATGAATTGAAGTCTAAAAGGGTGAAGGAATGAGTTTCAATTGTTTCTCTATTTGATCGAGTGGATTCCTACAAGGAGTGTAGTCAAATTGACCGCAAGGAGTGCATTGACAGAGGGGTTCAAATAGAGATAGCTTTTGTTCTCATTTCCTCAAAGGTGCAGTTGGACACAGGAGTCGTGCAAGGAGTGCACAGGCCAAGTTAAGTCTCAGAGTTGTGATTCTGAGCAGATGAATTGAAGACTACTACTGCAGGAGTGCACAGAGTCGAGGAACTTCAACACTTCATCGAGATTGAAGGTTTTCCACAAGGAGTGTGTGCAAAGAGTGCTTCTAAGGAGGACTTGAAGGTCGTGAGGAAGTTCAGGAGGGATAGGCCTTCAATTTCATTGAAGGACAAAGCAAGAAAGTTGTGCCTTGAAGGTTGCAAGGAACTTCGAGGGCTTGTGCGCAGGGTGACGAGTTCTGTGGAAGAACGTCTCGTCATTTCGTAGATTTCGCCAGGAAGGAAGGACGAATGGAATTCTCCAAGGAGAATCCGCAAATATCCGTGAGCCGTCAGATATTGTGGATGTGTAGGGTAGATACAGTGGAGTATTCCCGAAGGTTTAAGCCCATAAAAGATAGAGTGTTGATCCAAGTCATCCAGGACCATTGGATCTACACGTAAATCGGGTATC
>JZKD02S2054509.1:525307-536507 GCA_000966675.3 Picea glauca | reverse complement strand
TTTATGTATAGATCTTTGCATATTGGTTTACCTAATTGTAGAGATTTATAAATTATATGATTGTTGTGATTTTTATGTCTTGTTTGTCCTGTAAACAAACTTGAAGAGCATCGCAGCTATCATTTACAAGCAGCTTCTGGATTATTTGGTGCGGGTTTCCTCCCTCCGATCTGCTAAAACAGTCATCATACACAGGACAAATTTGGAGTGTTTCCAGGTCAGTTTGTTATTTATTTGTTTATTATATTAGTAGTTTAGTTAGACATATGTTTTAGTTTAGATTAGTGATTAGAATTAGTATATTAGTAGTTTAGTTTAGTTAGTTTATGTTTTATCTCTTTTCATAAAATTATAAAATCAACAAAAAATATATGTCTCTGTCTTAGGGCAGAATGCAAATGAGTTTTTCAGGTTTTATTCAAATCTGTAAATTGTAGATATTGTACATTTTGTGAATAAGTTATATTTCAGTTAGTAGTTAGTTAGTTAATTAGTTTGAGTTAGTTTAGTATTAGATAGAAGATTATATATATATAGTAGTTAGATTAGTTTGTTTGTTTTAATAGTTAGTTTTTAGTTAGATTAGTTTATTAGTTAGTTTTAGTTAGTATTAGTTTAGTTTGTTTTATTTGTTTTCTTTTAGTTAGATTAGTTTTAATAGTTAGTTTAGATTAGTTTTATTTTTTTTTCTTAGGACCTTAGATCGGCTAACGGAGCCGCTAAACCCGTCAGAGTGGTTCATCCCAAATGGCTTGGGTTATTAGACAACCCCGAACCAGTTCCACTCTCTCAGTTGACGGACGGTCGATTTCGCCCGTCAACAAATGGCGCTAGAAGGAGGGAATGAACTTAATTAATGGCATGAGGTGGTCACAAGACTCCTCCACCCCCTAATCGCTCACCTATAGTGACTAGAAGTCGTTCACATAATAATATTCCCCTTCAAACAGCAACTACTTCAACCGAAGATCCACAGATCACAGTTGAGCCAACAACCCCTAATCCTACAGGTGGTGACATACAAGAGATTGTCCGCCAATCTCTTATTAAAACACATAGTGCCTTACCCCGTTTTAGGCAACCAAACCGTCCGTGGGGTCAACCTTTGGATTTCTCTAATATCAGAGAACAATTAGGTGACACTAACCTCACTGTGAATCCTACAGATCCAAACTTAAATCCTACTGTAGGAGGATCTAGGATACCTCCTTCACCACCTCCATCATATCCTTCCTCTTCTGGAGGAGATTCCTCTGACGAAGGCAATTCCCCTTCTCATCCTTCCACACCCACTACCCCAATGGAAAATTAGAACAACCCTGCTAGACCCTGGTTGGACCAAGGTGTCATAGCCGTACCTGGAGCTCAGCATCCTTTACCCAAGCACCCAGAGAAATGGCTTCCCAAGTTTGATCCTGACTCAAAACAGATTGTTGAAGATCATATTAAAAAGTTCATGTTAGCCATAAGACTCTGCAATGTCGAACATGAAGACATTGTCTGTAGGTTGTTCCCGTATACTTTCGAGGGAAATGCATCCACATGGTACTTTGCCCAACAACCCCATACCATCGTGTCTTGGGAGAAATTTGAGTCATGCTTTTTGGAAAATTTTGGAGACGGTAAGCCTCCGGAAGTCCTAGTTATGGATCTTTCTAGCCTAAAAATGAACCCAAAAGAAAAAGTTAAAGACTTTAATCAAAGATTCTTGACACTCAAAAAATGAATCCTTGCAGATTCTATGCCTTCTGAGAGTCTTATAATAGCATACTACACTAAATCTTTGCATCAGAGCATAGCTATTTGGGTTAAACGATCTAAGAAAGCCACATTGTTAGAGGCCTTTGAGGAGGCCAGCCAAATCGAAAAAGACATACTTAGTCTTAAAGATTCTTCTAGCAACGAAATTGAGACTGTCTCTTCTTCCAAAAAGAAGATTGAAATACTCCCCAGACCCACTCAAAGTAAAACACAACCTGAAAAATCTGATTTGGAAAACTTAACTAAAGTTGTTCAAAAACTGTCAAATCAAGTTATAGAATTAAAGAGGTTGACCGAAGAAGCTTCCTCAAGCAAGGGGCCTTACAAACCTCATTTCCGAAAGCCTTTTCCTACCAACCGACCTAATCCAACCACCGAAGGCCTAAATCTAGAAATTTTGCAATGTGCCCTTCAAACAATTCTAGAAGTCCAAGATAACTTGATGCCTCCTGAGATTCCTGAGGAGGTAGTTGAACCAGAGACAGTCCAAGAAGAAGAGTCTTCTCCGAACATTTTTGGACATTTCTCGAATAGCATCTTCCAAGCCAAATTCGAGACAGTTCACCCTTATAACACTAGGAGTAAGACTGCAAATAAACCTTCTTCCGAAAATACTACAACTTCACCTCCAAAGAAATCTAAATCAGATGAGCCTAAACAGAGTAATGTAAACCCAAACTTAGATTATGATGTTGTAGAAGATCTAAAAAAGTTAAGGGCTAACATTTCTATTTATGAGTTGCTGAAATTTCCGTTTTTGTTGCAAAAAATGTTGCAAAATATTTCAGAGAATGGCAAGAATGGTATTTCTAATGGTAACAAGGTTGTGCAAAGCAAAGTCCCCTAGAAGACTTCCACTAAAAATAATCTTGATCCTCAAGATAAAGGAAGCCTTCCTGTAAGTAATGTAAATAATGTAAATAATGTAGATAAAGTAGCTTTAGAAACTGCGAGTAAGAAGCCACAAGCTACTACTCTTAGTACTTGCAAAAATGTACCTCCTTTTCTATTAACTTTCAAGATTTTTAATAGAAATGTGCATAATTGTATGATAGACTCAGGGGCGTCATCCAATGTGATGCCTTGGTCTGTGTGCCAGAAAATTAACGCTGAAGTTGAACCATCGACTTTAAAAATCATACAACTTGATCGGACAAATGTCAATGTTATAGGCGAACTAAAGAATGTGCTTATTAGGTTATCGTCTAACCCCAAGGTTCATCAAGTTATTGATATAATTGTTGTGGATATTCCAGAAGTGTATGGAATGTTTTTAAGCAGGGACTGGTTGGAGCAGCTACATGGTTACTTCGCAACAGATTGGTCTCATCTATGGCTTACAGAGAACGGAAAGCCTAATAAAATCAGAGTAAATCGTGAGCGCTACCTTAAGTTCATGGTCACTGATTTGAACGATCCCAATGAACCGTATACACCTCCTGTTGATTCACCTGAAGTACAAGGAATGGACACCTTCTTCGGAAATTTCATGGCCGAGGCTTCACCTATCACCAATCCAGAACAAAAGTCTGAGATTTTGGCATATATGCAGCCAGCAGCTTCCATGCAACGATCCCATGTACCCAATGAAAATCAAGTTTGGTATTTGTATTTCGATGGATCAAAGTCCAAAGAAGGAGTTGGAGCAGGCTGTGTCATTATCGATCCAGCAGGTAACAAAACATTGATAGCATGTAGGATTGAATTTGAATGCACTAACAACACTGCAGAATATGAGGCTTTACTGCAAGGTCTCAGAAAAGCTTTGGATATGAACATTCAAAATTTAACCGTCTTTGGCGACTCCGAAATAGTGGTTAGACAGGTAAGAGACTCTATCCACTGTCTTTCTCCGCATCTCAAAAGCTACCAATCTGAGGTATGGAATTTAATGAATAAATTTTTTTCTTTCAATATAAATTCCATTCCTAGGTTGAATAACTCTGAAGCAGATTTATTAGCTAATGTAGCTTCTAAACTTCTTCCTGCAGAAGGATTATCCCCATATGCATTCTCAGTTGAGCTGTTGTTTCGGCCATCCATTCTCGACAACATCACAAACTAGAGAGTATTTGACGACGATCAGCAGATTATCAACTTTCTGCACATGGAAGAAACCTTTCAAGGCGCGGTGATAGATGAACCCACGCACGACGACAATTTGCACGATTTTACGGTAATACCTGATCCAAAATCTCCTTAAGCTCTATCAGATATGGTAAACTCGATCCCAAAATATGCAGTTAGATTAGAGAAGTTTTATGATTTTCAAGATAAATTTAAAAAGACAGTCAACTGCAAAAACCAATAGTTCCTCGTTATCTTATGAAAAAGTAAATTTAGGAACTAATGAAAATCCTCAGTGCATTAATCTAGGCTTGGGATGTTCTTGACAAGAAAAAGTTTCATTCATTAAATTGTTTAAAGAATTTAAAGATGTCTTTGCATGGACGTATGATGACCTTAAGACTTTCGATCCTAATATCATACAGCATGTCATCCCGATGAAGCCCCAAACCTTACCCTTCCAACAAAAACTGAGAAAAATGCACCCTAAACTAGAACCGACCGTTCAAGAAGAATTGAATAAACTCCTTAATGCTAAAATAATTTTTCCTGTTAGACACACTCAGTGGGTTTCCAACCTCCTCCCAGTCCGAAAGAAAAATGGGGAAATCCGACTCTGTGTTGATTTCCGAAACCTCAATAGAGCGTCTGATAAAGACAACTATCCTGTACCACCTATGGAACATATCCTTCAACAGGTATCTGGTTCCAAGAGGCTATCCTTACTAGATGGTTTCTCTGGATACAACCAAGTCCTGATGTCTCCACCAGATCAACTCAAGACTACCTTCCGTACCCCGTGGGGCACTTATGCTTATCGTAAAATGCCCTTTGGATTGATTAATGCTGGTGCCACTTTTCAGAGAGCAATGGATATTGCTTTCCGAGGCTTAATCAATCAGTCCATCGTAGTTTACTTAGATTATGTGACTATATTTTCTAAAAACAAAAACGATCATCTAGCTCACTTACGAGTCGTCCTACTGCGATGTCGTAAATACGACATCTCTTTGAACCCCAAAAAGTCTATCTTTGCAGTAGAACAGGGTCAACTCCTAGGATTCATTGTGTCTAGTGAAGGGATGATTATTGACCCTGAAAGGACTCAAGTCATCGCAAAACTTCCCCCTCCAACATCCAAAAAATCCATGCAGTCTTTCTTAGGCCAAATTAACTTCGTGAGGAGATTCATCCCCAGTTTCTCTGAAATGGTCAGGCCATTACAGAATTTGATTAAGAAAGACACCCAATATCACTGGGGACCCCTAGAAAACCAAGCTTTTAATGCAATAAAGAAGGCTATAATAGACGCTCCGTCTCTCATGAGCCCAGATTTTTCCCAAGACTTTACACTCTATACTTTTGCTTCTGACCATTCCTATGTCGCCGTCCTAACCCAAAAGAATGTCGAGAACAACGAAGTACCCATCGCCTTTATGAGCTCATCTTTCAAAGGCACTGAACTTAATTACCCAGCGGTAGATAGGCAAGCTTATGGTGTGTTCAAAGCAGTCAAGCACTTCCGGTCCTATCTTTTAAAGTCAAGGACGAAAGTCATTGTCCCCTACCCAGCCATAAGGAACTTGTTACTACAGAAGGAACTAGGAGAAAATAGAGCCAACTGGGTCACCTCCTTACAGGAGTATGACTTAGAAATCACCCCAGCTCAGATAGTGAGAGGCCAAGGGTTATGCAAGTTAGTTGTTGATTCAGCAGCAGGACAGCAAGAAGATAGTGATACGTCAAACCTAGGGCAAAGCGATCAAAGTCTAATCTGTTGCGCACAAAACCTTGTTAGTCCTTGGTACGACAATATAAGATTTTGTCTTGAACATGGGTCATCCCCCCGTCACTTGGACCCCACCAAAAGAAGAGTGTTGAGACTAAAGTCTGCCTCCTTTCATCTGGTTAATTGTATTCTGTTTCGTCAAAGTTTTGACGGCATACTGATGCGCTGTCTCGAAAAAGATGAAGCAGAGAAGGTCTTGCTAGAGTTGCATGCAGGAGAAGCTGGTGGCCATTTTGGTGGTGATACCACTGCTCATAAGGTTCTAAGAGCCGGTTATTATTGGCCCACTCTTTTTAGAGACGCCCATGCCTTGTGTCAAAAATGTATAATATGTCAGAAAGCATCAGGGCGGTTACAAAAACCAGCCTTTCCTTTGCAACCCGTTACGGTAGATTCTCCTTTCCAGCAATGGGGCCTTGATATCATAGGTCCTATCAACCCTCCATCCTCGCAACAGCACAAGTTTATTGTGACAGCCATGGATTACTTTACACGATGGTCTGAAGCTACTGCGCTAAGAACTGTCAACACCAATCAGGTAATTGCCTTTCTAAACTCGAATATTATCACTCGCTTCTGTGTCCCTGACTGTTTAGTTTTCGATAATGCTTCTTACTTTTCTTCTCTTGAGATGACCGAGTTTGCTTTGGAAAAACGAATTAAGCTGAAGTATTCTACTATCTATTACCCTCAGGGCAACGGATTGGCAGAATCGACAAACAAGAACTTGATCAAAATCATCAAGAGAACAGTGGTTGAAAATCACAAGAATTGGCACAATGCACTATTGAACGCTTTGTGGGCTGATAGGGTAACGCCAAAATCTGCTATAGGTAACTCCCCCCTTTTTTCTCGTATATGGCAGAGAAACAATTCTGCCACCTCACATTCTTCTTCCTTCACTTCAGTTGTCACAAAAGGTCCAAGAAGAAGATTGTCCCCCTCTAGAAAACCGAATAAACGCTTTGATGAAGCTAGAAGAGGTAAGAACCCAAGCTAAACGAAAGTTAGATCAACATCAACAATTGGTTAAAATTTGGTTCGATTCTAACTCTGCCTCTGATAGGAATTTTGAAGTAGGCAATCTCGTCCTGAAATGGGACAAACCACACGAGGGAAAGGGAGAGCACACAAAATTTCAAAACGTATGGCTTGGACCATTTTTAATTGCTGAAAAGTTGGGTCCTAGTTCTTTTTTATTGCAGAATCTTGAAGGGCAGCCTGACACCTACCCGATGAATGGCCAAGCCCTGAAAAGATACTTTGCTTGATAACTACCCTTGTATATTATGTAAATATTTTATTTTTGTTGGCATTTTCGTTTGCTTTCTGTTTTTTATTTTGATTTGAATTTATCAGTTTCTGTTTTCTTTGAAATACACACACCTGTATACTGAGATATTCAGACATAGACAAAAGAAATTTTCTTCGCTGAAATAACTTCTGAAATTTTTTTACAAACATCAATGGTATATTTCTGAAGTTTATATCTGTGTTGTAAAAGTCTGTTGTTTGAAAGGAGTTTACCGATTTCGATCTTTGAGAAAAGTTCGTCATGATCATCCATTATCTTTTTACGCTGTCCCTATTCCGTAAAGGAATGAGTCATAAGATGTCTCCCTGTCTTAAGAAGTTGTTTTTGTAGATAAAACATCTCTGGATCTAAATAGAGGACAGTCCTAAAAAATTCTGATGAGGTCTAAAAAAATATGTTAAAAAATCATAATTTTCAGCATCACCCCGCTCAAATATATATCTATGAAGAGACAAAACAAAATAAATTATGAATAAGAGTTGTGGGAAGTGCTTGTAAACCCGTCGGGATGCTGAACAGGTCTGTTGGAAGTGGGTAAATGCATGCATGGTGCCAAGACAACTTCGTCGGGGTACTGAACAGGCCCACTGGCAGCGAAGCAATGTCGGGTATATGAAAATTTGCAAAAAAGAAATCTCTTTAATGTCCTTTATTCTGATCCAGAACTCCTTGGCAGGATACAGATGTCAGAGTGGGTTAAATGGTAACCCTGTCGAGGCTATGGACGCCTGCTGGAAGCAGTGGCTATGCCAACAGTATTGAAGATTTTATCTTTAATATCGTGACTTGTTGATCTTAAGATTGTTATCAGTTTTCATCTTTTAAAACACTGCTGGAATAATTGGTTAATGATGATGTTTATACTATTTTTTGGTTGTTATTTTTGAGTTGGAATTATCTTCACTGTCCTAATCTGAATTTGTTTCTTTTGACAGAGATAACTGCTTCTACCAGTGTGTCGCCATTGTTGGCAGCCAAGTCACTTTTTCCATTGTCTTATAAGCTGCCTACACCAATGTTTTGCAAACATCAATTTTTCATCGCAATTTTTTAAATCAACGACACTTTTATTTTTTGCAACATTTGCACATTTGACTTTGTTTCATTTTCACGACTGTAAGCGTGAAAACTTCATATTTCGAAGTCTCATTGAAGTCATTATTTGAACTATCGCTATCCTTGTCATTATGCCTATTACGCTCACATTTCACCTATTGTTATGTAGCTGGCAGAACTTTTGAACCATACTCATTGGACATCCTTATATTGATTGCGTGACTTGGTTTCATTGAGTTTGCAATGCATTAGCATTTGGATTTGCATTTATTTGACCTACTTGACCTTTGGTTTCATAAGATACATGGGTGTTGTGATTAAGTCTTTCATTTATATATCGTTTTAATTTAATGCCTATGTTTATGTTTTCATAACCATTGGTATGTTGGCTACATGAGCACCCATTGGAACATTGGTTAAACTATTGATTATATAAGCTGATACATTGGCGCATAGTCGATTTTGGTTTTGATTTATATGTCGGGTGTTTAAAACTATGGCATAATGTTTGCGTGCATTGGTTTATACGTTGATTTTATTGGTTGGGCAAATGACTTGATTGTTGAACTGCTATAATGGATTGAACAACTATGTAAATCGGCGGTTGTACTTTGGCAATAATTGTTTTGCATGGCAGAGATAAGCTCCACCACCTTCGCACGATGGAATTTATGCATATCCCATATTCATCGTTCACTTTTGTTAGCTCAGGTAGCTCTGCTCCTGTGTGTGTTTAGATCCAAACCCTCGGCTTACCATGTGCTTGGCTCCATGGCACCAGTCGTGCGAATCGAGCCAAATGAAAACCAGGCCTTGTTAATGTTTGACAATGCCCGGAAGGACTTGGAAGAAAATGGATGGCTCACCTTCGTGCAACGATTTGAAGGTTTTAATCTAGCTGTAGCAAGACAGTTTGCCATGACTTTCGATGGTTGTAGAGCCAAGGTGGGTGACACCCAGTTGAAAATTGACGAGGAATTTATCAGTTCTGCTACAAGGTTACCCTCCTCGGGACAGCATTGGTTCAAAAATTCTAAGGTCGAGGAAGTGTCGTGGACACTGCTGTTCATTTCGCGCAAGGTCACCTCTTGTGACAGAGGTATGCCCATCTCTGCACTTAAACCATGATGGCATGATACTTTGATGATAGTCAAACAGTTCGTGACCTATGAAGGTCGATATGGACTTGTGTTTCTCTACCACCTGCGTTTGCTAATAAGTTTTATGGGATACTCGTTGAATATGCCTTTTTACTTTCATCGTAGCCTATATAAAATGTCGAAAAGGTTTAAACGACAGAAGGTTGACAGTAGCCTGTTCCATTATGGGCTTATTAATCTTATCGTTGTGCATCACTTGAGTTTACATGGTGATAGTTGGAGGGCTTTCATCGCCCGAAATGGTTTCGATGACACTGACCCTGTCCAGGTTGACAAACCTGTGGTGAGTGAAGCCAAGGCCGAGCCACATGTGCCCTTCCATATCCTACTGCCTCCTCCAAAACCCTCGGCCGACCCTAAGGTTGACTTACCCGACGTTATAACTGAGAAGTGTGAGACTATTAAGAAGCCTGCGAGCAAAAATCCCAAGGCAAACCCTACTGCTAATGCCAAAGGGAAAAGGAATGCCCAGATCATTTTGAGAATGGCTAGAAATAACCCTAAACCCTCTGTTGAGTGAAACCCTATTGTCCTTAGTGAAGATTCTGATTATGATGTGGAACGTTTCTTAGCCAGCGAGTACCCTTACTCGCAGGGTTTATGTCTCGAGCCACCTTACGATTTCGTGACAAATCTTCCCCCCTGCCTAAGAAACGACCCTAGCTACCCTGGTATCAAATTGCCTAGTGAAACCCTAGGTAATGTGATCAAACCCTCGCCTGCTCTTTCAAACCCTACACAGTCTTCTTGTGACCAATGTGATTTATGGCTGGAACGATACTACATTTGCGTTCCTACACTCCAATCGAAAATTCAATCGCTGGAAGACCAAATTGCAATGTTGACCAGCCAAAGAGACCAGCTCCAAGCAACTGATAAGAAGAAAAAGACAACTAGCTCCATCCTTTTCAAAAATGTTGAATTAGCTACAGCCATTGTCAACTGCAAATTGGCATAATCAAGTCGTCTTGTTGCTATACAGATATGAAAATTTGATATCGTTTTTGTTTTGTGAATGATCAGGGTTGATATAATGATTTGAAATAGCTTTGTCTCTCATTCAAATGCCTCTGTCATTCGATGATCATCCTGTACATTGTTTTTCTTTGATTTGATATACGATTTGATCATGGATTTTTATTGGATTTGAATGGTTTTCATTTGGATTTGATTTGCTAAGTTTGTCTAATTGAAGTAACGAAATTAATGGTTTGTTTTCAATTCAATTCATTTTGTATCCACTCCGAACAGGAAGTTTTCAAATTCAATTTAGAATACGATTATGATTGGATATGATTCATATGTTGTGATTGGCGAACGAGTTCAATGAATTTGGTTGTTACGATGTCGTGTCGTATAATGTTCTAGATTTGATCGTTTCCAAGTTGGGAAAAATGACTCTGTTTTTTATGAAAAGGATACATCCATTTAAGCCTGTGCGAATAATGTTCATGCCTGAATCATGGAACGATTATGATTTTCAATGATAAGATCCAGTTGTTCGGTTCTCTTGATAGATTCATATTAGAGATAATGCTCTATTTGATGTTAAATTTGCCAAACGAATCGATTGATTGTGTTATCTCTACCAAATCCGGTTACAATTCGTTTGAATGGAACGATTTTGGTCAAGGTTAATCGATCTTGTTTACCCCAATTTGCAAAAACAAACGATCGGATATCTCATATGAACTCTGTTACACCCTGTTATGATCTCGTTTGTGGACAGTTATGCGCCAGTGTTGGTTTAATTCGCTTATGGTATAAATCATTTGGTATGTCGTTACAGCTATAACGAATTGTAAATGATTTTGTTTGGATTCGATTATATCTCATGTTTAAACATTTCTTGCGATTTTTTTGATCATATTAGTTTCAATTGGATATCAAATGATTTCTCAGCGGTTAATGATGATTTTGTTCACCCGACTTATGGTAACAAAAGAAACAGAGTACTCCTATCTCTATATTCGGTTGAATGATTTTTGATCCTGTTTGATTTCAAATGGTATAATAATTTTAAATTAAATGATTCGTTTTCAAATAGTGATT
>JZKD02S2054509.1:488247-498627 GCA_000966675.3 Picea glauca | reverse complement strand
AAAGAGGACTCCAGGGGGGTTCCTTTTTCGTATAACCTTGTTGAGCCCGAAAAAGTGATAAAAGTATGCTCAATCGCGTTCTCATGTATTTTCGAGCGCGAGAATGGACAAAGACCACGCTCGAGGTTTTATACAAAAACCATAAAAAATAATCAAAACATGCGATGGAAAAAGAAAAATTATGTCTGCATCCCTGTATATGAACATCGAAGTCATTACGCCTGCAAAAGTTACACTCAAAAGGACATTAGGGATTAGGATTTAATAGATAAATAATCATAAAAAAACAAATGACATGGTAAAAGTAAATAAAAAGGAGTAAAAACTCTTTTTACCATATCATTTTCACTTTTCCACTATTTGAGCTCAAAAACCCCTCTTTTACCCTCGAAGTTCGGTGTCAGATTGCGGGAGTTACGAGCGTCCATTCGTCGAGCCGTCAGCGACAGTGAGGTAGGCTCTTTGTCCTCTACTCTTTCATGGTTTAATTTTGCATTTTCATTGGTTAAAATTCATTTTTTGAGTTGATTTTATAAGCCCTACTTGCGCTCAACCATTCTCACAGGTGGGCTACACGGGACCTACGAGAATGGGTGATTCTCACAGGTGAGCCCACAGCATCCTGCGAGGTTCTCACACTGTGCCCAAAGTGCACCTGCGAGAACCGAAAAGCACAAAAGTTTTTTAAATTTAACTCAATGAAAAAAGAACCAATTAATGAATAGAGTTGCTAATCCTCTTTTTGTGCTTCTTATGCAGGTAATTGGCCATCAAAATGGTTCTTGAATGGCGTGAAAGGGAGCATGAAGAAGACAATTCTATTGTCGTAAATCATCCACCTACTATTGCTGCTTTGAGAAACTGTGGCCTTCTGAAGTACTTTCATATCCCGGGCATGAGGGCCGAAGTCAGGTTATTAGAGTACCTTGTGCGTATGTGGGATCCTGATCAACAAGTATTTCATGTGGGGGTCCACACACTGTCCTTAGATATTGAGGACATTTACTTTTTGACTAGACTGTCACGGCGTGGGCACTACGTGAGCCTGACTGGTGGCAGAGGTGGTGGGCTGCCCATGAGTGAGTATTGTCGTTTACACTATGTTCCTGAGGCAAAGAGGAAGAAAGGAAAGGTAGCTATTTGGGGGGTACGAGATTTGACCCTCCGTACTATCTTGTTCACCATAGCTCGGATGGCAGGGAGCTCCGCTCATCACATGGCGCTACAGATTTACTTCCAGTATGCTATAGAGTGTACTAAACCTCGGGTTTTCAACTGGGCAGATGTTGTGCTTCGTAGTATAAAAAAGCAGTTGACCAAATGCAGATGAGGCAACCCAGAGCAATTCGGGTATGGATCTTTGTTAGTGTCATTCTTCCTTGAGAGGGTTCCATTACTGAGGCTACAAGTGGAGTGGAATTTACCGGCTCCCAGAGATCCAAGAATGTTGAGATGGTGTCGGCTCATGGCCCGGCACGTAGCTGGACCGATCATCAAGTATGATGATACCTTTTTTGACTGGCTTCAACCACAGATGTTGATGGTTGACGATTATGCTTATGCCGGGTTGGATTTCTGAGGAGATCCGGACTTAGTACTGCTAGAGGATGCTCAGTGGGGGGAACTTGGTAATAAGTACACACATTTTTTCTTTTTAAATGTTTTTGTGAATTTTTATCATATTCAAATGTTTTTGTTTTATAAGTTCGTCCAAAGACTAAATACAAAATTCGTTTTTGATGACACAGATGTTGGACCTTACCGACCTCCTGGTACTTCTCCCATTTAGTGATGGGGAGAGGTAGCACCAGCGCCACAATATGCTGAGGATTATCAAGTAGTGGAACAAAACCTAGAGGGCTTGACCGCAGATATTCCAGACATGCCTCTTGAAGAGGTTCCACGACACGATCAGCGTCATACAGCAGGGGTGTCAGGGTCCATGAGTCGAATGCTCCGTAGGGTTGCTCGAGCAGTCGTGTGTTACTGTGAACGTCATCCATGACGTCACTTTGTAGAAGCTATGAGCTTCAGATTTTGACATTTTGGTCTTCGGACAAAACTTTTTGTAAAAAACTCTTTTTGATCATTATATATACAGACGGCTTCTACCAGTTTACCTTGTATTGTGTGAAAAAATGATGTGATTGATTTATAAGTGATTCAAATGTCTGTCTAATACATAGTTAGCCAATTCATCTGTTAATGTATTTAGACATCTAGGAATATGTTGATATTCAATGTAATCAAAATAACGTTCCAAGAGGTGAATTCGCAAATACACCTGTAACAAAGTAGGACTTCGAATAGTATAGACCTTACTTAACTGTAGTACTACAAGCTGTGAATCGAGTCGCACAACCAAATGACGGATTTTGAGTGAGATAGCATCAACCAATAATTCAATAACGATGCTATACTCTGCAATGTTGTTGGTCACACGGCCGAGACACACACCTCGTAAGGAGACAAGTTCGTTTGTAGGGGCATAAATTGCCCATGCAGCGGAAGCAAGGTTCTGAGTACTACAGCTAGCACCATCAGCGAAGCCAATATAGGGTAGCGAAGACTCCGACATCTGGAAATCAAACACAATGTCACATAAGGGCAGAGACCAGATAACGACAAAAGCAAGCTATAGTAACACACAAGAAGTATGATACAATAAAAATACAAGTACTTGTGCACAGACGATTTTATGCATAGTACTTCTTCAAATACAACCCATTCCTGGGTTCACTCAAAGGGATACCATCGTAATCTACTAACTCATAAGATCCTTTTTCCAAAACTCATCGAATGATATAAGGACCTTGCCACATGGCTTCGAATTTTCCAGCCCCTAGCATATCTCGATCTTGATCATAGAAGAGAACGAGATCTCCTTCCGAGAAAACGTGAGGCTTGACATGTTTGTCATATTGGGCCTTGACATGATTTTTATGAGATTCTATGACTAGGGTGGCATCGTGTCGAGTTTCATCTAATCTCATAAGATACAATAGACGTTCTTCCTCAGCAGAAGTGTTGGGTAGGAGTTCAACAACTAGTTTTAAATAGGGTATCTCGCATTCAATAGGGAGAATGGCTTCCACACCATAGACTAACCGAAAAGGTGTAAACCTAGTAGCGGACTTGACGGATGTCCGGTACGCCCACAATGCCAAAAACAGCATTGTGTGCCAACTTGTTTTATGAATCACTATCATTCGTCGGAGCATAGTTATGAGAACTTTGTTAATCACTTCGACTTGGTCGTTGGCTTGTGGGTAATAGGGCGTTGAGTTATCATGGAGAAGACCCAACTTTTCAGTAAGTTCGGACATCATAAAATTCCTAAAGTGGCTACCGTGATCAGTGACGATAGCTTGGGGAACACCAAAATGAGCTATAATGTGATTAAAATTGAATAAGGTTGTGGTCTTTCCAGTGTTGTCAAATGTCGGCATCGCCTCGGCCCATTTTGTAAAGTAATCAATGGCTACAATAATGTAAACATCCCCTCCGACCGAGTGAGGGTGACATGTCATGAAATCGATGCCCCATTTCACAAAAGGACCAACTGATACCATAGGGTGAAGAGGAGCGGGATGTGACCATATTTTCTGATTATAGGTCTGGCAAGCATGGCATTTCTGAATGGCGATAATGCAGTCGTTAAACAAAGAAGGCCAAAAATACCTTGCTCATAAGATCTTTTGGGCAGTAGCATACCCAGACATATGACCACCACATGCTCCAGAATGGAAGTCATTCAAAGCTTTCTTGGCTTCGTCGAACGTTAGACAACGTCTAAAAACAGAGTCAATCCCCCAACGATAAAGAGTATCCCCGAGGATAATGTATTGATGAGCTTGATATTGTATTCGACATCACTCAGTACTAGACAAAGTTGGCCGGAAAGTCTGGGTTTGGATATATATAATGATATCACCATACCAAAGATCGCCGGTGCTAATAAGGAAAAGAGATTCATCGGGTAATGAATCAGCTCCTACATTTTCCATTGCAGAATGGGGAAAGTTGCATATCAACTTAGCAAAGACTAAGGACTTCTTAGACTTGGCATGTTCTAATTCCAAGTCAAACTCCTAGAGTATCACAATCCATTTGGAGTATTTTCCCCCTAGCAATTGACGGGTGAGAATGTGTTGCATAGGGTTGCAATGAGAAATCATTGTAGTCTTGTGTGAGAGGATATAGTGCTGGAAGCGTTGGACGGCTTGGACGGAAGCCAAGGCCAGTTTTTCAACATGTAAATACTTGATTTCAATAGGTGTTAGACTGCGACTCAAGTAGTAGATAACATGTTCGTCGTTAGCATCATCCTCTTGGACGAGAACCATACCAATAGTATACTCTGAGGCAGCAAGATAAAGGAAATAATCGCAACTGTAATCGGGGGGAAAGAAAAGAGGAGCACGTGTTAGGGACAATTTCAAAGCTTCAAAAGCATTGTTGGTGATGGTATCCCAGACGAACTTTGAATCCTTCTTTAATAGCCGCGTAAATCCACGAGTTATCTCGGCATAATTTGGGATAAAATGATGAAGAAATTTTTCTTTCCCCTGCAAACTTTGCAACTGGCAAAGTGTAGAAGGAGGAGGGAGATTAAGGATTGCCTCAACCTTTAAAGGATCCACCCAAATCCCTTGACGTGAAATGATAAAACCTAGAAGGCGGTCGGATTCCACGCAGAAAACACACTTATGAGGATTCAAACGTATACGGTAGAACCGACAGCGAACAAAAATGGCTCGGAGGTGGGTTGGGTGATCGACTCGGCGCATTGAGTGAGTGGGTAAATCGTCCAAATATGGTTGAACGATGTGCTTGATATCATGGAAAGCATAAGATATATCCCGTTGAAAAGTTGCGCCAGTGTTCTTGAGACCGAAAGGAAGTTTCCGATAGGAAAAAGTACCCCAAGGACAAATGAAAGCAGTCTTATGTTGATCTTCGGGAACAATGTTGATTTGATTATACCTGGAGAAACCATCCATGAGAGAGAAGATTTCACTTTTGACGCAATCATCGACAATCTGATCGACAAAGGGGGTAGGAAAGTTGTCTTTGGGACAAGCTTTGTTGATATCCCTATAATCAATGCATACACGAATGGTGCCTTGTTTCTTGTCAATCGGGACAAGATTGGAAACCCAGTCTGTGAGAGCCACCGGATAAATAAAGTCGGCTTTAAGAAGTTTCTCGACTTCAAGCTTGATAGTAGCCGCTTTACGTGGGTGAACTGGACGAAGGCGTTGCCGAACGGGTTTAGCGTTGGGGTATGTCTTTATCTCATGTATCACAATCTCAAGGTTGATACCCGACATTTCTTCGTAGCTCTAGGCAAAGATGTCACGAAACTCTTTGAAAAGGAACGTGTAGGTGACGACTTTGTCAGGAGAACACGAAGCTCCAATATGGACATTTTCGACGATTCCAGGTTTGACGGATATGTCAAGGAGAATAGTGGGCGAGATATTGCTTAAGTTCCCTTCGGAAAACACATCCTGTGCATACTCAGGAACGGTGGAGATGACGACAATGGTCGACGGGGTCGAAATTCGTTGGTAGTTCTCAAGGGTATGTTGCTCCAAAAAGAGGATGGAACGATGATGCCCATCGTCCCAAGGGGTGTCCTCCATGATATACATGATCATCTCATCTGTGGGAAAAATGACACAGAAAGGATCAGGAGACAACTCACCAAGAGAAGGAGTAGAAGGTGTTGCCGATTGAATGGCCTGATAGGCGGATTCAACTAGACTTAACGGCATTTCGTCGTCGAAACGAAGATGATCTCCATGGTCAGGGACTATCCAGGGGTCGTGAGACGTAGGAAGTTCGTGAGGCAAGGTGGAGATCATGTTGATGGAAGCAACAGATGAGCGTGGAACATTGGGCGGTGGAATGGGGAAAGTACCCATTAACGAAGAGTCCTTACGAAGGCTGACACCGACATTCTCATAGCCCGGTGGGGTTTTAGCGATAAACAGTACGTTGCCAGTACAGGTATCAGAATTAAAGAAGGCTAGTTGGTCGACGGTGACAACCTTACCTTGATGTGGGAAACGTACCACATGGAAAAGGATCAACACAATTGCGTGCATGGAATCGATCCAGCTGCGGCCAAGCAGAAGATTGTAATCAAGGGGAGCGTCAAAGACTTCCACTTCGACTTGGACTGTTTTACCTTCTAACGTGATGGGCAACGAAGGAAGAACACCATAGGGCTTAAAACCAGAGCCGTTGAAGGCTTTAAGAGTATTCTGGGATTCATTCAAAGAAGGAGATCCAATGGCTTTCCAACAAGCAAGAGACATAACACATGTCGAGGCACCCTCATCGATAACGGTTCGGAAAATGTTTTTGTCAGAGACAATCACTTGGATCTGGAACGCAAGTTGAGGGGCTAACCTTGGAATGTGATCTTCCAAGTCAAAGATTATTAAATTCATATCTTTCGGATCGATTCCACCGATAGCTTTCAATAGTGCCTTCTGTTGTGCGGGACAAGTCTGAAGGACTTCAAGGGCTGACATCGCAGAAGGTGCTTGAGCTAGATCTTCAATAATGTTGTAGTTCTGGGCAACATAAGCGTGAGGATTGAAAGCCGATTTCCAAACGACACCCTTTGGGGGGGGTCGCAAAACTGTGTCAAGGCTCAGTCGTTCAAGATGAAGAGGACCGTTGGTAGGTGGAGTCACGGGAGAGGGTTTTACCAAGGAAGGGGGTAAATCATCAACCTTCTCCTTAGAGGGAGAATAATCTTTGGCTCGAGTAGTGAGTGCAACGTTGCTCTGCTTAGAATCGTCAGTACACATCAAAACATAGGAGGTGGTAGAAGATGAGGGTTGGTCATGGATGACCAACTGAGCCTGTTGTTGAGACGGGAAGGGTTGTGACAAAACGGCTGGCGCAGGTGGTTTTGGAGCTCCTTGAAGTAACTTGGTGACCTCGACGTGTCATGGACAATCCTTCGTGTAGTGATCATCACCACAGATAAGACAAGGGTATCGATGTTTTCTCTTATCCCGGTCATCAACAGGGGTAGTTTTGGTTTGCTTTGCTTGAGGAGTATTTTTGCCCTCCTTATTCTTACCCCTTCCCTTTTTAGATTTGTTTTTACCAGTAGGGGTAGATTGAACTGCATTTACCTCAGAAGTCTTGACGGTGGGAGGGGTAGGAGATGGAGGATTTTGAACATTAGAAGAAGCATATTTAGGGTTTGCGCTTAACACGAAATGTGGTTGGGCTTAGGAAGAGCCAATCACACCGTCGGCGGCATGTGAAGCAGCTGGAGTAGTTGAAGTGTTGGAAGTATTAGGATGAGGTAAGTCAGGTAGTAAATCGTAAAGGGTTCTCGTTTGTGAGTAAACGAGGTTAATATATTGAGCACGACTTATAGCCTGCTCTTCCGTGACTACGCCACCCATGGCAATGTCCTTACCGATGTCGTTCACAAATGATTTTGTGAACCACTCTGCCAGCAACTGATCGGGGAGCTCAAGTTTAATGAGACGTCGTCTCCTTCGTCACTCATGATGTGATCAGATATATGAGTGGCTTTGTTCTGTTTGAAGGAAGTCAAAATCTCGGTCCTTGTGTCATAACAAATCGGTAACTGGTAGTGTGTGAGGAAAGCCATAGCTAGGGTGTTAAAGTCAGAGAAGAAACTTCATGGAAATTCGATATACCACTTCGCAGCAGAACCTGTGAGGGTTCGTTGAAAAAGACGTAAACGAATAGATTCATCCATCAACGAGTTGGATGAACACCATAGGTGAAAAGTCATAACGTGATTATTGGGGTCCTCTCTCACTTTGTCGTCGAATTTAGGAATGTCCGATGGAAGCTTGGCTGGTATAACAGGCCATTGGGGAGAGTGACAACTAGGATCATTTAAAATCCTTGACAAATCCAGAAGATCCAAAGTGGCGAGAAAGGGTAATTGTCGATTCACCTACAGGTATTGGTGGCTTTGGGGAGGAAGCCCTGTCAGCAAACCAGTAGGACCATAAGCAGTCTGCATATAATGTGAAGACCCAGGCATATTCGGTGGTGGTTGGAGAGGATAGTATCTCATAGGAGTATACCTTGGAACAGGGGCTTGAGTTTGAGCATTCGCCCCCCAAATGGGATTGAACGAACCTCGATATGGTTGGCCCATACTAGGAATTATTATGGATGCAGCTGGAAACTGCTGCCCCCCAGTCGATTGAGGAGGATGTTGTATCAACTGATTCCAACACTGGGCCAAGGAGGGAGGTATGTTTTTCCCATAAGGCGGGGTCAGTCCTCCCATCGAAGGTGGTGTTCCAATTGGGGATAATGTTCCAATTGGGGGTTGTGTTCCAATTGGGATTTGTGTTCCAAAAGGAATTTTCCCACTGAGAAGGGGTTGAGTTATACCACCTTGGTGAAATTGTCCACCAACCGAAAACTGGTAATTTGGAGTGAATGATGGAATAGTGCCACCAGGATTAAGACTGCCAGTGGAAGACGAAGAAGGTCCTCCAAAAGTAAATTGAGGGAGTGTTGGAATAAAACTAGGAAGAGAGTGCCCAAAAGAAGAAGGACCACCAGGAGAGTCGGATGGAGTTTGTGCAGGAGTAGGAATAGAAGCATTCAATGCACGGTATCCAGGTGGTAGTGTCGGAGTGACACTGGGCATTCGTGGTGTATTGATGGGAGAAAGACTAACCGCAGTAAATCCGGTTGGAACACTCGTAGTATCTGTGAGATGGGCCATTTCGGCAGGGATGGTAAAGTGATAGGCGGTGGTAAACGGTACCATCTCTGGACTAGAGATTTCAGAGATCACAGGTGGGTTGATTTCAGAAATCACAGGTGAACCTGGACCAAAAAGGTCCCGTCGAAAAACACCTGTAGACCAAAAAAGATCTTGGCCTTCTATGCCTGGAAAGGGTCCAACTGGTGATCCAGAAGATGTAACAACTAAGTCTCTGGAAGAATTCATTCGCATAAACGGTCGCTCAGAATCACGGTGAAGTTGAAAGTCCTCTCGAGTATTTGTAATTCAAAAATGTTCTAGAGAGTCAGTTTGTTCCACTTGTGTTGTGGTGATGACTGTGAATTCACTTTGCTGAGGAGAGCCCTCAGGTGTACTTGTAGGCAAGGGTTGAGAACCTTCCAGATACTCTGGAGATAAACCCTGTGTTGTAAAAGATATTGAAAATTTGCTCTATTCATTGTTTTCATCCCAATGTGTTTGAGAATCGCATCAAACTTATTTCCAAATTATCTCTAACTTGCGTCAGATCGCTGAAGGAAGCTATAGCTGAATCTTAAGAATGGTGGGATTGCACATGGCATTTGAAATTTACACGTGAATTTGAGGAAAAGGAGGTCAGTTTCGATACCTGCACACAACAGCAACACTATACACCACCCTACACGGCATTGAATGCTATGCGGTGGATATTGGCCAAGATGGTTAGCAAATTCGGTGGACTCTCGAAACTATGCTCAAATATTTTGATCTCCAAGATTGCAATTAATCACAGCTGTTGTTTTGCTTGCCCTTCAGATTTTCCATTGAATTTTAAAGCATGAGCAAGAGAATGATCATGGATCTTTTTCAGTCGGGAGTCTAGGCTACCATTTTCATCTATTTTAATTATTCTTGTTTCTTCTACTATATGCTCGTTTCTAGTATCTGAGACGTATTTGAGGTTTTGCAACAGCAGGACGACTGTTGATTTTATAGGGCAATTGTTGGGGCTACCTCTCATTCCTGCATACCTTGACCCATCTACAAGGGGTTCGGAAATCCTAAATGGAGTGAACTATGCTTCAGCAGCCGGAGGCATTTTGGACGAGACTGGCCAAAACCTTATTGGGCGCATATCGTTCAATCAGTAGATTGCAAATTTTGAGAAGACGTTGGAGGATTTGACATTGCAGTTGGGAAGTGTTAGAATGCAGTGGCACCACTCTGGCCTTATTGCATTATGGCGTTTCTCAGAAGAAAGAACTGCAAGCAGTAGCTTACCAACTATTCTATCTGATAATACAAAGGAATCATCCATACGCCACTTGTCAAAGCTATTAGTAATGGTTTAAAGGAGCTGGTAGAGCATCTGGAAGTTGCAGAATTCCATGAATATGCATTGGAACACTTCAAAGACCAAAATGGAAAGTTTGTTTGCTCTTCCATTCAAACAGTGGGAGAGATCAGAAGCATACTCAATCTATTTTGGGCTTCCCTCCTTGCCTTTCTGTTGACGGGCGAAATTGATCGCTCGTCAACTGGAGGGGTGGATCCGGTCCGGGGTTGTCTAAATAACCCAAGCCGTTTGGATTAATCCACTCCGACGGGTTTAGCGGCTCCGTTGGCCGATCTAAGTCCTAGGA
>JZKD02S2054509.1:459789-487541 GCA_000966675.3 Picea glauca | reverse complement strand
AATTTGATTACAAATTGAAATGCACAAAAACTTGAACAAAAGTAAGATAAATTGAAGCTAAAGCCGTACAAAAAATCCACTTTCATTCCAGTCTGTATAATCATCAGTCCATAGTATATGTTCTCCCAACAGTGATGGTTTGTTTAGAAAAAATAATAAGTATATAAAGGCCACAGGATAAAACATTCATTGTGGAAATTATCAAAAACTGTTTGCAAAAAAAATGGGAACAATCTCCGAGATTCCTATTTCTATCTAAGACCAACAACCTAATCCAAAACTGTGTAACAAAAATCATGTTCTAAAATGCCATTATCGATCCAATTCCCATTGAAATTTGTGTGTACCTGTAGATGCACAAAAATAAAYGATTTTAGATTGTGTTTAATTGTAAAATCAACAGAAATTCAAATCTTATGACTAGCTACAGAATCTCACGATTATGTAGCTAGTTATTATTTGCAAACAGAGTCGTACAGAACTAGATACGATTTATCAAACAAATCTTTTATACTAATTCAAAGCAAACAAAATCGTTTATGCTAATTCAAAACAAACAAAATCGTTTATGCTAATTCAAAACAAACAAAATCATTCTAAAATCATTGTTGAAATATCATACCTTGGCTTTAGGGATACGATTCGGTCAGGCTATTTTTGAATTAACAATGGCAATGGCTGCCTCTACGTTTTTGAACATGACAGAGCCTGTGGTATTTTACCTCTTATCGTTAGCTTGCAGTCTATCATTTTCCTTGGTTAACACAGTCACCCGGTCCTCCAAGGGCTTGATTCGGGATTGCAACAGAGGGACATCTGTATAGTATCGTTCGAGCCATGAGTTGCATTCATTGCACTGTGGTTGATCAGGCCGTGTCATTACAGGTGAGGAATATTTTAAATTACCAGGGGTTCCACTGTCAAACTTGATCCCAGGGAAGTTGGGGTCATCTTTAAGGCACGGTGGGAGGTTGGATACGTAGTCATAGGGCTTGACAGAACAAAGGTCGTGTGAGTATGGGTACTCCTCGGTCAGAAATCGCTCGATTTCAGAATCCGAATCTTCACTCAAAACAATTGGTTTCTAATCCGTGTTTTGTTTGGGTTTGTTGTGAGCACACCTAGATACCCAGCGCGCAGCCTTCTTACCCTTGTTATTGACATCGGTATTACCCTTACCCTTTTTCTTTGCAGACCTCTTGATAGGCTTAACACTGTCTTTTAGGCATGAGTCAGGCAGGGTGTCGGGTAGGTCATCGTTCGAGTAGGTCAAGGGTTCAACAGCGAGTAAGAGTGTAGGAGGGGGCACGACATGACTGACAATGGTTTCGGTGACCACAGTTTTGTCCACTTGACCAAATTCAGGACTGGAAAAGCCATTCCTCAACAAGAAATCTTCCCAACATTCTCCACTCAACCTCAGATGATGGACTATGATAATTTTAATCAAACAGTGGTGGAAGAGACTGGATTCAGCCTTCTCCCTCTTGAATCGTTTAGCCATTTTATACAAACTGCGAAGGAGGAAATGTGGCATATTCAAAGTAAAATCTATGAAACTCATAAGCAGTCGTAGGTGGTATAGGAAAACTAAACCGTATCTACCTTCGCATGTAACGAATTGCTTAATAATGGCCAAMAAATCATGCCACCTAGACTTAAGGGCTGTAACCGGCATACCTTTGTCACAACTGATAATTTTCCTTGAGGTAAATAGGAGCGACCATGGCACTTCATCCACCTTCGAATTCTTAAACCATTTTTTCCCCTTGGCTGGCAAACTAGTGGTTGAGATAAGGAATTCCTCGTTCAATTCAAGTTGGATGTCCCCAACTTTGGCTCTGCATCCATCAAATGTGAGGGCAAATTGCTAAGCGACTGCAAGGTTGAAACCCTCGAATTTTTCAATGAAAACTAACCATCCACTCCTCTCCAAGTCCTCTCGGGCGTTATCAAATAACAGCAACGTTTGGACGTCGTTGGGTTCTATGTGCACTACAGGAGCCATAGCAGATAGAACACAGTCAATAGGGTAATCGGTGAGGGGGTTTGACAGGGTAGACACAGGACCAACTTCCCGCAGGTTTTCCCAAAACAAGCAGAGGCAGCCCGAAGTGCAAGGCAGACATTAATGCTTATGCGTGCGAGGGTGGTGGAGTGAATTGAAACCATGCAAAACTATCATGTTGGAATGTACAATCGACGATGCCTTGGTAATAGTTTCATTCAAATCACTATTGGTGTGTATCAAAAACAATGTAAACAACATGTCAAACGAATAACCCTTGAAAACCATGGTGTTCGTAACCAAAAAAAATCGGTCTGAATGTTAAATAAACAATAGCATTTGTATGATTTGAAAGAAACCACTATATCGAACATTGCACCAAGGATTTAATCACAAAGTTAATGTGTTCTATGAAACCATTGAACCAAGGATTTAATCAAAGACACCACAAATCATTGCATCACGAACTTATAAATTGAAACCATATTAACAAAAATGCAAAGTGAATAAAGGTTTGGTGTTTTGACAAATGTATGACCATTATTGAGTTAGAGGTGAAATGACCACATGAACAAAAGGATTCATAACAATCCAGAGATGATTTTAATGCCATCAACATGACTTCCAACTCAAGGTTTTCACGCTTGCAGTCGTGAAAATGAAAACGAAAGGCAAGTGTGCGAAAGCCAAAGATAATAGTGTCGTTTTGTTTAAAGAATTGCGACAAGTATTGAGGGTTCAAAACCCTTGTGTAGGCAGCTTGTAAGGAAAAGATAAGAATTTCAAAATGGCTGCCAACACTTTCCCAGGGAAAAGGTTATGGAAGAGGCTGAAACATTCGCCAGGAGATATTTAAAAGAGACGATACAAAAGATTCCACCATCCAGTCTTTCCCGAGAGATAGAATACGTTTTGGAATTTGGTTGGCAGTTAGCTATACCTAGATGGGAAGCAAGGAGTTATATAGATATATATGGACAGGACACAGATAGTCCATGGACGACATATGACATGCCGAGTAAGAAGCTCTTAGAACTTGAAAAATTGGAATTCAATATCTTGAACTCCTTACAACATATCGAGCTACAATGTATTTCAAGATGGTGGAAGGATTCAGGTTTGTCTCAAATGAACTTCACTCGGCATCGCCCTGTGGAATATTACGCCATGGCCTCTTGTATTGTGATGGATCCGAGCCATTCTGCATTCAGATTGGGTTTTACAAAATTGTGTGAAATCGCCACTTGTCTCGACGACATGTACGACACATATGGGACAATTGACGATCTTGACCTCTTTACAGCATCAGTTAAGATATGGAATCCATCGACTATACAGTGCCTTCCAGGATATATGAAAAGTGTTTACATGATGTTGTACCAACTTGTTACTGAAATGGCACAAGAGACGAAGGAGACACCAGGCCGAGATACTCTTGACTATGCTCGAAAGGCTTGGGAAGCTATAATTGATGCTCATATGCAAGAAGCGAGGTGGATCGCGAGTGGTCATATCCCAACCTTTGAGGAATACCTGAAGAACAGCAAGGTTACTAGTGGTTTACATATAGCGATATTGCCCATCCTCACGTTGGACGTACCACTTCCTAATCGCCTCCCCTTGCAGGAAATTGATATTCCATCCAGGTTCCATCAATTGGCCTCCTCCATCGGTTGAATAAGAGGGAACCCAGAGCAGAGGAAAATGAAGCGACAGCCCACCTGGAGTGATCGGTCCTACACATTGGTTGGAAGCCTTCTCAAGTCCATATACATATCTATTTGATTAAATCAGTGTGCAAAGCTTAGAGACTGAGTACAGCCAATATATCACTCTAATCAACATTCGGTGTCAGATTTTTGGAGGTTTCAAAGAAAAATCAAACGCAAGGATAACACAAAGATTTATCCCAGCTGAAAATACCCCACTTGTCAAAGATTAGTAACGGCAGCGCATCCGACAGTCGCAAAGTTCGGAGAAGACAAACCATTTCATATTTCCCGGAACACAAAGAGATTTATTTTAGATTTTTCTTTTAAAAGACTGATTGATGTAACAGAAAAGGGGGCGCGGGGGGCGAGCTGGGGAAAACCTCTTTGGAAGAGGGGTTCCTTTGTAATCCGAGTTATTATGTAATCCAAGAATGGAGTAATACAGAAGATATATTTACTTGAGACTGTGAGATTCATCACGGTCGATTCTTTCAGTATGTTCTCCCTGTTGTCATTATCATATTGTTTATCTCTTCCTCATCTCAGTTGTGTTAAAATTTGTTTGGAATTCATTTTATATGCTCCTTACACACAGTTGATATATATGTGTTGCGTTCTATGGTGACTGATCAGAATTAGTTTAAGATAAGCGCTCTGCATCTAGTTATCAGCCTTCGTTTTTTTTCCTCTAAAGTTGTAGTGAAAATTCATCCTTGATAGATGCTTTCACTGTGATGGCCTTTCCTTTTCTTTTTCTGCTACCGCATCAGGATTATCAATCACTGAAAGATAGACTTACTTTGCCTCATTTTCTGCAAGTTATATGATCACTGCTATTATCTCCTTTCTTCGGTTTTCACTTGACTCCATGCCCAATGGACTGTTTCCCTAGTCCAACCCCCAAACTCTAAAATCCAAAACTATCATTTACCCATAAATCTGCCCACCATTTCACGCTTACTGAAGATCATATTGTGACATTGTTTGAGAGATCCCTCTAGGGTTGGGAGGGGCAGCTTCCAATCCAAAGTGGTTCGAGGTTGCCTCGGGATTGATTTGCATGCAACCCATTTTCAGTTCCAAGTGTCAACATTTTGGCGTCATTGTCGTGGAATCAGAGTTGATATCTATCCCTGGGAGAATGACATTTTCATAGTCCTAAGGCCTGGTTGAGCAGCTGGTCATAGGCAAATATTGGTTGCACATGCTCTGGTGACTCCATTAGAAGTTTTCGATGGTGATTTCATTGGCAGAAGAACTCAGAATTACAGCTTTCACGTTAGGTCACCCAACGGATGAAGGCACCCGGTCTACTGTTCTTGGCACTTTACGAGAAAGTACCATCCCTAGATGGAGCCTATGCTGTAACAGATATTGAAAATTTTCGCTATTCATTGTTTTCATCCCAATGTGTTTGAGAATTGCATCAAACTTATTTCCAAATTATCTCTAACTTGCGTCAGATTGTTGAAGGAAGCTATAGCTGAATCTTAAGAATGGTGGGCTTGCACCTGGCATTTGCAATTTACACGCGAATTTGAGAAAAAGGAGGTCAGTTTCAATACCTGCACACAACAGCAACACTATACACCACCCTACATAGCATTGAATGCTACGCGGTGGATATTGGCCGAGATGGTTGGCGAATTCGGTGGACTCTCGAAACTATGCTCAAATATTTCAATCTCCAAGATTGCAATTAATCACAGCTGTTGTTTTGCTTGCCCTTCAGATTTGCCATTGAATTTTAAAGCATGAGCAAGAGAATGATCATGGATCTTTTTCAGCTGGGAGTCTAGGCTACCATTTTCATCTATTTTAATTATTCATGTTTCTTCTACTATATGCTCATTTCCAGTATCTGAGACGTATTTGAGGTTTTGCAATGGCGGGACGACTGTTGATTTTATAGGGCAATTGTTGGGGCTACCTCTCATTCCTGCATACCTTGACCCATCTACAAGGGGTTCGGAAATCCTAAATGGAGTGAACTATGCTTCAGAAGCCGGAGGCATTTTGGACGAGACTGGCCAAAACCTTATTGGGCACATATCGTTCAATCAGCAGATTGCAAATTTTGAGAAGACATTGGAGGATTTGACATTGCAGTTGAGAAGTGTTAGAATGCAGTGGCACGGCTCTGGCCTTATTGCATTATGGCATTTCTCAGAATAAAGCACTGCAAGCAGTAGCTTACCAACTATTCTATCTGATAATACAAAGGAATCATCCATACGCCACTTGTCAAAGTTATTAGTAACGGTTTAAAGGAGCTGGCAGAGCATCTGGCAGTTGCAGAATTCCATGAAGATGTGTTGGAACACTTCAAAGACAAAAACAGACAGTTTGTTTGCTCTTCCATTCAAACAGTGGGAGAGATCAGGAGCGTACTCAATCTATTTCGGGCTTCCCTCCTTGCCTTTCTTAGGGAAAAGGTTATGGAAGAGGCTGAAACATTCGCCAAGAGATATTTAAAAGAGACGATACAAAAGATTCCACCGTCCAGTCTTTCCCGAGAGATAGAATACGTTTTGGAATTTGGTTGGTATTCAACTATACCTAAATGGGAAGCAAGGAGTTATATAGATATATATGGACAGGACACGGATAGTCCATGGACGACATATGACATGCCGAGTAAGAAGCTCTTAGAACTTGCAAAATTGGAATTCAATATCTTTAACTCCTTACAACATATCGAGCTACAACGTCTTTCAAGATGGTGGAAGTATTCAGGTTTGTCTCAAATGAACTTCACTCGGCATCGCCCTATGGAATATTACATCATGGCCTCTTGTATTGTGATGGAGCCGAGCCATTCTTCATTCAGATTGGGTTTTACAAAATTGTGTGAAATAGCCACTTGTCTCAACGACATGTACGACACATACGGGACAATTGACAAGCTTGAACTCTTTACAGCAACAGTTAAGAGATGGAATCCATCGACTATACAATGCCTTCCAGGATATATGAAAAGTGTTTACATGATGTTGTACCAACTTGTTACTGAAATGGCACGAGAGACGGAGGAGACACCAGGCCGAGATACTCTTGACTATGCTCGAAAGGATTGGGAAGCTATAATTGATGCTCATATGCAAGAAGTGAGGTGGATCACGAGTGGTCATATCCCAACCTTTGAGGAATACCTGAAGAATAGCAAGGTTACTAGTGGTTTACATATAGCGATATTGCCCATCCTCACGTTGGATATACCACTTCCTGATCGCCTCCCCTTGCAGGAAATTGATATTTCGTCCAGGTTCCATCAATTGGCCTCCTCCATCGGTCGAATAAGAGGGAACCCAAAGCAGAGGAAAATGAAGCGACAACCCACCTGGAGTGATCGGTCCTACACATTGGTTGGAAGCCTTCTCAAGTCCATCTACATATCTATTTGATTAAATCAGTGTGCAAAGCTTAGAGACTGTGTACAGCCAGGATATCACTCTAATCAACATTCGATGTCAGATTTTTGGAGGTTTCAAAGCAAAATCAAACGCAAGGATAAGACAAAGATTTATCCTAGCTAAAAATACCCCACTTGTCAAACATTAGTAACGACAGTGCATCTGGCAGTCGCGGAGTCCGGAGAAGACAAACCGTTTCATATTTCCCGGAACACAAAGAGATTTATTTTAGATTTTTCTTTTAAAAGACTGATTGATGTAACAGAAAAGGGGGCGTGGGGGGCGAGTTGGGGAAAACCTCTTTGGAAGAGGGGTTCCTTTGTAAGCCGAGTTATTATGTAAGCCAAGAATGGAGTAATACAGAAGATATATTTACTTGAGACTGTGAGATTCATCACGGCCGATTCTTTCAGTATGTTCTCCCTGTTGTCATTATCATATTGTTTATCTCTTCCTCATCTCAGCTGTGCTAAAATTTGTTTTGAATTCATTTTATATGCTCCTTACACACAGTTGATATATATGTGTTGCGTTCTATGGTGACTGATCAGAATTAGTTCAAGATAAGCGCTCTGCATCTAGTTATCAGCCTTTGTTTTTTTTCCTCTAAAGTTGTAGTGAAAATTCATCCTTGATAGATGCTTTCACTGTGATGGCCTTTCCTTTTCTTTTTCTACTACCGCATCATGATTATCAATCGCTGAAAGATAGACTTACTTTGCCTCATTTTTCGCAAGTTATACGATCACTGCTATTATCTCCTTTTTTCGGTTTTCACTTGACTCCATGCCCAATGGATTGTTTCCCTGGTCCAACCCCCAAACTCTAAAATCCAAAACTATCATTTACCCATAAATTTGCCCACCATTTCACGCTTACTGAAGATCATATTGTGACATTTTTCGAGAGATCCCTCTCGAGTTGGGAGGGGCAGCTTCCAATCCAAAGTGGTTCAAGGTTGCCTCGGGATTGATTTGCATGCAACCCATTTTCAGTTCCGAGTGTCAACACCCTGCATTCTACGTGAACGACGTGGAGGAGATATTGTAAATGAGTGTCAAACTTCACGAAGAAAATCTTACGGTCAACTTCAATAAACAAAAAACACGTGCTAGTAAACAAAATCTAGGAAGCAATCACCAAGAAAACAAGACCTTCTAATTCCGAAGCCACTAGTTGGTGATGAAATCCAACGTCGCGACAATGAGACGAGAAGGGGCTAGGCTAGGGTGGAAAAGTTATGCTGACGACCTGCTTAACGGACTTACACCCTGGTGCAAGCTCCCACACATAATCGTGGGTATACCCTCCAAGGAGCCCGAGTGAGTTTGGTCAACATCAATTCGAGGTACCGTGAAGACTTTCCCCTTCACAGTCACCTTTTGTAAGAAACTATAAAGATAGGCCACTAAAGTTACCAGCAACAACAATAAAGCCTGGGGGAATAGTCGACAGTCTGATCCACATGCAAGGGCAGGGTATCTAGCCTGAAATCAACTCAAAAGGCTTCCACTCATCATTGTGGGTATACCTCCGAGTGATCCCCATAATACGTGCAATCTCTACACTGATATCAACAAAGTGGGGTGAGTAACTCTGCCAATATCAATGCGACCTCATTCTTGACCCTTGTGTGAGAAGGGCTTCCCAGGACAAGATGTTGCAAATGGAATTTAACACTCCCTAACACAATATGCTATTGTGTGTTTTGTGCTTTGAAGAGTGTATCTCTCTTCCTACTCCAAAGCGCTAGCCTATCTAAATGTTGGTGTAATAGAGCCCTAGAAAAGAGTTACTAGTTAAATTTTATGATTGTGCAGTGTTATTAAGAGTTGTTGTTTACTCAAAGGAAACGGAGATGAAACTGATGTTGTATGACTCTGACCCAACGATGCATGGATGAGAATGAAAAATATATCGATTTTTGTTCAATGAATCCTATGTATGGGAGGGAAAGAGAAATTTTTCCAGATCAACCTTGAACTACAATGCAAAATTTCCTTTAAAATGCAAATGCAACAAATCACGCATCAATAACAATTCTCTATTGCTTCTTTTTCAATAATTTCAACAATTGATTTTCAATGTTTTCGAAGACGAAAATGATTTTTTTTAAAGAAAAACTTTGTTCACTTTTCAAAAAAGGACCCACACCATGATAGTGAGAGTACAGAAAATCAAAAACCAATGAACAAGCAATGATAAAAACCCAAATCACTCTTTCAATGAAAAGAAAAATAAGAAGCAAACCAATATAGTCTTTTCAATTGCATAAGGAAAAATGATCTTTCAAATAATAAGCAAATGATAAAAACCAAGAAAACTCAACTTTCAACCGATCATCGGTTCTTAAGTAATCAAACACACTCAGATTCCAAAATCAAAGAGTATAGCTTTGCCAAGAAAAGTCAAGAAACGAAAGTCAAGACAAAAGTGACAAGAAAAGCCTTGGAAATCCTAAGACTGTCCATGCACGAAAACGAAGACAAGAAGAACATCAATCAATGGTCCAAGAAACTCTTATGAGGCACCTAGACTGATCTGGACAGTTGAAGAAGCCAAAACTCAAATCCAAAAGTTTGAAAAAATGGGTTCGCAGGCTGAGAGTGTTACACAGTGAGAGAATTAGAGATTCTCGTAGGTGGCCCTTGAGAAGAGTGTGAGAACCTCGCACTGAACCTAAAGGTAGGATGTGAACTCTATAGATTCTCGCAGGCTACTGTGGAGTGTAGTGCGAGAATGTATGAAACTAGTCAAATTCTTGGAAAATGACACAAAATTTGAAGAGGCCTCTGGACCCAGAGGGTCTATCAGGGTATCCTGAAGACTCAAAGATTGATATGAAAGGAGAAAAGTAAAACAAGAGCAAATGGCCACGGAAAAACACCAAAATCCACAAAGAAAATGGGATGATCCCCAGTGGAGTCACCAATTTTGTTATCGAACTAATCGGTAGGTGCGGACACTAACAGATCTCCCTAGATCCACCTGGATCTAGAACAAAACAGGACAGGACATGACTCTTTCCCTAAGTTTTGACCATTGAATTAGCTTGTAGGAAGGAACAAGTAGCATACCTTAGTATCGCTTCCTAGGGTCTTTGTTGCTCCCGCTTTGCTCCAGTGCTCTCATGAGGTCAAGACCAAGACAACACAAACCAACCAAAGTGAAGATAGCAAAATATATTCAATTGTCAACTTATGTGTATGATCAAGGAATTACACAATAAAGTGAGAATAACTTTATGGGAAAGGGACATGTCACTGTATCATATTAATTGAAAGTAAAGATTACAACCTGGTAGCCTTGATGTCGCAAGCTTCCTTTCGATGGCTCTTGGCACCAACACACACACTTGCTCAATCCTTGCATGAAGAAAATCAAATCCTCTTGATAGACTTGCTAGAGTCTCCAAGCTATTGTTCAAGCTAAGTCCTTCACACAATTCTTTCACCAATTCTCCAATGAATCTTGCTTAACCTTTTCCATGAGAATTCCCTCAATATATAAGAGAGAATGAGATAGTTACTTGGATAAGAATGATCCCACAATATCAGGGAATCCAATACAAGGATAACCATTTGAATGCCAACCCATTCTTCTAGAAGATTCCCTTCTAGAAACATCGAGAATTCATCTTTTTTCATGCTTTAGGACGAGTTCGCACCCTACCTATTCAACACAGTGCGAGAATTTTGCACCCTGGCTTAAGGAAGCCTGTGAGAATGGGTCATTCTCGCACCCTAATATATTAGCAGCCTGCGAACCTACTTCAAAAAGGAATTTTCTGGGAAGAGATGAAAGTAACTTTTCTCGGGAGAAAGTTCTTATGAAGAGCCTGAGTACACCATCATCAATACATCATCATGATGACCAAAATCATGGGTAACAGGTACCCGGGACACCTAAGGGTAAATTCCCTTCTACTCACCAGTCTCGAAATCCCAATTAGCAAAACCCTGAAATGAACTAGCGAGGATAAGTTGTGATGTTTCGGCGTTTCGATACCCGAGACACCTAAGGGTAAATTCCCTTGTACTCACCAGTCCCGAAATCTCGATTAGCGAAACCCCGAAATGAACTAGCATGGATGAGTTGTGACGTTTCGACGTTTCGGTACCCGGGTCACCTAAGGGTAAATTCCCTTGTACTCGCAAGTCTCGAAATCTCGACTTGCGATATCCTGAAAGATAGAGTGTGGAAAAGTTATCATATTTCGGTATTTCTGCACCCGGGGTACCTAAGTGTGGGCCCCACATGTTCGTCAGTCTCGAAACCCCTGACTCACGAAATCCCAATGGATAAATTCCCGAAATAGAGGATCATGTTTAAAGTTTCGATGACTCGGAGTTTTCAGCTTCCGGGAAACCTAGGAGCGCAACCCTTTGTTCTCACATAACGCGAAATCCCGAAAGGAGAAATGCCGAAATGGCTTAGCATGGATAATATTGGGTGTTTTGGTATTTCGGTACCCGAGATACCTATTGGCAAGTTCTCTTGCACTCGCCAGTCCCGAAAACCCGCGGTGAGAACTCCCGAAATAGACAGAGTGACATATATATATATATATATATATATATATATATATATATATAAGTATGTAGGTTTAGGAGTTTCGGCTTCTGGGAAACCTAAGTGTGAGACCTCCTGATGTCGCACATCCCAAAATCCTGATGGAGTGAACCCCGAAAGGTGGAGTGATAGGTTTTAATCTGTGTTGTTGTTCATCTCGTTAAAGCCGTCAGATCCGTTTCGGGTTTTAGCCCTTCGAAAGACAAGAGAAAATAAAAGGGAAATACCTGCATCGCGATTTCCCGAATCGTGAAAGCCGACGAGCACCTCTCCAATAAGGCATGTGGTCCTCACCGTCGATCATATGAGGGACTTTAAAAGAGAAAGGAGGGTCTGCGATAGGCTGGAAGCAGAAGAATAGTTCGAGATTTCGGAAAAAGGGGATTAAGTTCCCAGGATTTAAGAACTATAAGAAGAACCCAAGAATGAGCTTCCCAGTCGGAGTGTACACCAGCAAAATTTTCCCTCCTATGGCAGAAATAAAACTTATGGATCCACACCAGTAAACAATGATAACCCAAAGAGAGAACCTTTGAAATGTTGGGGTTGCGGAGAAGAACATTTACTGAGAGATTTCCCTCAATGGCAACAGAATAGTCGGAGAATTTATAACATCAAAGAAGCTACCACCGTCAATGATGTGGCCAGAAGTGTGCCGCAAATTTATGCAGCCTTGGATAATAACCAAGCTGACCACCAAGCTTCAGTGGTGGAAATAGAAGGTATGATTTCCAATCATCTAGTGTCTATTTTGATTGACCATGGTTCAAATTTGAGTTATATAGCCCCTAAGGTTGTTGATAAGTGTAAACTACAGCCACAAAGACCTACCAAGCCATGGTTGGTACAGTTAGCCACTGGCACCAAAAGAAGGGTAGCAGAGGTCATACCAACCTGCCAATTAATGTTGGGTGAATTCCCCACCCAAGCAACCCTTAACATATTACCCCTGGGATCGTATTATCTATTGATTGGTATGGATTGGCTAGCCGCCCATAAAGCCAAATTGGACTATTACCATAAAACCTTGGAATGTGTAAGTAAATAAGGAAAAAGGATAACCCTTCAAGGGATCCGAAAACCTATCTCGGTGAGACAAATATCAGCTCTGCAAGTAAGAAAGTATTGTCGGAAAGGATGTCCCCTATATGCAATACAGGTGTTGAAAAATATTGAAGATGACAAACCAAGCCTTGAAGACCACCCTACACTAAGATAATATAGAGATGTGTTTCTGGAAGAGGTATCGGGTCTACCTCCGAGAAGAGACATAGAATTCTCGATAGAACTTGCACCAGGAGTGGTGTCGGTGTCTAGGACACCCTATCGGATGAGCACACCTGAGTTAGTTGAACTCAAATTGCAATTAAGAGAAATGATGGATAAGGGCTATATCCGGCCCAACGTGTCTCCATGGGGATAGCCAGTCCTATTTGTGAAAAAGAAGGATGATACCCTTAGACTGTGTATAGATTATAGACAACTTAATAAGGTAACCATAAAGAACAAGTACCCCTTGCCCAGGATTGATGACCTATTCGATCAATTAGGGGGTGTGTCTATTTTCTCAAAGATTGACTTGAGGTCGGGATACCATCAAGTCCGAATCAAGGGTGAAGACATCCATAAAACTGCTTTTCGGATGAGGTATGGTCACTATGAGTTTGTGGTAGTACCATTTGGGTTAACCAATGCCCTTGCCACTTTCATGTGCCTGATGAACAATGTACTCAACAAATTTTTAGACAAATTTGTGTTGGTTTTTATTGACGATATATTAATTTACTCCAATAATAGAGAAGAGCATGAAGAGCATCTTAGGCTTGTGTTGCAAGTGCTAAGAGAACATCAACACTATGCCAAATTCAACAAATGTGAATTCTTCCAGAAGCAAATACATTACTTAGGCCATGTTCTATCCGAAGAAGGAGTAGCAGTAGACCCTAACAAAATCAGGTCTATCATAGAATGGCCTACCCCAAAGGACGTTTCGGATATCAGATCCTTTATTGGATTGGCAAGATAATATATGAGATTTATAAAAGGATTCTCCAAGGTTGGTTGTCCAATCACCGCCCTCCAAAAGAAGGGGACAAAATTTATGTGGACACAGAAATGTGCAGAAAGATTTCAGACCCTGAAACATCTACTGACCCATGCACCCATGTTGAAGATCGTCGATCCCGAAGCTGACTTCCTTGTGTGCAGAGATGCCTATAAGGAAGGACTCAGAGGACTCCTTATGCAAGCAGGAAGTGTGGTCTGCTATGAATCCCAAAATTTGAATGAGCATGAAGTCAACTATGTGACCCATAATCTAGAGCTGGCTGCCATAGTGCACGCCTTGAAAATGTGGAGGCATTACCTCCTGGGAAGAAAATTTGTACTTATGACAGATCACTATGGATTGCGATATCTGTTTGACCAACCAAATCTCAATGCTAGACAAGCTAGGTGGATGGCCCTCCTTAGCGAGGTTGATTTCGAAATAAAACACATTAAAGGAAAAGAAAATAGGGTGGTCGATGCACTTAGCAGAAGTATGAAAACAATTCACCTCTCAGCAGTGAGCACCTATAAGACGGATGTCAAAGAAAGAGTCAGAAATGCACAAGAGACAGACACATTCTTCCAGACCGTGACCTCGTACCTACAGCAAGAACCCACAGGGATAAAGTATGAAGGCTACCAGATGACAGAAGAAGGTCTGCTCACTTACCGAAGTAGACTGTATATTCCAGATTGTGACGACTTGAAGAGGTTCATTATGGATKAACTACATAAAATACCCTATATTGGTCATMCAGGATATCAGAAAATGATCATGGCCACTAGGAAACAATTCTATTGGCCTGGATTGAAGAAAGACATAGCCGAGTACTTAGCCAAATGCATAGAGTGCCAACAGGTTAAAGCAGAACACCGACACCCAGCAGGATTATTGCAACCTTTACCAATCCCAGAATGGAAATGGGAAACCATCTCCATGGATTTCATCACTGGGTTACCAACCTCGACCAAACAGAATGACACCATTTATGGTAGTGGTGGATAAATTGAGAAAGTCGGCTCATTTTATCCTTGTTAAGTCAACTTGTAAGACAATAGATATTTCCAACGTATTCATGAAGGAGATATTCAGACTGCATGGTATGCCGAAAGAGATCGTGTCTGATAGAGACATGAAATTTACTTCCAACTTTTGGAAGTCACTAATGGTTGGTTTATAGACCAAGTTGTTGTTTAGCACCGCCTATCACCCTCAAACCGCCGGACAAGCGGAAAGAGTAAACCAAATACTAGAGGACATGTTAAGAATGCATGTAATGCATCAACCCAAGAAATGGGAAGACTACCTGCCACTGGTGGAATTCGTTTACAACAACGGCTACCAAGAATCCTTAAGGATGAGTCTGTTTGAAGTCCTCTATGGTAGGTCGTGCAACACTCCTATCAGTTGGAGTAATCCCGTAAACAAAATTTCTTTTGGACCCGACATGTTAAAAGAAATGGAACAGCAAGAGACTCAGATAAAACAAAACCTGAAGGTCGCTTAGAACCGACAGAAAAGTTACGCCGACCAAAAGAGAACTCCAAGAGAGTTTAAGACGGGAGACCATGTATATCTCAGAGTTAGGCCCAGGAAGAGTTCTCTGAAAATGGGAGCTTGTGCCAAGTTGGAATTTCGATACTGTGGACCCTTTGAGGTTCTAGATAGAGTGGGACATGTAGCCTATAGGCTAGCACTTCCTCCCACAGTAAAAGCACATAATGTTTTCCATGTTTCATTATTGAATAAATATGTACATGATTCTAATCATATAATTGACTGGTCTGTGTTCCAGGTGGAACCGGTGGGAGAATTTATACCAGAACCTCAATGCATACTGGAAAAAAAGGAAACCCTGCTCCAGAACTGAACTATTGCATAGGTCAAGGTGCAGTGGAGACATTTTGGCCCAGATGAGGCTACATGGGAAATGGAGGATGCCATGAAATAGGCATATCCAATTTTGTTTACCTCTGTACATACATGTCATGATGCTAGATAGAACATCGAGGACGATGTTCCTTTAAGGAGGAGGGAATTGTAACACCTTGTTTCCCCCGGTCTAGAAAAATAATTATGTTGGCCAAGAACTATGTCAAACTCAAAGATGCGAATGTGTGATTCTGAATGGACCTTAGTATACAAGGTCGACGAATCTAAATTAACATTTTGAATATATATATATATACTATAGGATTGTTGAGGGGGGGGGGTGTGCTGAAAAAGAGACCACGATGGCTGAAGAAAGGTGGTGGAAGGCACCTGGAATGGTGGCATTAACTTCCACCAAAACCAATACCATATTTGGTCTTCACTGGCCCGGAGAACTAAGAGCGGCTCGTTGGCCCTGAAATGAATTACTCGCCAGGATGGTAGGTGAAGAGGCTCATCATGAGTTAATGAGGGATGGGGGTGAACTACCCATTCATGGAGGCCTCAAACCTGACCACCACTGGGAAATTCGTGGCACGCGCAACCTCACCGGAAAAAGAAAAGGCAGGTAAAAGGTGTGGAAGGGGGGGGGGGCGCGAGGGAAGGGATCGCAGAGGAAGAGATCGGAAGGGGAGTAACCTTCATTCTCGATTGCTGAAGAACAGAGACAGAGAGTCTCAAGCATCGTGGCCTCAGCTTGGGGGTGGCTAGTGGTAAATCCCTTCGGAATCACTGAGCCTACGGTTGGGTGGAAACGAGCACCCCTCTCAGTAGTTGCATCACATATGGTGTTTTCTTTTTTGATAAGTGTTTTATATCTTGTATCTTGAAATTTATATGCTGACATGTATGCTTATAGTTTGTGCAATTATGAATGGTTTCAGCATAAGACTGTCTGTATGGTGTTTGGATAAAAAATGATGGTTGCATGCTTTTATTGGAAAGATCGCGTAGGGCTTATGTGCATATATATATATATATATATACATTGAACTAATACAGATTTAAAGTTTGTTCTCGGGATATTTGTTCCCGTATTTGTCTTACCTGATGCCTTTCCCCACAAAGGCTCCCTTTCGAGACCACTCCCTTACCTTCTAGAAGACCTTCCAGTCTGGTCTTCAAACCTAGTGAAAATTGCCTAAAGACCCGAAGGAGGATGTTATAGTTTAAGTCTTAAAATATTGGATGAGGGAGGATGGTCCTCATGGACTTCAACATTTCAGCATTTTGCTACCCAGAATACCCAAGGGCGAGTTCCCTTGCACTCGCAAGCCCCGAAACCCCGACTTGCGAAATCTCAAAATTTTAGCGTGGGGGGGTAAGTTAGGAGTTTTCGGAGTTTTCGGTACCCAAAGTATCTAGGTGCGAGTTCTCTCGCACTTGCAAGTCCTGAAACCCCAACCCGGGAAGTTCTGAAATGACAGCATGTGGATCAGTTAGGACCTTTCAGTGGTTCGGTACCCAGGATACCCACCCTCTTGCTAAATGCACGAACGAGATCCCTTCGGAGGATCTGAAGTCTGTTATGACCGTAAAATTGAATGAAGGAACGCAGGTGATAATGCTTCAACCCCTTTTTACCTTCGCAAGAAATGAATAAATCGGGATTGTTAATCCCAAGACCCATGGGAGTGCATGGACCATCCAGCTGTAGAGTACACATGGCGGCCAGTAAGCGTTTCAGCATTTCGGCTCTCGGGAGACCAGAGGGTAAGAACCCTTATCCTCATGACTCGCAAAATCCCGACATACGAAACCCCAAAATGACGGGGCGTGGACAAGTTAAGAGGATTCGGTATTTCGACACTCAGGATACCTAAGGGTAAATTCCCTTGTACTCACTAGTCCTGAAATCCTGATTAGCGAAACCCTGAAATGAACTAGCGTGCATAAGTTGTGATGTTTCGGCGTTTCGGTACCCGAGACACCTAAGGGTAAATTCCCTTGTACTCACCAGTCCCGAAATCATGATTAGCGAAACCCTGAAATGAACTAGCGTGGATAAGTTGTGATGTTTCGGCATTTCGGTACCTGGGACACCTAAGGGTAAATTCCCTTGTACTCACCAGTCCCGAAATCCTGATTAGCGAAACCCCGAAATGAACTAGCGTGGATAAGTTGTGATGTTTCAGCGTTTTGGTACCCGGAACACCTAAGGGTAAAATCCCTTGTACTCACCAATCCTGAAATCCTGATTAGCGAAACCCCGAAATGAACTAGCATGGATGAGTTGTGACGTTTCAGCGTTTCGATACCCAGGTCACCTAAGGGTAAATTCCCTTGTACTCATAAGTCCCGAAATCTCGACTTGCGATATCCCAAATGATAGAGTGTGGAAAATTTATCATATTTCGGTATTTCTGCACCTGGGTTACCTAAGTGCAGGCCCCACGTGTTCGCTGGTCTTGAAACCCCTGACTCGCGAAATCCTGATGGATAAATTCCCAAAATAGAGGAGCATGTTTAAAGTTTTGATGACTCGGAGTTTTTGGCTTCCAGGAAACCTAGGAGTGCAACCCCTTGTTCTCACATAACGTGAAATCCTGAAAGGAGAAATGCCGAAATGGCTTAGCACGGATAATATTGGGTGTTTCGGTATTTCGGTACCTGAGATACCTATTGGCAAGTTCTCTTGCACTTGCCAGTCTCGAAAACCTGGGGTGAGAACTCCCAAAATAGATGGAGTGATATGTGTGTGTGTGTGTGTGTGTGTGTGTGTGTGTGTCTGTGTGTGTGTGTGTTTCGGAGTTTCAGCTTCCGGGAAACCTAAGTGCCAGACCTCCTGATGTCACACATCCTGAAATCCCGATGGAGTGAACCCCGAAAGGTGGGGTGACAATTTTTAATCCGAGTTGTTGTTAATCTCGTTAAAGCGGTCAAATCCGTTTCAGGTTTTGGCCCTTCGAAAGACAAGAGAAAAAAAAAGGGAAATACCTACATCGTGATTTCCCGAATCGCGAAAGCCGACGAGCACCTCTCTGATAAGGCCTGTGGTCCTAGCCGCCGATCATATGAGTGACTTTAAAAGAGAAAGGAGGGTCTGCGATAGGCTCCTTAGAATAAAAAAAAATAAAGGGAATCGAAAATTTTCGATTCCCGTAGGGGGTATGTTACAAAGTGGTATCAGAGCATGGTTACAACACTTGGCCTGCTTGGGCTCATGAACGAGTTGCGCAGAAGCTTCGTTCGAGGAACTCCTGAAAGGAGTAACCCCCCTGTCTTAATCTTCCTAATCAAAAGACGAAGTTAAGAATGAAAACTCTCGATTGTGTGTATGCATGTGAAAGAAATATGAATTATGTACTGGGTATGAATGTATATGAATATTGAATAACAACCAGCGTTCATCTTTTGCACCCAAGCGGATGATCAGCCGCAAGAAATTACAGATGCATAGAATGGTGACTCACCAAGAGGTGGGGGAAGGCTCCCACAATAGAGACAAAGAGTCTGACGAAAGAAGGGCAGTAGGGACCCCTCCAAATCTAGTTGAGACTGTGAGGAGTCTCATGGTCGAATTACAAAGCTGCAAGGCTGACAATGAGAGGATGATGAAAGAACAAGAGAAGCAAACAAAAATTAACACAGTTTTACTGCAGAGCTTATCTGACCTACAAAGACAAATGCAGCATGAACCTGCAGTACATAAACATGGTCATATCAGTGGCCACACTGAAAGGAGCACCTCGAAAAAGTTCCATCCCAGAGGTAAGGGACAAGCGTCAGATGATTCCTCTGGGAAGGACGTTGGTGGTTCGGAGGACTCATCTAGCAGCAGAACTAGTTCTTATTCCCGAAGAAAATAGAAGAAGTGAAAGCTTTCCAAGGGTCATAAATTCGAAGAATTTAGGAAGGCCAAACCACCCTCCTTCGACGGTGAAATAAAGAAGGGAGAGGAAGAAAAGGCTTGGCTACCTGGACTAAAGAAGTATTTCAAAGTCCATGACTTCTCAGAAAATATGAAGGCTCGAGTGGCCACCTTCAAATTGAACGGAAAGGCTTCCATTTCGTGGGAAGACCTTAAGAATGTAAAAGGGATTCACGAAGAAGACTTGTCTTGGGAACGGTTTGAGAAATACTTCAGGAAGAAGTATCTATCGAAAAAATATTTCGACGAAAAGACTAAAGAATTCTATGAACTTAAGCTGGGGCAACTCACCATCGAGGAATATGTCAGCAAATTCCTCGAGTTGCTGAGGTATGTACCCTACATAAAATAAAAAAAGGAAAAGGTGCAACGATTCATCAGTGGACTACCTAAGGACTATCAGAACAGGATTGAATTTGACAAAACAAAGACCCTAGAAGATAATATCCGAAAGGCAAGATATTGTTATGAACAGCTTGGACATCGAACAGAACCTCGCGAAGGCTGGAAGCAGAAGAATGGTTCGAGATTTCAGAAAAAGGGGATTAAGTCCCTGAGATTTAAGAACTATAAGAAGAACCAAAGAATGAGCTTCCCATCCCGGAGTGTACACCAGCAGAATTTTCCCTCCTTGGGCAGAAATAAAACTTCTGGATCCACACCAGTAAAGACTGATAACCCAAAGAGAGAACCTTTGAAATGTTGGGGTTGCGAAGAATAAAATTTACTGAGAGACTGCCCACACCGGCAACAGAATAGTCAGAGAATTTATAACATCCAGGAAGCTACCACCGTCAATAATGTGGCCAGGAGTGTGCCGCAAATTTATGCAGCCTTGGATAATAACCAAGCTGACCACCAAGCTTCAGTGGTGGAAATAGAAGGTATGATTTCCAATCATCTAGTGTCTATTTTGATTGACCCCGGTTCAAATTTGAGTTATATAGCCCCTAAGGCTGTTGATAAGTGTAAACTACAGCCACAAAAACCTACCAAGCCATGGTTGGTACAGTTAGCCACTGGCACCAAAAGAAGGGTAGCAGAGGTCATACCAACATACCAATTAATGTTGGGTGAATTCCCCACCTAAGCAACCCTTAACATATTACCCCTGGGATCGTATGATCTATTGATTTGTATGGACTGGCTAGCTGCCCATAAAGCCAGATTGGACTGTTACCATAAAACCTTTGAATGTGTAAGTAAAGAAGGAAAAAGGATAACCCTTCAAGGGATCCGAAAACCTATCTCGGTGAGACAAATATCAGCTCTGCAAATGAGAAAGTATTACCGAAAAGGATGTCCCCTATATGCAATACAGGTGTTGAAAACTATTGAAGATGACAAACCAAGCCTCGAAGACCACCCTACACTGAGAGAATACAGAGATGTGTTTCCAGAAGAGGTAACGGGTCTACCTTCGAGAAAAGACATAGACTTCTCAATAGAACTTGCACCGGGAGCGGGGCCTGTGTCTAGGACACCCTACCGGATGAGCACACCCGAGTTAGTTGAACTCAAATTGCAATTAAGAGAAATGATGGATAAGGGCTATATCTGTCCCATCGTGTCTCCATGGGGAGCGTCGGTCCTATTTGTGAAAAAGAAGGACGGTACCCTTAGACTGTGTATAGATTATAGACAACTTAATAAGGTAACCATAAAGAATAAGTACCCCTTGCCCAGGATCGATTACATGTTCGATCAATTAGGGGGTGTGTCTATTTTCTCAAAGATTGACTTGAGGTTGGGATACCATCAAGTCCGAATCAAGGTTGAAGACATCCATAAAACTGCTTTCCAGATGAGGTATGGTCACTATGAGTTTGTGGTAGTACCATTTGGGTTAACCAATGCCCTTGCCACTTTCATGTGCCTGATGAACAATGTATTCAACAAATTTCTAGACAGATTTGTGTTGGTTTTTATTGATGATATATTAATTTACTCCAAGAATAGAGAAGAGAATGAAGAGCATCTTAGGCTTGTGTTGCAAGTGCTAAGAGAACATCAGATCTATGCCAAATTCAGCAAATGTGAATTCTTCTAGAAGCAAATACATTACTTAGGCCATGTTCTATCCGAAGAAGGAGTAGCAGTAGACCCTGACAAAATCAGGTCTATCATAGAATGGCCTACCCCAAAGGACGTTTCAGATATCAGATCCTTTATTGGATTAGCAGGATACTATAGGAGATTTATAAAAGGATTCTCCAAGATTGGTTGTCCAATCACTACCCTCCAAAAGAAGGGGACAAATTTTATGTGGACATAGAAATGTGAAGAAAGATTTCAGACCCTGAAAAATCTACTGACCCATGCACCCGTGTTGAAGATTGTCGATCCCGAAGTTGACTTCCTCGTGTGCACAGAGGCCTGTAAGGAAGGAATCGGAGGAGTCCTTATGAAAGGAGGAAGTGTGGTCTACTATGAATCCCGATAATTGAATGAGAACGAAGTCAACTATGTGACCCATGATCTAGAGTTGGCTTCCATAGTGCACGCCTTGAAAATGTAGAGGCACTACCTCCTGGGAAGAAAATTTGTACTTATGACAGATCACTATGGATTGCAATATTTGTTTGACCAACCAAAGCTCAATGCTAGACAAGCTAGGTGGATGGCCCTCCTTAGCCAGTTTGATTTCGAGATCAAACAAATTAAAGGAAAAGAAAATAGGGTGGTTGATGCTTTTAGCAGAAGTATGAAAACAATTCACCTGGCAGCGGTGAGCACCTGTAAGACGGATGTCAAAGAAAGAGTCAGAAATGCAAAAGAGACTGACACATTCTTATAGATCGTGACCTCGTACCTACAGCAAGAACCCACAGGGATAAAGTATGAAGGCTACCAGAGGAGAAAAGAAGGTCTACTCACTTACTGAAGCAGACTGTATATTCCAGATTGTGATGACTTGAAGAGGTTCATTATGGATGAACTACATAAAAGACCCTATACTGGTCATCCAGGATATCAGAAAATGATCACAGCCACCAGGAAACAATTCTACTGGCCTGGATTGAAAAAAGACATAGCCAAGTACTTAGCCAAATGCATAGAGTGCCAATAGGTTAAAGCAGAACACCAACACCCAGCAGGATTATTGCAACCTTTACCAATCCCAGAATGGAAATGGGAAACCATCTCCATGGATTTCATCACTGGCTTACCAACCTCGACCAAACAAAATGACGCCATTATGGTAGTGGTAGATAAATTGAGCAATTACGCTCATTTTATCCCCGTCAAGTCAACTTGTAAGGCAATAGACATTGCCAACGTATTCATGAAGGAGATATTCAGACTGCATGGTATGCTGAAAGAGATCGTGTCTGACAGAGACACGAAATTTACTTCCAACTTTTGGAAGTCACTAATGGCTGGATTAGAGACCAAGTTGTTGTTTAGCACCGCCTATCACCCTCAAACCGACGAACGGATCGAAAGAGTAAAACAAATACTAGAGGACATGTTAAGAATGCATGTAATGCATCAACCCAAGAAGTGGGAAGACTACCTGCCACTGGTGGAATTTGCTTACAACAACGGCTACCAAGAATCCTTAAGTATGAGTCCATTTGAAATTCTCTATGGTAGGTCGTGCAACACTCCTGTCAGTTGGAGTAATCCCGTAAATAGAATTTCTTTTGGACCCGACATGTTAAAAGAAATGGAACAGCGAGTGACTCATATAAAACAAAACCTGAAGGTCGCACAGAACCGACATAAAAGTTACGCCGACTAAAAGAGAACTCCAAGAGAGTTCAAGACGGGAGACCATGTATATCTCAGAGTTAGGCCCAGGAAGATTTCTCTGAAAATGGGAGCTTGTGCCAAGTTGGCACCTCGATACTGTGGACCCTTTGAGGTTCTAGATAGAGTGGGACCTGTAGCCTATAGGCTAGCACTTCCTCCCACAGTAAAAGTACATAATGTTTTCCATGTTTCATTATTGAAGAAATATGTACATGATTCTAATCATATAATTGACTGGTTTGTGATCCAGGTGGAACCGGAGGGATAATTTCTACCAGAACCTCAATGCATATTGGACAGAAAGAAAACCCTGCTCTAGAACCGAACCATTGCACAGGTCAAGGTGCAGTGGAGACATTTTGGCCCAGATGAGGCTACATGGGAAATGGAGGATGCCATGAAACAGGCATATCTGATTTTGTTTACCTCTGTACATACATGTCATGATGATAGATCGAACATCGAGGACGATGTTCCTTTAAGGGGGAGGGAATTGTAACACCCTATTTCCCCCAGTCTGTAAAATTAATTATGTTGGCCAAGAACTGTGGCAAACTCAAAGATGTGAATGTGTAATTCTGAATGGACCTTAGTATACAAGGTCAATGAATGTAAATTAACATTTTGAATATATATATATATATATATATATATATATATATATACAGAAAGAGTGTTGTTGGGGGGGTGTGTTGAAAAAGAGAACACAATGGCTAAAGAAAGGTGGTGGAAGGAACCTGGAATGATGGCGTTAACTTCCACCGAAACCAATATTGTATTTGGTCTTCACTGGCCCGTAGAACCAAGAGCGACGCGTTGGCCCCGAAACGAATTACTCGCCAGGATGGTAGGTGAAGAGGCTCCTCATGAGTTAATGAGGGATGGGAATGAACCGGCCATCCGTGGAGGCCTCAGACCTGATCACCGCTGGGAAATTCATGCCACACGCAACCTCGCCGAAAAAAGAAAAGGCAGGTAAAATTTTTGGAAGGGGGGAGGGACGTGAGGGAAGGGATCGCAGAGGAAGACATCGGAAGGGGAGTAACCTTCGTTCTCGATTGCTGAAGAACAGAGACAGAGAGTCTCGAGCATCATGGCCTCAGCTCGGGAGTGGCTAGTGGTAAATCCCTTCGGAATCACTGAGCCTACGGTTGGGTGGAAACGAGAACCCCAATCAGCAGTTGCATCACATCTGGTGTTTTCTTTTCTGATAAGTGTTTTATATATTGTATCTTGAAATTTATATGCTGACATGTATGCTTATAGTCTGTGCAATTATGAATGGTTTCAGCATAAGACTGTCTGTATGGTGTTTGGATCAAAAATGATGGTTGCATGCTTTTATTGGAAAGACCGTGTATGGCTTATGTGCATATATATATATACATTGAACTAATATAGATTTCAAGTTTGTGCTCGGGATATTTGTTCCCGTATTTGTCTTACCTGATGCCTTGGATAGATTTCCCCACAAAGGCTCCCTTTCGAGACCACTCCCTTACCTTCTAGAAGACCTTCCAGTCTGGTCTTCAAACCTGGTGAAAATTGCCTAAGGACCCGAAGGAGGATGTTATAGTTTAAGTCTTAAAATCTTTCATGAGGGAGGATGGTCCTCATGGAATTCAACATTTCGGCATTTCGGTACCCGGAATACCCAAGGGTGAGTTCCCTTGCACTCGCAAGCCCCGAAACCCTGACTTGCGAAATCCTGAAATTTTAGCGTGAGGGGGTAAGTTAGGAGTTTTCAGAGTTTTCGATACCCGGAGTATCTAGGTGCAAGTTCTCTTGCACTCGCAATTCCCGAAACCCTGACTCAGGAAGTCCTAAAAGGACAACGTGTGGATGATTTAGGACCTTTCGGTGGTTCGATACCCAGGATACCCTCCCTCTTCCTAAATGCACGAACGAGATCCCTTCGAAGGATCTGAGTTTTGTTACGACCATAAAATTGAATGAAGGAACGCAGACGATAATGCCTCAACCCCTTTTTACCTTTGCAAGAAATGAAGAAATCGGGACCGTCAATCCCAAGACCCATGGGAATGCATGGACCATCCAGCTGTAGAGTACACGTGATGGCCGGTAAGCATTTCGGCGTTTCAGCACTCGGGAGACCAAAGGGTAAGAACCTTTGTCTTCACGACTCGCGAAATCCCGACATACAAAACCCTGAAATGACAGGGCATGGACAAGTTAAGAGGATTCGGTATTTCGGCACTCAGGATACCTAAGGGTAAATTCCCTTGTACTCACCAGTCCCGAAATCCCGATTAGCGAAACCCTGAAATGAACTAGCGTGGATAAGTTGTGATGTTTCGGCGTTTCGGTACCCAAGACACCTAAGGGTAAATTCCCTTGTACTCACCAATCCCGAAATCCCGATTAGCGAAACCCTGAAATGAACTAGCATGGATAAGTTGTGATGTTTCAGCATTTCGGTACCCGGGACACCTAAGGGTAAATTCCCTTGTACTCACCAGTCCCGAAATCCCAATGAGCGAAACCACGAAATGAACTAGCGTGGATAAGTTGTGATGTTTCGGCGTTTCGGTACCCGAGACACCTAAGGGTAAATTCCCTTGTACTCACCAGTCCTGAAATCTCGATTAGCGAAACCCCGAAATGAACTAGCATGGATGAGTTGTGACGTTTTGGCGTTTCGGTACCCGGGTCACCTAAGGGTAAATTCCTTTGTACTCGCAAGTCCCGAAATCCTGACTTGTGATATCCCGAAAGATAGAGTGTGGAAAATTTATCATATTTCAGTATTTTTGGACCCGGGGTACCTAAGTGCGGGCCCCACATGTTCACCGGTCTCGAAACCCCCGACTCACGAAATCCAGATGGATAAATTTCCGAAATAGAGGCATGTTTAAAGTTTCGATGACTCGGAGTTTTCGGCTTCCGGGAAACCTAGGAGAGCAACCCCTTGTTCTCACATAACGCGAAATCTCGAAAGGAGAAATGTCGAAATGGCTTAGCATGGATAATATTGGGTGTTTCAGTATTTCGGTACTCGAGATACCTATTGGCAGGTTCTCTTGCACCCGCGAGTCCCGAAAACCTGGGGTGAGAACTCCCAAAATAGACGGAGTGACATATATATATATATATATATATATATATAAGTATGCAGGTTTCAGAGTTTCGGCTTCCAGGAAACCTAAGTGCGAGACCTCCTAACGTCGCACATCYCGAAATCCTAATGGAGTGAACCCCGAAAGGTGGAGTGACAGGTTTTAATCCGAGTTGTTGTTAATCTCGTTAAACCAGTTAGATCCGTTTCGGGTTTTGGCCCTTCGAAAGACAAGAGAAAAAAAAAGGGAAATACCTGCATCGCGATTTCCCAAATCGCGAAAGCCGACGAGCACCTCTCTGACAAGGCCTGTGGTCCTAGCCACTGATCATATGAGGGACTTTAAAAGAGAAAGGAGGGTCTGTGATGGGCTCCTTAGAATAAAAAAAAAGAAAGGGAATCAAAAATTTTCGATTCCCATAGTGGGTATGTTACACCATGTACCAAAACATGTACCATACGATGTACATCAATCATGCCATACACCATGTACCATAAGATATCATCAATGATGTGCCTCAAGCGTAACCAATATAGCCAAGATACCAAGATACCAATATATCCAAGATATGCTTCTAATCAATGTCCCATAACATCACTAAGGTGTTCATCAACATGTACCAACATCACCAAGACATGCCTCAAGCATGTTCAACAACATCTAATGCATGTACCTAAAACATGTGCCATAACCTCATCAAGAAGTGTCTCAAGCATGCATCAATATCACCAACAAATGCACTTCATACATGTACCAAGAATATGCCTCACACCATGCACAAAATATGTTCCTCAAGCATATACCAATGCCTCAACAAGATACCAAAGGCATGACCATCACATTATCAACAAGTAACCAAGATGTACCTCAAATCATGTTCCTCAAGTATGTGCCAACATCCATAAACCATGTACCAAGAGATACCATCAAATACGTGCCATATCACTCATGATATTCTTCAAGCATATGACATACAACAAACCATATGCCAAATATCCAAGATGTGCCTCAAGGAATATACCAAAAATCACAAATACATGCCTCAAGCATGTGTCAACCTTCCAAGATGAAAACCTTAAAACACATAAAATAACATACCTTTAGACCTGTAGTTGACTTAATACATGAGATTTCAGACCTATATGATCCGGATTATTTTCGGCATGAAATGAGAGTGGAGATATAATAAAGAAATGTAGAGGGATGTCGCATATATTCAATAATATAACATCAATGTATCAGAGAAGCAACCATAAATACAGATATACAGTAATACACGATTTCTATTAATGAAAGAAATGTACAGAGACTGTAAAAATACAGAGTGAAAGACTCGCTAGAATGGTGGCAGCTTATCTCTG
>JZKD02S2054509.1:440577-450923 GCA_000966675.3 Picea glauca | reverse complement strand
CCCATTATAGTTCAAGGAGCCAAAGTACCAATAAATCTCTATTGCTTTGACACAGGTGCAGATATTCTTTTGGGTCAAGATTTTGTAAATAGATGCCTGCCTTTCACTATAGGTATCAATTTTGTACAATTCATTGTTTTAGGTAAAACAATATCCATTCCAAGTAAGTCATCCTATGACACCAGGATTGGTAACACTAAACCTCTCCCACAAGTTGAGAAGTCTGCAGAAAAACTGGTTTGAATACAAAAAATTGTCAACAATGCTGAAAAACATGGTCTTGAGATAATCAAAGATATTAAAGACAAAATAGAAAAAGAATGTACTTCTGATTATCCTAACACCTTTTGGACCAGAGAGCAATACTTTGTAATTTTGTCGTACAAAGAAGGCTATGCAGCGAAGCCACAAAAAGCCTCTGCAGATCATATGTCTCCAACAAAAGCAGAGTACTGCCAGAATGAGATCAAAGAATTATTACAAAGAAAGTTGATAGAAACTAGTAGGAGCCCTTGGGCATGTCCAACATTTTATGTCAACAAACATAGTGAGAAGAAAAGAGGAAAACCCAGAATGGTAATAAATTACAGAGCTCTTAACCAAGCTCTACTCCCTATCAGGTTTCCTCTTCCATCAAAAGAACTATTGTTTGTTAAGATTTGCAAATGCAATATATTCAAGAAGTTCGATCTCAAGAGCGGCTTTTGGCAAATTGGTATTATTCCTCAAGAGAGGTACAAAACAACATTTGTTGTGCCTCATGGACAATACAAGTGGAGAGTCATGCCATTTGGATTGAAAAACGCCCCATCATAATTTCAGAAAAGGGTGGACGGTATATTTAAGCAATTACCTTTTGTTATTGTATACATTGATGATTTGCTTGTTTGTTCCTTAGATGCCAGGTCACACCATTTGCATCTTAAAGCAGTATTTGATCTCCTGCTCAAACATGGTCTAGTTTTGAGTAAATCAAAACTATGTTGGGCAAAGACAAAGATTGAATATTTGGGTTTGATCCTATCAAGAGGATCTGTTGAACTTCAAGATCATGTTCTAAAGAAACTCTCAGAGTTCCCTAATGAAATTCTAGAGCAAAAACAGCTACAAAGATTTCTTGGTTGTCTCAATTACATCCGTCAGTTCTACGAGAATCAAGCTAATGATGTAAGGATTCTACAGAAAATATTAAAAGAGACTTTACCATGGAATAACAAGATGACTGCAGCTGTGCAAATTATAAAGCAGAAAATCCAAGGTTTTCCAAGACTACACCTCCCAGATGTTACATTGCAATTGATACTTGAAACTGATGCATCAAATGAAACATGGGAAATAGTTCTATTGCAAAAGAATGGCCTAAAGCTAGAAGAAGTTTGCATATACACATCTGGATGTTTCTCAGACATAGAGTCTAAATATCCCTCATCTCACAAATAAATTCTTGTTGTTAAAAATGGGATAAAGAAATTTAGACGATTCTTAAAGCCTGTTCATTTTATTGTAAGAACTTATTTAAAAAATATGAAAGGTATGTTAACTAATCAGCGTCTCTTGGAACAGGGCAATAATGGGATCTTGAGATGGAGTTTATGGCTTGATGGTTTTGACTTTGATATTCATTATAAGCTAGGGAAAGAAAATTGCATTGCAGATTTTCTTACTAGAGAAGCAGCCCCTACTATAAGAGAAATCAACAAATGGATTCATCCTCCTTGATAGCTCCAGATGCACCAACAGAATTCAAATGGGTCCTGATTTGTGACAAATGTAAATATTGCTACTATTTTSAATGCCTACAATATTGTATAAAATCCAGTCCTCTTTGTAAGAATATCCTGGAAAAATGGATACAAGCCAATAATCATTGTATTCCTAATCATAGCTACTTTGTACAAAGCCATAAATTGTCTAGAGAAACTATTACAGGAGGTCCTATGCAAGGACAGAGATACATATATCTGTATACTCCTTGTATTACTTTTGAGGATTATTGTGCTATTATGATCCAAGCCAGATTTGTTGGTTCCTGTTGGATCTTGTTTGATTGTGAAACTTTCAAGGAAAATCAGATATGGTGGTCTGGTTGGTTATTAATCCTACTCTGGAAATACTGTCCACGAGACATCTTATTTTTTGGAAGCAGTAAAGATGCTTTCAAATATTGGTTACGATCAGAAGTAGAGGAAGCTACTCATTATAATGCATGGTTTGTCTTCAACCTATCTTTCCAAGGTGGCGAACTACTTTATGACCATTCTAAACCACTAGCTCCCCATAGCTATAAAGTCTTCAGTGATTACTATGGAGATCTTTGTGTTCCAGAAGAAGACTTAATTCCTGCTATGCAAGGTTCACCATTCTACAAGTGTTTCAATTGTTTACCACCTTTCTCAGATTACTTTGGTTCACCACCAAGTAGTCATTTCAATTACGACAGTAATGATAGTGGTGACTCATTTGATTATATCACCGAACATAACATAATCAATAGCATGGAAGCATAATGGACCATCCAATCTTGTAATAATTAGATTCTATTCATGTCTAATGGGTCGACAATGGTGTCCCATCTGTTCTGTGGGTTCCAGCTGAACTCCACTTTGTGTCACTATTTTTACTTTATGTCGAGTCTTTCCATAAAGTTGGTATGGGTCCCCGTATAGTCGAGCCTTGGAGGGACGAGATAACAACTGGAGTCCACCAATTGCCCCATCCACTTGAAAGGAATCTTTCTTTATGACAGACAGTTGCCAGTTTCAGTCAACCGGCAACCTAGTAGTTTTAGTATAAATAAGACCCTTGAGGTCTCTTTAGGGACATCGGGATAGAGAGAGTCTGAGGTCTGAGTCTAAAAAGAGCAGTGTGTATCCTCTTCGCTCGCCTTCGGGAACTTGCGAATGAAAAACACTGATCTCGTTTGTAATATGTCTATGATCTGTTTATAATTTCTTCTAATAAAGCCCCCCCCTCCCACCCTTCTCAAAAAAACCCACTCTCCTATGCAATTCTAAAACTCCCACACTTCTCACTCTTTCATTGCCTCATATTTCGCCATCGCAGACTCACTAATAGATCACTTACTCACATACTATATATTCAATAGAATGTGTGTGTGAATGTGCTCATGAGAGACTTCTTGAGGTGTATATATACTTTTTCTAAGTAACCTCTTTTTTTAACTTTAGGGCTCCTTGAACTTTCTTGTTACAACCACTTTACCGTTTCATTAATGAATTGCAACTGTTTAGGGGCTTCTTAACCCATCTTTGGGGCTTCCAACTTCATGACCTCATAACTCCTCAACCATGTGGAACTACGTGGCATTCCACCTAGCGTTGGAAATGACATGACGAGGAATATACATTTATGAGTGTGTTACCTATATTTACACTGTCTTTCATGTCCTTATTCCTCAAACAACTTCAGGATTTATGATCACACCTATGGGTTTCTTGTAGACTTATTCAAAGTGTTTTCCCATGAGGGACATGTTTAGAGATACACCATAAAGGGACCACTTACAAGATTTCTCCAAATACACCCATAAAATCTGTTGATCCGGGATCTTTTCATCGTGTGACTTATAAAGAATTGCATTAAATGAGCATAAATTAAAGTGCACCATTAAAGAAGGAAAAGCTCAAAAATGAAGAGACATAAGCATCAAATCTGAACACAAAAACTTGATAATGGAGTTCGTCCCTGGTGGACTACAACTTCGGGTCCTGCTCTCAAATGGGTAGGCTCTTTCATTAACTCAACAAAAGAATTTGGCAAAATACATAAGTATACCTCATTCTGAAATCAAGCTGTAGAAATAATGCTCAGATCATAAAATAGACAACACCACTGAATTTGTGGTGTCATATTACCGAAAAATGACTATCTCCATGCCTCAATCCGACTCTAGAACTCCCAGGCCCAAGAAGAAATTCATCTCGGTTTTTGTGCCCCTCTTCAACTTGAATTAATGATTGGACTACATAGAAATGCATGCCCAAAAGGTTGTACCATACGCGCGCCTTCCTCCCCTGGCTAGGCGGACTCAACATTTAAATAATTTTCACGACATTGGTTACAAAGCAAGGTCGTTGGCCTGTTGGTTTGGGTGGAATTATTAAGGCGTATAGAGGGGAGGAGGTCCCAGGGTCAAACCCGCAAGCCTCCCCCTTTTGGGTTTATGTTGTTACAATGTATATATATAACATAAGGTTGTTCCACAATGTTTAGTGGTGGTGCTATCCATATCCCAACGGTCATATCGTGGCCAAGTTTGGCATGGTCCTCCAGATTTGGCAGACCTGCCAAAATTAATATTTTTTTCAAAATTCGCTCACGGACTGTCATTGTGCATTTCCCGCCTGCCACATGGAAGCCTTTGATTGGGCTACATGGCAGCCTCCCACTGAGCCATGTTGTCCTCTTCCAATTCATCCTGCCATGTCAGCATGCCACGCCATCATGCCACGTCAACGTACAGACTGTACAGACTGCCACGTGGCATGATCCTATTGGTCAACGGATCTACCCGAAAATGCCAAAACTTGTTGACACGTGGCAACCTCTAGTGCTGCCACATCATCATGTTGAAGTCAGCATGACATGTTTCACCTTCCTTCTCCTGCCACGTGTTTTTTACGGATGTTGACGTCATCCGTACAAATGTTGACTCACCCCCTATTGACTGGGCTAGGTTGACGAAACTTTGATCGCGAATATATTTCAATCCATAACTCTGTTTGATGAGCTGTTTGTTCCGTTAGAAATATTGTGACATGCTCTTCACGGTCATGTCATTTAAACTGAGTTTTGGGAACTTTTAATTTTCGCCCTTTCTCTGTCTGCTGAAGCCATTTTGAGCGTTCTGAGTTGCTTCTGCGAGTTCTGAGTTGTTCTTAGCCTTCTCTGGATCCTTTTTAGATCACGCCTTCCCACACAGAAATTTTTGGACCAACAAAAGCTTTCATCAATCAATAGGTAAGTGAGGGAAGAGTCCCCTCACTTTGTCCTTCTCTATCCACTTTTCCTTGCTTGGATGTGTGCCCTTTAAGCCTATTCGAAGATAATCAATATCACCCCTGCGTGAAGTCCTCGTCCTCCTATCCAGGATGATATCTTCCTATAACTCATCAAAGTACTCAGGTGCAAACTCATCAACTGAAGGTATTGAAACTTCCTCATCTTGATCCATGATCGTGGGAGGATAAAAAGGTTTCAAGTTCTCAACGTTCACAACTGAGTAAATCTACATATAAGGTGGAAGATCCAGATGAAAAGCATTGGTACCACTTTTCTCCAAGATAGTAAAGGGTCCATAACGAATGGGCTTGAGTTTCTTGCCTTCACGCTTCAATCTCTCCTTGTTGATGTGAAGCCATACCCAGTCTCCAAACTGGAACTGATGATCAACCATGTGCTTTTCATGCCGAGCTTTATACTATGCTTGACTTTTCTCCAACTATTCCCTGACTGCCTAATGTATCTATTGGATCCTATGGATGAACTTGCGGACTCTGTCCTTTGTTTGTTCTTCATTCACATCGACATCTCTCCCATACATCAAGTCCAAAGGAACCTTGGGTAGGTACCCAAAACATGTCTCAAAAGGTGAACTCTGAGTGGATGAATGTAAAGCTCGGTTGTAAGCATGTTGTACATAGGGTATTTGTTCATCCCATAACTTGGGATGCTTGCTACAGTAGCCTCGAAGAAAAAGTACCATTGTTCAGTTTACCACCTCTATTTGTCCATCGGTCTATGGATGGAAATTAATGCTCCTCTTCAATTTGGTGTCCATCATCCTCCACAAGCTAGTCCAAAAGTCCCCAAGGAATCGAGTATCTTGATTCAAGACAATGGATGTGGGTAACCCAAAGTGAACCCAAACATACTGAAAAAAGAGATTAGCAGTCCGTTCAATAATGATCTGCTTTTTACATGACATCAAGATACATAGCTTGTTGAACCTATCCACTACAACATACAAATAGTCATGACCCCCTTTGGTCATTGGTAAACCCACTACGGAATCCATGGAGATACTTTCCCATGGATGGGATGGAACAGGAAGTGGTGAGTATAGCCCCAGTTTTCTATTAGTGGGATTACAAGTAGAACACATCACACACCCCTTTACATATTTAGTTACAATTTCTTTCATTTGAGGCCAGTAACAAAACCTCTGCAAATGAGCCATAGTTTTTCCTACCCAAAAATTCCTAGATACAAGAGAAGTGTGAGCTTCTTGTATTACATGGACTTGTTCACTTGTAGGAATACATAGATTTCCAAGAAGGTAGAGTAGTTTTCCCTGTAGATAATAGTTCTCTACCTGTGCACCATGGGTTAGCTTCTCATATACTTCTTTAAAATATTCATCGATGGCATATTGTTCTACATAGCTATCATGAGATAAATAATTATTCTTCAAAATAATAGAAGCAACAATAGGAGGTCTAGAAATCATATCGGCTACCTTGTTACTTGTACCTTTTGTGTACTTTATTACCAAATGAAATTGTTGTAGAAAACCCATCCATTTGTAGTGTTGAGATTGTTGCAATTTGGTCTGTTCTTGGAGATATTGTAAGGGCCGGTGATCTGTATGTATGATTGTTTCCTTCCCTAACTAGTGCTTCCATTTCTTTACGCTTTGGACTAATGCATACAACTCTTTATCATATGTAGGATATTTAACTGTTATCACATGTAGTTGTTAAGGGTCACATGTAGTTGTTATGGGTCATTCATCCTTATATTTTATATTTTTTATCCTTAGTCTTGTTTAAGTTTTACTTTTTATCTTCTCCTTATGGTATTCTTAGGTCTTAGCACAAATAAGTTAAGGTTGATGTTGGCTCATATCTTTGGTTTATGTCTTCATCCCATCACAAGATTATATGTCATCACCATCACCCTTATTCCACCATCACCCTCATGTCACCACTTACATTATTGCACCTATGATGCTTGTGTCAGCCGATCTCATTGTTTTCAACATCCATGATTTAAAGGAAATAATTTGGGATTTAGTCATTTAAGGTTGTCTAACTGTTTTCTCAAAGATTTCAAATTTTCTCTTAGTTTGGCATTGCAAAAACTCTTAAGTCCAGACAGGCGCTAGAGAATCTGCTGTAGATTGGTTGGCAAAGGGGAATTGGAGTTTAGAGTTGTTGTAGGTGGTTCTATACAATCTGAAGCATATCTATTGTTAAGCTACAGTGTCCAGAAACACCTTGAGTTTTTAGAGCTCTGTTGAAGATCAGATTAAGGCTGTGCTTGTGTTTCCCCTCCTGGGCACTGCGAATTGAGGATCCACATTACCAACCTACTCCTTTTACCTTTTCTATCACCAATTCTCGGCTAGCTGCAGTATTTTCAGCTTCTTTTACTACAATTGAGCTATATTGATGTCAAAGCCATTATGCCTATCTCTTTCTTGGCCCTTGTTGTTTATGCTACGAATTATGTTGCAAATCCCTTGTTTGGTGCTGCGAACCTATACATTAAACTCAACATTGTTATCCTCTGATCATATAACCTACATCAACTCAATCCCTTTACAGTTTCAATGGTTATTTCAAATCTAAAGTCTATCTACATTCAAAAGTTTAAGAGCCTTTCTTATTAAAATGGTGATGACCTTGCAAATGATGATGAAGTGGTTGAAAGAACTTAAATTTTGAAGGTGATCATCCTTGCATTTTGAAGTGTTCAGGGAAATATTATATTTTCACCTATTGGAGGCATTTACAGGCTCATAGTCCATCTACTAAGACTTTTTGTGTTTTTGAGGATTCATTGCATAACACAGAAAAACATGGAGATTTCGTAGTGTCTGGCACTACGAAATCGTCTACACGGACTGTTCTGTAGTTTCACTACCAAAGGTGCTATGGAATCACCTATCCAGACACAGAAAAGGCGCTACAGAATCTGCAGAGCAGTTTTATAGGAGGGCGCTACAGAATGCGCTACGAAATTTCCTATAGCGACTACTGTTACAAATTTGATCATAAAACCAAAACGATGAAGTGGGTTTCTCTGAATTTGTTTGTGGAGGAAGATTATATCCCTATTGATTTGCTGACCAAATTTTAGCTTGACCCAATTTGTAATTTGAGAGAAACAATTAAAACACCAGTGTGATGCAAAATGTGCTGCAAATTCTTTGTTTTGCATAGATGATTGGATATTCGTCTTGTTGGGAGGTTTCCAGTTGTCAAGGAGGGTTCAAATGACTTCTCATGGATCAATTAGATGTCAAGGGACACCTGCACCTAAGTTTTAGCTCCATTAAGACCTCATGCAGTGAGTTGGAAACAATTCATTAAAGATTTCCAACAATTTCCTGAAAATTAGCAGTTTGTTGGATTTTTTGTCTCTTTTGACTATTGCCACCTATCTCCAAGGCCTTGAATCCAATGAAAGAGATGGGATTAGACCTCCTAAGGATATTTTGATTCATTTTCTATTTAACGAAGGAGGGATCTCTTGGAGAGGGGTTGGATTCATGAGCCAAGAGAGGCTAGAGAGAGTAGGAGCATGCAATTTCCCTGTGTGTTCATTTGTAAGCCTGTGGGCATTTTATGATTGTAATCATTACTGCTATTGGAGACTCATGAGAGCTATGATTTTCAAATTGTAATTTTTTTTTTTTACATATATTCTTATTTGAATATATTGCAGATTTGAGGATCAAAGGCTGCCAATGATTTATGGATCCCTAAGCAGCAGAGGATCTGTTGTATTTTTGCCCATCAATCATTGTTTTATTCAAGTATTTTTTGATTTATTAAACTAAGAGGATCTTTGTTTAGTGAACATTATATCTTATGTTTTCCTTCTTCATTCTTCCATTTATCAACATATAATCTTGTTTTTTGTTGAGCATCTTTAGTGCCTATTATAACCCTATAATTCATAGTATCATCTGGTGACTGGAAATTTTTCACTCTGGGTGTATTTTGGTTTGCAAATAATATTTCGTCCCTGCAAATTATTTTCAAGAAAAGGAAAAGAAAAGAAAATTCATGGTTGTTGACGCTGAGTGGTTTTTCCTAACCCTGTGGAGACAAAAGCAAGGGAAGCAGTGCACAAAACCCACAAAAAGCGCTAAAGCCTAAGTTTTTGTTGCATTCACGCCTGGAGAATAAAGAACGTGCTTAGATCGACGGTCGATCTAGCGGTGCGTAGATCAATGGCTGACAGTGGATTCTGGACCCCCTAGATTGTTCTGCTTTTAACGGTGGGTGGGGGGGGTCCAGAATCGGAGATAACGGAGGCACACATCTGAACGGCTGAAGCACCAGCGTTTTCATCAACGGCTGAGATTGAATTCCGGACCCCCCCCGACTGGTCTGTCTTTAACGAAAGGGGGGGGGGGGTCCGGAATGGAATTTTTCTCTGGCGGGCCCCTATCTCTACATGGCAGGAATCTATTGGTCCCGCCTCCCATCACTTACCATTCATCATTTCCTGACATACCCCGTCACCTCATGACATCATCCTCCATTATCCTGCCATCTGCGTCCCTACATTTGCATAATCCAAACTTAGGGAAAAAAGAGTAATAGATTAACAAAGGTTAGCAATAAAGTTAGTGTAGTTAAACTAGACTAAACTAGTTAATAATTAATTAATCAATCAATCAATTAATTAATAGCTAAGTTAGTTTAGTAATTAGGTTAATTTTTTATTAATTAATATGAAATAAAACAAATATTAAAATAAAAAACATAAAAAAAACAAAACAAAATAAAATATATAAAAAAGTAATAAAACAAATTAAAATATAATACAAATTATAATAAACATTACATAAAAAAACACATAAAAAAACAAAATATAAAAAATAAAACATATAAAATATAAAACAAAACAAAAAACAAACATAAAATAACTAAACAAAAACGTAAACAAAACATTTAATAAAAATAATATTAAAAAAAAACAAATACAAAAATCAAAAAACATAAAACTATCCTAAGTTTTCCTACCCACCCCCAATTCTCGCATACATCAAATCAAAAACAAATCAAACGGCTATTAAAAGTTTCGGACCCCCCCTCACCATCCGAAGTTTAACGAGAGGGGGGGGTCCGAAAAAGTTGTTTCACATAAACCACCTGTTAACTCCCAAAATAGCACCATTATTTTGCTAACTTGTCACAAAGGTTCGTTTAGAGTTTTAATTGCGAATGGAAAAATGACACTTAAACTTGCAGGCAACTTTTCGACCCCTTCCCGAGATCCAAATCAAGATCTGACAACACCATTGGAAATCTGAGATTCTCTAGATGTCGATCGACTATTCACATGTGAAAAATGGATTTTTTATGACC
>JZKD02S2054509.1:397058-421455 GCA_000966675.3 Picea glauca | reverse complement strand
CAGAAATGAAAGGAACCTAATGCATATATAAGAGGGTTATAATGATCAAATATGACACATACCATGATACCTTGGACCAATTACCTCATGGAGCAAGAGTCCTATCCGATGCAAGCCCAAGCTGGTGGTGATGGAAGCTGTTGCTGCTGACAGGACAAATCTGGCGAAGAAGAAGAAACATGGGTCCTCCAGGACCATGTTGTAGTCAATCTTGCTCTCGGTACTCCATGTCTAGGACCTGTGGGCCTCGAGACATGATCTCCTAGTTATCCCTAGATATCAGGGATAACATTGCCAAATTCACATTTATACAATTTTACATACAACTTTTCCCTTTGAAAAGTATCCAATACTTGCTTTACATGCCTCACTTGTTCATCCCAAGTCCCGCTAAAAATAAGAATGTTGTCTAAATAAACAATCACAAAGTCATCTAGGAAAGGCCTAAATACATCATTCATCACACGCATGAAAGTTGTCAGATCACAACAAAGCCCAAACGACATAACTAACCACTCAAACACTCCCTGCTTGGTTTTAAAGGCAGTTTTACATGCATCCGGTTCTGCGACCCTGATTTGATGATATCCACTACGCAAATCCAACTTAGTGAAATAAACAACATTATTCAACTAATCAAGTAAATCATCTATACGAGGAAGACGGTATCGATTTTTCATCGTGATTTTATTTAAGGCCCGGTAATCACACACATTCTCCATGTGCCATCTTTCTTTGGCACCATCACAATCAAAGAACTAGAAGGAGATGAACTGGGCCTGATGACCCCTTGATCCAATAAGCCATGTACCTGCTTCTTGATCTCTGTCATCTCCACAAATCACATCGTGTACATACCCACATTAGGAAGAGGAGAATCCTACTGAAGATGTATCTCATGTTGTATTTCCCTCTTAAGAGGTAATTCATCTGGGTCCTGAAAAATATCATCATACTTAGAAACAATATCAATTAATTCCTTTTTATGAGATGGATCACATCCTTGGAAAGCGTCGGATGTCTCGACATATTTCTCTCTTATGACCATGAGTACATATCTCTTATTAGTGTTTATGAGTCTTTTCATTTGCTCTGCACTAACAAGTGTGGTATTTACCCTCATGTCGTGAGATGTAACAATATATTCCACTCCCCCTTTAGTGAGGTGGTATTTGTTCTCATGACGAAAGAAGACTACTTTTATATCATGAAGATAAGGACTTTCCAACACTATGCCACATATATCAAGTGGTACAACATCTAAATCCACTTCATCAATCAACTTTGAAGAAATAGCAAATCTAACCCTACATTGTTTGGTGACATTAAATTTTGCTTTATCAAATATCCAACCAAGAGGATAAGGCTTCGGATATGGTTTCGTTTCAAGACCCATCTTCTTGACAAGTGCTTCAGCTATTAAGTTTACTTGGGAACCCAGATCAAATAATGTATATATCTTAGTGTGTTTAGATACAACTCTTATGTGAAATAATTCATTCCTCTTTCATTCATCATCATGAGATTCATTATTGGAACTTGAACTAGCATGAAGGGAATCTTTACCTTGTACTCCAACCACTGTGATCTTTCCTTCATCTCCTGAATTGGAACCAAGATCTTGTTGCACTGTAGCAACAGTTTTTGTCTTCCCCTTTCCACTGAACTGTTTTAGTTTCTTCTCTGGATGTTGTTTCCAACAATGTTCTTCATCGTGACCGATTTTCTTGCAATGAGTGCAAGATGGCTTTCCTCCTTCTCTTGTTTATGTGGCAGTCTTCTTGTCCTTCCTTTTAAAATTCTGAAAAGTTTTATGTGGGAGATTGGAAGGTTTCTTCATGGGATCTTCTTGAACATGCTTCCCCCTTTTCTCAAGGTGAGTGGCTTGCACACAAACTTCGTCAAGACTAATGGGATTAAACAAGAGCAAAGTATGACGAATATAACTGTGAAGTGCGCCAATATACTTCATTAAAGTTTCGTAAGAATCCAAAGGAATGTTCAATGCAAGAACTTTCTTCCTAAATTCTTCTGTGAAACTTTGTACAGTTTGACCTTTACTTTGCCTTAAAGTTTTCCATTCCATCATTGCTTTATGTAAATACCCTAATGGATAAAATTGCTTCCTTATCGTTGATTTGAATTCCGACCATGAGGAAAGAAGATTACCACACTTACTTATGTCTCGAAGCTTGCTCTCCCACCATACGAGAGTGGTCCCTTCCAACCGAAGAGAATCCAGTTGTATTTTAACTTCTTCTTCATCAATATGTTGAACACAGAAATATACTTCAACCTGTTGGATCCAATTATCTAGCTTTTTAGGATTAGCATCTCCATTAAACATAGGTAAAGCAAATTTTACATCAAGCTTTAATAACGATTTCTTAAAAGAGGCTTTATGGCTAGAATGATGAGAATGATGAGAATGCTCAGAGGAAGGAGAACTAGAACTTGAAGGTGAAGACGAAGGCTCAGTAGGATCTCCTTCAACCCCTTGGTTTACCGAAGCATCATCATCTGCCTGTGCTTCCTTTTTCTTCCCTTTCTTCTTCATCCTCTTCTCATAATCTCTATACATTCGTTCGACCATTTCTGACATGCGTTAAAAGACCATGTGAAAGTTTTTCTCCTGTTCATCACGCTTATCCTCTTTTGCCATTTTCTTCCTTTCGGATGCACGACCAACTTCGGGATTAGAAGTATTAAGAGTTCCTTCAGCCTGCTTATACTTGGCCCTAGTAAGCATTCACACTCAACAATTCAAGTTAAATACAACTTCTCTGATACCAACATGATTTGGGATATTTTCATCGAGTGACTTATTAAGAATTGCATTAAATGAGCATAAATTAAAGTGCACCATTAAAGAAGGAAAAGCTCAAAATTGAAGAGACATAAGCATCAAATATGAACACAAAAACTTGATAACGGAGTTCATCGCTGGTGGACTACGTCTTCAGGTCCTACTCTCAAATGGGTAGGCTCTTTCATTAACTCAACAAAAGAATTTGGAAAAATACATAGGTATACCTCATTTCGAGATCAAGTTGCAGAAATAATGCTCAGATCAGAAAACGAACAGCACCACTGAATTCATGACATCGAATTACCCAAAAATGACTGTCTCCATGCCTCGATCCGACTCTGGCACTCCTAGGCCCAAGAAGAAATTTGTCTCGGCTTTCGTGCCCTCTACAACCTGCATTAATGACTGGACTGCATCATTTTCCATGCCCAAATGGCCATATGGTATGCACGCCTCCCCCTTGGTAGCTGGGCAGATGCAACATTTAATATTTTTTTTGGGCGTTGGTTACAATGTGTGGCTCGTGGCCTGTTGGTTAGGGAGGATATGTTAAGGCACATGTGTGGGAGGAGGTCCCAATGTCTAACCCACGAGCCTCCCCCTTTTGGGCTTTGTATTTATTACAATATATATATATATATATATGTGTGTGTGTGTGTGTGTGTGTGTGTGTGTGTGTGTGTTTGTTCTACTAGTTTAGTGGTGGCGCTAGAACCATATCCAAACGATTTAACTATGGCTAGGTTTGGCGTGGTTCGACAGATTTAGCGGACCTGCCAAACTATTTTTTTTTCAAATTTTTTCTCACGGGCTGTCACTGGCATTTCCCTCCTGCCATGTGGAAGCCTATGATTGGGCCACGTGGCGGCCTCTCACTGGTCAACGTTGCCCCCTACCAATTCAACATGCCACATCAGCATACTGATTGTACGGACTACCACGTGGCATGATCTGATTGGTCCACGGATTGATCCAAAAATGCCAAATCAGATGACATGTGGCAGCCTCTAGTGACATGTGTCATCTTCCTATTCCTGCCACGTGTGTTGTACGGATGATGACTCATCCCTTATTGACTAGGTTAGGTTGACCAAACTTTGACCGTGAATATTTCAATCCGTAACTCCATTTGACGAGCTGTTTGCGTCGTTAGAAAGCTTGTGACGCACTCTTCGTGATCGTGTCGTTTTCACTGAGTTTTGGGAACTTCAATTTTTTTCCCTTTCTCTATCTACTGAAGCCATTTCGAGCTTTCTGAGTTGCCTCTGTGAGTTCTGAGTTGTTCTTAGGCTTCTCTGGATCCTTTTTGGATCACTATGACTGTGAGATATACTGTTGTAAACCTGTACCAATCAACCTATACCAAACAACTTGTAATCAACATGTACCATAAACAAGTGTGTCAACCATGCACCAACCTGTACCATCAATGAGTGCATAAACCATGCACCAAATATGTACCAATCATGCGTCAAATACACATAAACTATGACTCATCAAGATGTACCAACATCATCAACTATACACCTCATGTATGTGCCAACTCATCAACTACTTGTCTCAATCATGTACCCAACATGTACCTCAACCAAAAGCCTTCATCTATTTCATCATCCAAATCTGATTTGTAACTCTATAATAGATCTAGTGTATGTGATCACATACCTGCAAACCTTCCTTAACTTTAACAACAAGAGACTACCATACTGTTTGTCCTCTTTTGCCATTTTCTTCCTTCGGGATGCATGACCAACTTCGGGATTGAAAGTCTTAAGAGTTCCTTCACCCTGCTTATGCTTGGCTCTAGTAAGCATTCACACTCAACAATTCAAGTCAAAGATGACTGCTCTGATACCAACATGATCCAGGATCTTTTCATCAAGTGACTTATAAAGAATTGCATTAAATGATGGGTCCTATTACATTTCATTTTAGACAGTTAAACCAACCCCCAGATTCACACCCATGGACGCTCTAGTTGTTGTAAACGAATGCCTGTAATTTAATTCTATTGCTATTGTATTAACGATTTACTATTATGAGGAGCATCAACCTTTTCATTGGTCGACAGTCTCATTTGAGATGAAAAATCATATATAGGTGGCCAATATGAACAATGGAGAGACATATTTCTATACTCTGTTAAAACCATTGCTATTGTTTTGAACTCGTGATTACAATATAATCAATTCTTGGTTTGATGCACTATTAATATGTGATTATTGTGTGAGTTGGATTGCCACAACTACTCGAGGGGGCCACTAGTAGTTTGTGTGCTTTACTGTACATTCAAATATATATTTTCTTCTTTGAAAATTAATTACTGTGACTCTGTTTTTTTCCAAACTGCGGATTATGTTGTTTGGAAGACTATCTGTCATTCCTCAAACTGTAGATTGTTCCTCAAGCTCAATATTTCTCAATTACGTAGATTTCTAAACTGTTGTTCATAAATTATTGCTATTGTGGATGTTGTAAAATCGTTCAAGTTGAATCCTGCAGGAAAATTGTGCAGTTTATTTGATCTTTTTCCTTTGTTGAAATGTTTTAGGCTCAAGTGTGCTATCATAATTCCAATTCTGAAGTTCCTCTGAGTAATTAGTTTATAGATTTACACTCTGAGCATAGGAATATTTAGCCTAGAACTTCTCATTGTTTTTGTTTTTTTTAAGCCTAGTCTCATGCATAATATATTCTTGCACTAGTTTTCTCGCAATTTAAATTTGCCAATAGCTTTAAATCACCAACAGATAGATTAATGACCCAATTCGTGAGATATGGTCACTCCATGTCGAGTTTCTTCCCTAGGTGACGAGTTGTTCTAGTCAATTTAATCTCTTTATTATTTGAGTTTGTCGGCATTATATTAGATTAGGCTAGACTAGGCTAGATTAGAGCTCTAGACCTGCACATACAGTGCTATCACCTCGAAGCTTATGAACCCCGGGTTGAAAATTTAATGATGAAATAGTAGCATATATTTCAATCGACAAGGCTCGTGAGTATCAATGCAAATGCCTTTGTGAGTATAGTATGAGACTTTATCATGGTTATTTAAGCTTTGACGCAGGTTCAAGAACCATTCTCTCCAAGAGATGGATAGCATAATGTAGTAGATCAAACCTTTATTTAGTAAATTCTAGGAAGTGGCCTACTTCTAGGTGAAATATACCCTCAATGACAAAGTTGGCATTATGGCCAATGTTGGTGTGTTAAGGGTAGAAGCCAAACCATGGGTCAAATTGGTTAATCAAGAGTGCAAAACTTACTCCCCAATACCATGAATTTAACCTATAAAGACAAATTAAGGGGATTTGTTTCCCCAAACTTCCTTTCCATCTCAAGAAACTTCTAAATGGGGTATAACGATGGATTCCCTTATCACCATTCCTTTATGGACATATTGCGATTAATGTTGAGGAGTATCCATATGGTTGAATTCACCCCTTAGGCATGTGGATAATGGTGTTTGTTGTCTTATTCAAATTTTATTTTAATAAAGGTCCATGTATTTAATGTTGAAGGGTATAGCTAGGATTATTTCCCTTCTCCTCCATGAGTTCACCCTCCCTCTCTATGTTATTTCTCCTACTCTCTTCAAGATCTTGGGTGGGACTTATGGAATGACAATAGAGATTGTTTTCCTATTTCTATGGCACATTATTGTTATTGTTGTGCCATGGATAACAAAACAAAATTATGTGACATGCATTAGGAGTTGAAGAAACGTGTGAAGGAAATTACATCGATCCATGAGGACCTAACCAGGGAGGCCTTGGACAAAAAAAAAATGGAGAGCACATTTCAAATTGTAGGTACAAGAACATCTAAACATTAAATTCAAGGTTGAGTCTGATAAACACATTCTTGAACTTTGAAATTGGGAACATGGGTCCCATTCTCTAATTTCCATTCTTCAAATGTGATATCTAGAGTTGAACATCTCAATCATTGCTCTACAAGACTTTTTGGTAATGTTTTGCAACTATGTCAATCTTTTGCCCTAGCACATCTTTCCAAAAACCCTAGGTCACAAGGATGACCCAAGAGAAGTCCATGAGAACCCACCTCTATCTCATAGATGGAACAATTGCTAATGACTACTTAAGGTTTTAATTTCATAGTTTTGTTTTTATGTTTTGCAAATATATTTTTGTTTTAGTACGATTTTTAAGAGAACTTCTTCCTCCAATTTTTGGAGAAAAATGATTTGGTATTTTGTGAAAACAAATAACATTGTTACCTCAAACCTCTATCAAATTTGGAATGTGTGTATGACATTCTATGGACTATGTTATCACATTAAGTTGTCAAGGGCCACAAGCTGCAGCCATGAGAGCAAAGCACAACATTCAAAATGGTTCGTTCTAGACTCGAACCAAGCAAAAAGGCAGGTTCAACTTTCAACAGCGGGAATTCCATGTGGAGTTCAGATTAGCGGCTCGCGGGCGTTCGAAATCTTAAAATTTGCGTGAAGTATAGCGCTGGAGAAAAAGCCCCGAAGTGAATATGAGTCGTTGATCTTAAAGGGGACAAGTGGCAGTTGATCCAATCCTTCGGGGAAATGAGCTTCAGGAGATTTGAAATGAGAAGTGCTTAGAAGTCCCGAAGGTCCGAAATGGATCTGATTCATTGATCAGCCAGAGCCACGTGTCATCAGATCCACAACTCTGGGTAAAAGCGCATGGAGAAGTAAGCCAGATTTGAGTTTTGATTTTCCCAAAGTCTCGGAGACCCAAAGTGGATCTCGGCCGTCCAAATCCATAATTCCACGCGTCATCAGATCCTCAACTCTAGAGGTTTTGCTTAGAGGGAAATGTGGTTTGAGAATTGAAATTCTCGAAGGATGATTCGCGAAACATATCTCATTCGTTGATTCGAAGAGGGAATATCTGATCCGTCGATCTAAAGTGCTAGAGCTGGGTCATTGATCAGGAAGACTCATTTTAGATCACAAGATCAATGGTCACGCTCCATTGCGGGGTCGGAAGGTGCGCACATTTTAAAATTTCAAGGGCGGGCCACAATCAGAACCGTGGTTTTTGGAAAGGGATGCGTGGTGGTTCATGGTGAATTGCAGGGACAAAATCAATTTGCTTTCAAACCACCCTTGGTCGCGCCCACAATCGCTTAATTGCATAGGGTCATGGCCCTAGGTCACATTGAAGATGGAGCGATGGAGAGGAGATGTGCCAAAGACTGAAAGCGTTCGTATTGGTCACAGAAGAAGATCTACTTGACCTTGAGACGAGTGTCAGGCCCTGTCCTAATCCCAATGAAGGTAGTTATTGAAGATTGGGGGTGGCAGTTGAGACCTCATCTCACCCCATAAATGGAAAGCGTTGCAGAGTGCAGCCATGAAGGCACACTGACGATCCGAAACTTCCTTATGGGCAATTTTTTCTGTAAAGCACATAACTGCGCCTGGCTCGCGCCTGACATGAGCAAACCTGCAAAATCTGACAGAGCAGGCACAGACTGAAGGATTTGAAGCCAGCGGTCCAATCACACTCCTAGTGGTTGCAGCATTGCTGGGTATTTATAAACAATTTTGATATTTTGTTAAGGTGGAATGGTTGAGCTAGGCTCTCGACTATTGTAATATTTTTATGAAGAACACTGGTTCTCTGGTTATGTATTTGTTTTTTGAGACATCTTGGTTAATCTAAGTCAACTTTCTTGCTCCATCTTATTTGCCTCTAATACTGAGAGAGTTCATGATTGATTGATTCACATGGATTGTTATGACTGTATTATGATGAATATTATATTATAGTGTTGTTATAATTTCTTTCAGTTTCTTTGAGATTTGAATTCAAGAGGATCTTGCATTTAAGTTTTTCCTCCTTAGGCTGCTGGAAGACTTGATGTCCACATAATACCTCTACACTCTCCTCACCAAAGTCTTCCCTCTATTCACCCTTACTCCAACTTACTAACTGGATTTGATTCCAGACCTCAATTACTTATGCATGCTAGTCCATATTTATGAGTTAGAACGTTATTATCATTGAGTCCTCTCCATTTGATCACCTAAAACTCATTTACATTTACTGTATAAACTGATGGTTATTGGACTTACCTTCTATGCAATTTGAGGGTGACTTCTAATGCTAACATTTCTGACGTCATTTCCAGAGAACGAATTGAAGACATTTCCCTAGGATAAAATGATAAAGAGCTTCTGATTCTGAAGGTGCATCAAATATCAGAACCATTGAAGATTGCAACTTGCACCTGACGACTCCACTGTTTCAGTTGTGGCTCCGAAAGGCAGACACACGAGGCCTACTCCACAACTGCCTCTAGCAACACCTGAAGTTGACCCAGAGAAGATTATTCAGAAAGGAAAGCTTTCTCGAAGAAGGTTTTGAGCTGCTTTCTCAGATTGAAAAGTTCCTTGGGAGAACGATAACGATTAGATCTTGTTTTTCATGGTGTACAAAGACTAGACACATTCAGACTGCATATCATTCACTCGACGAATCCACGATTAAAGAATCCAATGGCAACTCCATTATTTCGAAATCGATCGACGACTCCACTGGTTTGAAATGGACAAAATCTTGGCTCGGAGGTTTGCTCCTTTTAATTTCTCCATTGTTCCTGGTATTCCAAATGTTGTTCCTACTGTGGATCAGTGGGTTGATTTTTTCCCCATATTTAGAGAACACAGAGATGACAACCCTGTCGAGCATCTACGCGAGTTTCATGAACTCCTGCATCAGTGGGAGATACATCATGAGGATGTATTAATGAAGATGTTCATGTTCTCATTAGACGGGGATGCTCGTGCGTGGTATCGATCCTTACCCCCTGCTAGCATCTCCTCCCTGAGAGAGTTTCATGCAGCTTTCAATACTCAATGTCAAAAGTTTTATTCCTCTGAGTTAATTTGTCATAGCTATTGTGAGGAATATAGAGATGGTGTTCATGACATAGTTCGTTCTTGCGAAAGCTATGAGAATGAAGGATATACCTCAGAGGAGTTGATGGAGCTGGTAAAATCTTTTTCTGCAAGAATAGAGGTATTGGAGGCATATTTCTCTCTCTTGTTGCTCTTATGAAGAAAATGCAGAGGATATTCCGGTCCTTGAAACAAATGTTCTTGGTAGCCCTACTTATGATGAAGAAGTGATGTCGGATACTGACCAAGAAAAAACAACTTTTGACGGATATCCCAGCGAAGACAACGGAGAGCAGAGCTTTTCCATGGTTCCTGTTTATAATGATTATGAAATTGATCCTGGGGAGATCCATGAAGGAGAAAAGGAGGAGCCACATCTCTCGGCTATCTTGGCTCAGAGTTTTGCCCCTTTCAATTTCTTAGCCATATCTGGTTATCCACATCCAGTGTCGGCTATAAACGAATGGGATGATTATCTTCCGAGATTCAGAGGAAGCAAGCATGACCATCCCGGTGAGCACTTATTAAAATTTCATGTATACATGCTTGAACATGGCTTCTTTCACGATGATGTCTGGATCAAGATGTTCATTTTTTCTTTAGAAGAAGATGCTCTTGGATGGTGTCTATCTCTCCCTGCTGCTAGTATCCATTCTTTGAAGGATTTTCACGATGCTTTTAATTCATATTACAGGAAGATTTACCCGGCTCATCTTATTTTTTATGACTGTTGTAAGAGGTTTGCACTCCACATTCTACAGACGATAGAGTGTTCCTCGTGTGATGAGTCCGGTGAAGATCCTACTGAGAGAGAAAGCAAGGATGAAAGTGAGTATTTCGAAAATACAGATGAAAAATTTTCTCTCTCTATTTCCCAAGAAGAAGTCCTTCTAGATATGATTGATGATAGCGCTGATGATGGCATAACTATGAATGCATTATTTTCCGCCCCTAGTACACCTGTTGTCTCGGATTTAAAAGAAGAAATGGTTGAAGAAAAGAATCAAGATATTGTTATTTTCTCTTTGCAAGATAAAAGAGTTCTGCGCTCACCTACCCCTGAAGAGTATTCAGAAGCAGAAAGCATAGGCTTCCAATATTCTTATCAAAGTGAAAGCTCCTACCAAGAGCAACATGATAGAGAGAAAGACCCATCCATGGATATACATGAAGAGACTTCTTGCTGTCAACTAGCATATGTTATGGGAGCAGACAAAGGAGAAATGGAGGAGCTAAAGGTGTAGTTTATCTCCTGTCTTGAACCTGCAAATGAGAAAGTATCACCTGGGATCAACCGAACCACATCAGTCCTCTACCCACCTGTACACTCTGAGAACATCAAACGGCGGGTGAGCAACAAAGAAGTGCAGGAGGTAATTTCTTACCAGTTGAGCTTTCCTGATTATAAATTTTGTGACTCCTTGGGGTTGTATATGGAGTTGTGTTTTCCAAAAGCACTAGAGCTTGCAAGGTTATTCATATTATCATCATTTAGAGGTATGGTTGGTGTTCCAAATCATGTTCTCATTCTGTTGTCATACTTCCCTTACCTTTTGTGGATCATTTGCAGCGAAGAGAAGAATTATATTACCAAGCAATCTGGGTGGCTATGGTGGAAGTTTTCTTTCACTTAGCGTTTTGTAAAAAATAGTTAGCCTAGGACTGTACATAAATAAGCTCTTTCTAGAGCCCATGTGTTTGTTTTCATTTTTTAGTAAAGCAGTGTACATATTTTTGAGCTAGACTTCATAGCCCAACAACTAAGGCATTGGAACTATGCATTCTTGGCAGCTCGCAGGGAGCATGCCATCCCTCGTGGAGCCAAATGTTATCACATTAAGTTGTCAAGGGTCGCAGGTCGCAGCCATGAGCGTAAAGCACAACATTCAAAATAGTCTGTTCTAGACTCGAACCAAGCAAACAGGCAGGTTCAACTTTCAACGACGGGAATTCCATGTGGAGTTCAGATTAGCGACTCGCAGGCGTTTAGAATCTTAAAAGTTGCACGAAGTATAGCGTCGGAGCAAAAGCCCTGAAGTGAATACGAGTCGTTGATATTAAAGGGGACAGGTGGCAGTTGATCCAAGCCTTTGAGGAAATGAGCTTTGAGAGATTTGAAATAAGAAGTGCTTAGAAGTCCCGAAGGCCCGAAATGGATCTGAGCCATTGATCAGCCAGAGCCACGTGTCATCAGATCCACAACTCCGGGTAAAAGCGCATGGAGAAGTAATCCAGATTTGAGTTTTGATTTTCCCGAAGTCTCGGAGGTTCAAAGTGGATCTTGGTCGTCCAAATCCATAATGCCACGCGTCATTAGATCCTCAGCTCCGAAGGTTTTGCTTAGAGGGAAATGTGGTTTGAGAATTGAAATTCCTGAAGGCCGATTCGCCAAACATATCTCAGTCGTTGATTCAAAGAGGGAAGATCCAATCCGTCGATCTAAAGTGCCAGAGCTGGGTCGTTGATCAGGAAGCCTCATATAAGATCACAAGATCAACAGTCACGCTCAATTGCGGGATCGAAAGGTGCGCACGTTTTAAAATTTCAAGGGCGGGCCACAATCAGAATCGTGGTTTTTGGAAAGGGACATGTGGCGGTTCATGGTGAATTGTGGCGACAAAAGCGATTTTCTTTCAAACCACCCTTGGTCGCGCCCGCAATCGCACAATTGCGTAGGGTCATGGCCCTAGGTCACATTGAAGATGGAGCGATGGAGAGGAGCTGCGCCAAAGATCAAAAGCATCCATATTGGTCACAAAAGAAAATCTGCTTGGCCTCGAGACGTCAGGATTGACTCAAAAAATTCGTATGGCATCGCCTGGAAACATTCATGAGTGTCAGGCCCTATCCCGATCCCAATGAAGGTAGTTATTGAAGGTACTAATTGTTGTCTGTGTAAAGTTGCAATAGTTTTTTTTTTTTAATATAAATCAAAATTAATTGTTATTTGAAAAAAAACACAAAGTACAAATTCCATACATTACAACTCCTAGAAAACCATATAGAGACAAGCGAGGTTCATTTTACAACTTAGGTGGAGGCAGGGTGTTGGTGCTTTATTAACTCTTTGCATATTAAATATAGATAATGCACTAAATGTATTGAATATATGAGGTTTTTATAGTAATAGAAATGATTCCAATGTGCCATTTATTTGGTGTGTCCAACATTTTTAATAGGCATGTGGGTATAACATGGAAAACTAATACTATAGAGTATTATCAATTAAGATTTTTTAAAATATTTTAATCATACAAAAGAGGAAGGTCAAACAACCAAGCATACTCATGAGTAAACATAATAAACTATTATAACCACATTATCTTAATAAATATTAAAATAAAATACACCTAATTATTATTAAACTCAAAATATAAAATTTTATAAAATTATTTTAAGTTGAGATAAGTTAACATTTTTGCAACCTCAAGGTATATATCAACCCTTTCTTAATATATTTTATAATAATAATAATCTAATTTTAAAGTGACAATAACCAAGTAGACACCAAATTGGTGTATGAGGCTCCCTTATTTATGAAATAAGGACCCAAATCTATGGAAATATACATATCCTACCTCCCTCTCTCTTTAAACTTGTAACCTAATATAGAAATAAGACATCTAGAAATAAAATAAGACATCTTGATAAAATAATATATTGAGAAGAGAATTGTTTTCTAAAAAAATTCTAACAAAATATTCAACTAAGATGATTTCTCAATTATGCCATTTATTTTTTTACAACAAATAGATAAAAACACACAAAGCACAGAAGCACCTCTGAACAATCGTGCAGATGACAAGTAGGCCTCCGATCACCAACTATTCACTCCACTTCAGGATGCCAACTTCGAGCCACGCTAACGGGTAAAGTCATGTATGTTTTGTTCAGTGGTTTAATGTTTGTTTTGAACACAGTAAATTTGGTGGCAAGAAAATATAAAATCTCAGAATGAATTTCACAAAGTTGTTTGCGCGACGAAACAACTATGAAGAAGCTAAGCAACGCCTCTGTCATCGGTAAGAAGATTTTAGGATCCATTGGAAACCACACACAAGCCTTAAGAATCGCTAGTTACCAAAGCAATTGTGATGTAGCTGCTGTTGAAACCAAAACTGCTTTGATGCCAATTTCAAACAAACAATTTCTGGGAGATAAATTAGAGCAAAATAGAGACAAGGGGAATGCGTGTGCAGGCATCAATAGGCTTTGGCCTAAGTGCAACATAACTATAGAAGAGGAGTTCAAAGAAGCTTTGGATGTTTTATGCAAGGATAATAGATTGAGAGAAGCAGTTGACATTTTACATAAAATGGATGCATATGGTGTTCAGGCAAACTCCAGCATCTACAGTCGGCTTTTACAAGCTTGCATCGACACAAAATCCTTGTCAGAGGGGAAAAGGATCCATAACCATATGACCAAAACCAACTTTGAGACAGGTGTCTATCTAGACAACCGTCTTGTTGACATGTTTGCAAAATGCAAGAGTGTTGTGGATGCACGCCAAGTGTTTGATAAAATGCCAACAAGAGATATCTTCTCGTGGAACACTATGATTACAGGGTATGCCAAAATTGGGAATGTAGAGGAGGCACGCCAAATGTTTGACAAAATGCCTGAGAGAAATCCAGTGTCATGGACTCTGATGATTGGAGGATATGCACTAAATAGGCAGAGTGAGGAGGCCATGAAGTTGTTTAGCCAAATGCAAGGGGAAGGAGTAAACCCAAACCATATCACTTTCTCCACTGTTCTTGGTGTTTGCTCCAGATTCGGAAATCTGGAATATGGTAAGCAGATTCATGCCCATATAATCAATGCTGGATATGAATCAAATGTGTTAATTGGGAATACCATTGTTGATATGTATGCAAAATGTGGAGATATGGAGGAAGCACAGCTCATGTTTGACACAATGCCAGAGCAAGATGATGTTTCGTTTAATGCCCTGATTGCGGGATATGCTCGGCACGAGCGGGGGGAAGATGCCTTGAGCCTTTATAGCCAATTGCAAAGGAAAGTAATGAATATATCCAACTTTACGTTTGCTGGAGTTCTCAGTGCTTGTGCCAGCCTACTAGCTTTGGAGAAGGGCAAGCAAATTCATTCTCATGTCATCCTAAATGGATATGGGCCAAATGTCTTTGTGGGGAATGCCCTTGTTGACATGTATGCAAAATGTGGAAGCATCGATAGTGCAGACAAATTATTCTTTGAAATGCCTGAACGAGATGGAGTTTCATGGAATGCAATAATTACAGGATATGCCCAGCAAGGGAACCCAGAGAAGGCCCTCCAGTTCTTTCAACAAATGCAAAGGGAAGGCATGAAGCCTACCGACTTCACGTTTGTCAGTGTTTTTAGTGCATGTGCTAGCATGCAATCTCTCAGACAGGGTAAACTAATTCATTCCCAAGTCATCAAAACAGGATTTGATTCTAGCGTTTTTGTGGGAAATTCTCTTGTTGACTTGTATGCCAAATGTGGGGACTTAGAGGAAGCACGATCAATATTTGAAAGAAGGCCTAGCCATAATGTGGTCTCATGGACTGCAATGATAGCAGGCTATGCACAAAAAGGGCATGGTGAGGATGCCTTAAAATTATTTTGTGAAATGCAAAGGAGTGGCATTAAACCAGACCAGGCCACCTTTGCAAGCATTCTTAGAGCGTCTGCCAGTATAGCTGCTTTGGAATTGGGCAAGCAGGTCCAAGCCCATATTTTTAAAACTAGGTTTGTAACAAATGTCTTTGCTGGAAGTGCCCTCATTGATATGTATGCCAAATGTGGAAGCATAGAGAGTGCACTTCAAATGTTCAAAGAAATGCCCAAGCGGAATTTGATATCATGGAATGCCATGCTTGCAGGATTTTCTCAGAATGGGTATGGCAGGGAAACCCTCCAACTATTTGAAGAAATGTTACATTCAAACATGAAGCCAGATGAGGTTACTTTCATTAGTGTCCTCTCTGCATGCAGTCATGCAGGACTAGTGGATGAAGGTTATCAATATTTTAATTCCATGAGTCAAAATCATTGTTTAGCACCAAGAGCGGAGCACTATGCCTGCATGATTGACCTTCTTGGTCGCTATGGACGCCTGGATGAAGCAAAAGATTTCTTTAACAAGACGACATGTGAACCTGATGCTATTATGTGGTTGGCACTGCTTGGTGCCTGCCGAATTCATGGTAATATTCAGCTAGGAAAACATGCAGCAGAATGCCTTTTCAAGTTGGAACCGAACAATGCAGCACCATATGTACTACTCTCTAACATATATGCTGCTGCTGGCAGGTGGGATGACGTAGCAAAGGTGAGGAAAATGATGAATGACAGGGGAGTGAAGAAAGAGACAGCATATAGCTGGATTGAGGTTGAGACTAGGGTGCATGCCTTTGTTTCTGATGATACATTGCACCCACAAATTAAGGAGATTTATGCAACATTGGATATATTGGTTGGGCAGATGAAAGCAGCGGGGTATGTGCCGGACAAGAGTTTTGTATTGCATGATGTGGATGAGGAACATAAGGAAAAGTTCCTTTGTTATCACAGTGAAAAGCTTGCAGTTGCTTTTGGGCTTATCAGCACCCCCTCTTGGAAAACTATTCGAGTAGTGAAAAATGTCCGTGTCTGTGGTGACTGTCATAATGCTATTAAGTTCATCTCCAAGATTGTTGGACGAGAAATTGTCATAAGGGATGCAATCCGCTTCCATCATTTCATGAACGGACTCTGTTCTTGTGGGGATTATTGGTGATAATGCATTGAAATGGTGATAAACATAAAATTTGCATTTCTTCTCTTTGGATTGTAGAGTCCTTTTGTACTATTCCATCTACTATTATGTGTAGCCAAACATGTCAGGGAAAGGCCAACTCATGTTCTCCCTCCTCTCTTGTAATCTCACAATGTATAATCTTTTAAAGAAGTTCTATGTGATGAATTTTTTCAAAAAAAGGAGAAAAAACAACAAATATGTAACCAAATGTTTAGACTCTATGGATTGTGACATTATGGAGTTGGCATTAGTGAGTGAGCACTTGTGCCAAGGAGATTGGGAGGCAAATTTCAGCAAGGAAATTCTTCACTTTGGAAAGTCTGGCCTAGGGTTTTTAGACATTCTGTTTTTGATTTTTTTGCCAAGAGAGGATAGCCGCATGTGTGTTACGAACAGGCTGTACGACTGACGTCAACAGATCGTACCAATGTTACCAGAACCGAACCGGAACCGATGAAACCGGCCGGTCCAACCGGTTCCAAGCCCGGACCAGTCTGAACCGCTCCCTAAAACCGCTTTTGACCGGTTCCGTACGGAACCGGTTTCTTTTGCCAATGATGCCCACGGTCGGAAAAGTGAAGGGAAAATTGTTTTTTTTTAAAAGTTAGGGTTAGGGGCATGCATGGGAAGCTTCTAGAATTGTCTAGAGCCCCTAGTGAAGCTATAAAGCCAACCCCATCCCCTCTCTTTCACTCACACTACTCATTTGGCTTCTCTTGAGTTTTTGAGCTAAGGGTTTTTCTTGAGTTTAGAGAGTTGATTGCAGTGCTGAGTTGGAGAGGTTGCTAGGCTTCTTTGGAAAGGTGATTGCTGGACTCATTTGGAGAGTTATTTTGCCTCTTTTCTTGAATCTGATTTGGAGAGTTATTTTGCCGAATTTGGGAGCATATTTGGAGCTGTTTTGGAGCATATTTCTTGGATAGATTTGGAGCTTATTTCTTGGGCAGATTTGAAGCTTGTTTTCAAGGTATGTAAACTATGCACTTACTCTCCTTAAAATTGTTGTTTTTTTTTACAAAAAAAATATTGTTGTTTTCTCCTAGGCTCTAGCAATTAAAAACACATAGGGTTTTTATTTGTAGATTTTTATTTGTTTCCATGGCTCCTAAAGAAAAGAAGGATCCAGCATGGCTTCATTGCCAATTGATTGATGGGCGTATGGTTTGTAATTATTGCCAAAAGGAGGTTGGTGGGGGAGGTATTCATARGATCAAACAACATCTAGCCAATGCAAGGGGGAATATAAAACCATGCTTGAATGTTTCCGATGAACTAAAAGCTGAGATGATGGGCCTTCTTGAAGGCTTTCAAGCAGATAAAGCCAAGTATAAGAAGGTTCGAAAAAAGGCGGGGAGAAGTAGTGGTGGAACTAGATTTGATAGTGATCCTCAAGATAGAATGCCTAGTTTTGAGGAATCCTTTGCTTTCCCAATCCCTGGGCGTGATCCTTATACCAATCCTAGGGAAGAAGTAGAACATGTTGGTGGAAGTGGTGCTGGTGCATCAGGATCCAAAAGGCCTCGTGGTAACCTTGACTCATTTTTTTTTACCCCGCACTACCCCTGGTTCTCAACCCACTATTGATGCCAAATGGAAGAAGATGGAAATGGAGGCTGCTTGGGAATGCATTGCTAGGTGGTGTTATGATGCAGACATACCTTTCAATGCTGCAAGGTCTGTTTATTATCAACCTATGTTGGATGCTGTAGCTTCATGTGGACCGGGCTTCAAGGGACCTGGTTATGAGGATATTAGGGGGAATCTGTTAAAAAATGAAGTTGAAAGAGTAAAGGAATACCTCATAGAGTTCAATGAGTCATGGTCTAAAATAGGGTGCACAATCATGTCTGATGGATGGACTGATCAATGATCCCGCACCATTCTGAACTTCCTTATTGCTTGCCCTAAAGGAACTATTTTCCTTAAATCAGTGGATGCATCTGATCAAGTGAAAGATGCAAATTTACTATTTCGTCTTTTGGATGAAGTAGTTGAGGAGGTGGGGGTGCAGAATGTTGTACAGGTTATCACAGATAATGCCGCAAATTATGTTGCAGTTGGAAGGATGTTAGAGGAGAAGCATCGTACCATTTGGTGGACTCCTTGTGCAGCCCATTGTTTGGACCTCATGCTTGAGGATATTGGAAAAATTGAATGGGTGAAAAAAACAATGGAACAAGGTAAAAGCATAACAAGGTACATTTACAACCACTCATGGGTTTTGAACCTTATGAGAAAAAAACAGATGGAAGAGAGCTTGTCAGGTCAACTATCACAAGTTTTGCAACGAATTTTCTTACATTGCAATCCATGATTGACCAAAAAGCCAACCCGAGGAAGATGTTCTCTTGTGATGAGTGGAATGCATCTCAATGGAACAAGAAGACCGAAGGCAAAGAAATTATTGAAAAAGTGTATGAGAAAGCATTTTGGAAAAGGGCAAAGGAGATAGTGCTATTTAGTGCGCCTCTTGTGAAAGTCTTGAGAATGGTGGATAGTGATAAACCAACCATGGGTTTTGTTTATGAGGCCATGGATCAGGCCAAGGAGGCAATAAATGAAGCATATTAGGGTAAAAGGCAAAAGTATCTTCCTTTGTGGAGAATCATTGATGAAAGATGGAATAAACAACTCCATCGGCCTTTACATGTTGCAGGATATTACTTGAACCCCAGGTAAGTAGTAAGTAATTTCAAAGTTTTAAAGAGATATTATTAAATTTTAATTCGCAAATGTTTAAACTTTAGCTAATGTTTCAAAGTTCAAACTCATTGACTCTTAAGTTTTAACTCTTTGAAAGGTACCATTACACAAAAGATTTTGAAGCAGATTGGGAGGTAAAAGAAGGATTATGCAAATGCATTGAACGCATGGTCCCTGATTCCAACAAACAAGATGAGATACACAACAAACTCTTGCATTTCAATGAGAGTATTGGTACCTTTGGCATGGCTATGGCTGTTCGAAGTAGAGCAAGAGATCCACCAGGTACGTAATTGTAAAGTCTTTCAAAGTTTCAAATATATTATTCATGGCAAAAATTAAATCAAACTTTCAAAATCCTTTGCTAAATCTCTTTTGTCTTTACATGCAGCTTATTGGTGGCAGCAATTTGGTAGCCAGTGCCATGAATTGCAGAACTTTGCAATTCGTATATTGAGCCAGACATGCAGTGCTTTTGGGTGTGAACGCAACTAGAGTGTTTTTGAGCGTATACACACCAAGAAGAGAAACCATTTAGAGCAAAAACGGTTGAATGATATGGTCTTTGTTCAGTATAACCTTAGGTTGAGGTGCAACCAATTGATGAACAAGACCCCAAAATCCAACAACATATTCTTGGATGATGTTGATCCCTCATCAGATTGGGTTGTGGAGACTCAACTAGCATCTTTTGACCATTAAGACCTTTCTTGGATGGATTTGGATCCCGAGCCACATCAAGAGAATGTGTGCACCGATGCTGCACCTGTATCTTTCCTTTCTGGACCAGGGGAATCAAGCCAGGCTCAGAATCCCCCTATTCAGTCTACTCATGTTGAGAATGTAGATGATGACTCTGAGTCCTCTGAGTCTTCCTTTCAGTATGCAGATTCAGATTATTAGATTGTGTAGTCTCTGACTCTCTAGTATCTACTTTCTAGAGTTATTTTTGGCCATTTAGAGCCTTTTTGATGATGTATTTTGATTCGGATATTCATATGACTATGGACTCATCGAGTGCACTTACTCTTAGTGCTATTTTGGTTTTATACACTATTACTTGTTATATATATATGAGAAACTTTGCAAATTTGTGTATAATGGTTTGGAACTTTGGATTCACATGGATGCACATGAATATATATGAGAAACTTTGCAAATTTGTGTATAATGGTTTGGAATCTGGATTTTGGAATCGGATTCACATGGATGCATATGAATATATATGAGAAACTTTGCAAATTTGTTTATAATTGTTTGGATTCACATGGATGCACATGAATATGTATTTGTTTTTCAAAAATTTGAATATTTTATGTATATTTAGTGACCGGTTTTTTGATCCGGTTTTTTTTCGGTTCCGGTTTTTGGGGTCAACCGGTTCGGTTCTGGTAACTTTGGTTTGTACTATTATCCCCATTTTGTGGGATAACTAAGGATATTATGTCTCGAGGCCCTCAGGTTGCAGATATGGAGTGCCGAGAAATTACATGACCAACAGTATCCATTTGCACAAATGGAGACCCTTCTCACCACCACAGAGGTCATAGATTTTCAGATGGAATCCACCACACCAGTTGGCTTCCAAGGGGCAATGGGCCTTGCTCCATGAGGTACAAGTCAGGTAATATGGTAAGTATCATTTCAATATTTGAGGCGTTTGAGTATGTTGTATTTTAGACTGCTTTAGATTTCATGACATATGCTTGGACATTATGCCTTTTGCCCTGTTTTACCTTGGTGGTTGACATTGTGCCCTAGCAAGTGGTCTTCCTCGGGAATAGGTTTGCTACTAGGAACTCCCTTGAAGAGCCATTGTACTGTTTCTGACTATACTTACCACTTTTCATCACTTAAACCCCCCATTTCCTTATTTCTTGGGATTTTAGGGTGTATTAACCCAAGAAGGGGTTGTCCCTCATTCTATGGAAAGAAGGGGCTGAAGGCCTAGAGGGATTGCTGTTGGGTAAACGATAAAATCCTATATATAAACCTTCCAGATGTTTTGCCCAGGGATCCCCTAAGAAAGCAATGAAACGCTTATCTGTAAGAAAAGGGGGACCCACAAAAATAATGATTATGAATGCTTAAAGGGTTAGTTGGAGGATAGGGGTCTCATCACGCGCCGATCTATCATGATCATGGATATCTAGTGGTATGACATTGCCATCATTTGGTCACCAAGCCAGGGTAATGGCTCTTAGTTGCATGGTTGAAATAAAGGGGGTCTCATCACGAGCCAACCTTCTCATTTCCGCTAGGTATTTGTGAGTGACATTGTCATTATCTAGACACCACGCCAGGACAATGGCCTTCAAATTATCCTTAAATTATGAAAGAAACAAAGAATGGCAAAACAACGAGCTTGGAAAAAATTACATTGCAAACGAAGGTGCCACACACCCTCTTCAAAGGCACCCATGAATGAGACACTACAACCCCTTGTATGTCATGAACCCCATGCCCATTGAGTCTTGATCCTTAACCACTTCATCCACTTTACATGGCTTAGAGAGGGATCTCTTGGAAACACTCCTTGACCTAGGGAAAGATCTACCCAATAGGACACCTCATCAACCCTCCCATATCCAAGCTTGGCAAGTCGCATAATGTCTTTGAGCACTTAATTGTTTGACAGGGTAATCTTTGATGCACATGCTTAGGTGGCTCATTTATTGAATTGATTTACTTATCATGATATTTTGACTTGAGATCCTTGGAGGGCGTGCTTATTTGTCTTTGCAGGACCTGGTTGGTGGACAATTTTGAAGGAACAAACCTAGCTTGGGCTTCTATGGGGTTTGAAGCCCATAGGTGGATGCCAAGGGCCCGCATGTCGGATGAGAGAGACATACCTTCGGAGGCCTAGAAGACATTGTGGACGACATAACCTAGCCCTCACATGCCAAACGTTTTTCCTAGGAGAGGCAAAACGTCACCTTTGGAGGCATGACGTCACCTAAGAGGGCTAGGGTTTGGTGGTGAGGTTATCGTTCATTGGCACAAGGACGTTTTGAGGAGAGTGAGGCTTTGACCATGAAGAAAATGACTTGGATGATTGACATGTGGCTTTAGGAAGCCTAACTACACTCCTCCAACACCGACTTGCTCCTAGTGTCAAAACATCCCCCTAAAGGGGTGACATCACCTTAAGTTAGGGTTTCTTTCTGTGTAAAAGTAAATTTTAAGTGAATTGTTTAATATTGTTTTGTAAAAGGGGAAAGATTAGGGTTGTTGACCCCTAGTCTCGTGGTTTACCCTAAAATTACGTGGACAAACTATTTTGGAGACATTTTGTATAAATAGAGATCATAAGATCTCATTTTATAACATATCTCTTCCATTTGGAGAGGTACTTGGATTGAAATTTTCGCTAAATTTAGCTATTTCTCTCTTTTGCTCTTGTGTATGGCTACTTTCTTGGTTATTTGGTTAATGGAAGTGATGCGCTAGCCTTGGAAAACTCTTCTTTGCTATTGTTGTGGTTTATCTTAGCATTTTCCTTGAATTGGTAAGGCTTTTTTGTATTGTATTATCATTTTGCTTCAAGACAAGGTTATTTTTCTAGAACTAGGTGGGAAGTATAAGGGCATACACCCCCACCTTAGCCTCCATCACTTTATGCTTAAATTTTATTGGTTTAACAAGGGCTTGCTAAGAGAAGTATAAGTACATATACCCTCTTAGCCTAAACCCTAGCTAGGGATACTTGCCTTGGGGAGTAAGAGGATTTACACCCCCAAGGAGGTAGTACCTTTAGCTCTTTCTTTTCTTGACTCCATTAACCTAATCATTAAAGACACTAGTCATCACTTGTTGCATTGGAGATATAAAATTGTTGCTTTGGGAAACGTGAAATTTCGTGATTTTGAAGTTGTTCCTAGTGGAATCAAATCTATGTTATAAATGCTTGCTTGAGCCACTAGGGCGTTTCATTTTTCCAAGTATTTCTTGCTGCTGTTACAAATTTAACCTATGGCCATTAGTGCTGCAAAAAGCCCTAACCAAACTTTTCAATAACTCTTAATTTAACCGTTGAAAATTGTCTAAAATATGCCTACATAATCTACTAAGTACAACACATATTTTGGCCAGTTTTGAGCAAGTTTTAGTGGTTAAATCTCTTGCTGTAATAATAAGTTTGTTACAACCACAAGGCTGATAAATATCACTGCAGTTATCTTTTTATGATAGCCTTGCTTTTTGTGCCAAAGTCTTGTTATATCATTGTTGAGCTAAACTAGTTTTTACTAGCTAGTCTCGTGCTTATTCAATTGGACTTTTAGCACTTATATTGCAGCCCTTATTATCTTTTATGTGCTGATATATATCATTGATTATTGTTGCAATTAGGGACAACATGCTTGTTATCCCCTATCCTAGGGATAACTAAGGAGATTATGTCTCGAGGCCCACAGGTCCTAGACATGGAGTACCGAGAGCCATACGACTTGAGCTTGGCCTCGGAGAGCCCATCTTTTCTTCAGTGCATCCCATCTAACAGTAGCAGCAACATCCATCCCACTGTCCTGATTCTGAAGTAGCAGTGGGTTTTGCTCCATGAGGTAATGAGTCCAGGTATCATGGTATGTGTCACTCTGATTTTTGAAACATTTGAATATGTTGCACAACTCTCCTTTGTTTCATAACGTTTGCTTGGAAATTATGCTCTTTAACTTGTTCATACTTGGGGGGGTGACAGAATGCCCTAGTAAGTTGGTTCCCTTAGGGATGAGTTGCCACTAGGTGGGTCTATGAAAGGTCATCGTCCATTCCTTCCATACTTACCACTTTTCATCATTGTCCCTCTCATCTTCCCCTACCTTGGTTCGGACCTTGGGTTTGCCACACTAGTAAGGGTTGTACCTTGCCTTGTTGGAAGAAGGGGCTTGTTGCCGTCCTTATACACACTTGCAAATGTGAGCTAAGTCCGGCTCACTTAGTGTGTCCTTGGAGGCACAATGCCTAGGTTCACAGCCCACGCTGTCACTTTGACCGGAACCTCTTCCGTCTAGGCTTACTCCTAGGGAAGTTACTAGATGTGTTAGAGTTAGGTTCTATGAGTTAATTTTAATTTGTTAAGGTTAGAGGGGATATATTCCTAAGATGCTAAGGCAACCATGCAAGATGCAAGGGTTAGCATGAAAAACAAGCCTTTTCCCTAGGTCAACTAAAACTAGTGCCTAAA
>JZKD02S2054509.1:386816-397048 GCA_000966675.3 Picea glauca | reverse complement strand
ATGAGTAGATCTCAAGGGAGGGCGCACCACTTAGGGTTTGAGAGTGAGATCTAAGGTATAGAATGAAGGGAAAAATGCTAGGATCAATCAAAGGGTGTGTAGGAGGCATGGGATCTGTGCCAAGGCAAGTGGGAAGCCACAAATAATTTTTAATTATTTGTTTGTGAAGTTTCTAGATGGAGGGGGTGTAACTCCTCTTGGAGGGCGCACCACATGGGGGAGATGAAAGGTTTTGGTTGTTGGGATGAGGTAAAGAGGTGGGGGAAGCTTTTAGGATGGGACGTGAGGGTTAGAGTGAGTGAAAGCACATGAGAGGGGGCCAAGGTAAGTCACAACGTTCATCCACCTAGGAAAAACGTCAATCCCCCTAGGGGGGCGTAACTTTTTGATGTGGAGGGAGAAAAAGGGGTTAAACAAGGTTGAAAAAGTAGGGGGGGGCAATGTTATGCTTAAGGAGTCTCTCTCTGACCCTTATTCCATCACTTTACATCCTCTAAACTCATTATTACAATTTTACATTTTTGCCATGTTTGGACTATAGCAATTAAAATTGCTGTTTTAGACTGACTGACACTCTGGGTGGACTAACCCATGGCTAAAGTTGTCCGACCGAGCTGAAACTTGGTCCATGGATGTAGGGGGTGGTATTCCATTTCTTTTGAGCACAAATACCCCTATCAAAAGTCCAAGGACCCAGTTTTTTATAATTATTGCTCAAAAATAATTAATTAATTAAATAATTAAACCTCCAAACTTAGGGAAATTTAATTAAAAATTAATTAATTAAAAAAAACTAATCTAGACTCTACGAAATTTCGCGAAACTTTCTAAGATGTCTTGCATGGTCATTTACAATGATTCCCTATAATAGTTACCAAAACATAAGCCCACTAGAACGCCGTTCACCACTTTAGAGGAATTATTGCAAGTGTGAGGGAAAAACTCGAGGGAAATCAATAAGGCTGAAAAGCCCAATTGATAACCTGAGGATAAAAAACCCTCGGTGAAAGGAACTCTCCCAGTGAACCGATCCCAAGGTAACTGACCTAGACATGACTCATGTAGACCTATTACATTATTAACCCACGCAGGGGTGCGGAAATTCCAGTTACAAAAATAAGTGCTGGGGCCAAACATGCCCTGTAGAACCAAAGTCTTCGACAACATGGCATTTGATGATGCATCTCTTCATGGCACATGAGTTGACCACCGGTGCTAAATGGGCAGTCAACAGGGCTAAAGGCTTAGAGGGTGAAAGTAGCTGGCAAAAGTTAAAAGCCAAAATGAAACCTTTGATATGCTTCGCCCAAAGATTCCTGAGAAAGCAATAAAATGCTTCTCAGTAAGAAAAGGGGATCCGTAAGATAAAATAAAACTTAAGGTCTAGTTGGTGGATGGGAGGTCTCATCATGAGCTGGCCTATTAGGTCCATGGGCATGTAACGATATGACACTACCATCTATCTGGTCACCAAACCAGGGTAGTGGCTCTTGGTGGCATATCCAAGAGAAAGGGGGTCTCATCATGAGCCAACCTTTTCATTTCCGTGAAGTGCTTGTGGGTAACGCTGTCACCACTGGTCACCACGCCAGGACAGTGTCCCCCAACTATTCTCTTGAAAAGAAAAGCAATAAGACAAAGAATAAAAGGAATTGAATGGGCTAGGAAACAATGACATCCATAACAAGGTGCAACTCGCCCTCTACAGAGGCACCCACAGGCAAGACCTACATTTCCATGTTATCACTGCACCCTTTTCCCAAACATTCCTCTACACCATTTCATACACTTACATGACTTAGATTGGTCTTCACCTATGAAACACCCAAACTTGAGGAGGATTAGCCCAATAGGACATCCTGAGACCCTCTCCAAACCTGGCTTGTTAAACTGCATAATGTCTTTGAGCATTTGTCTGGGTAAAGGGGGGTTTGATGCACATGTTTGGGTAATTTGATTATTGGATGTGATTGACATTGCTATGATCCCTGTGACTTATGAGCCCATGGAGGGCGTACTTGTTGCTGCAGGACCATGCTCGGTGGACAAGTACATATGGGAAGATGATTAGCTCGGACCTCCATGGGGACGAAAGCCCAATAGATGGATGTTGTGACTCCAACCAGGGGCAAAGAGACACTAGAGGATGGCACCAAGAAGGAAGAAGGACGTTTCCCTCGAGACACTCTGGCAGGCCTAGACCCAGGGGGGTCTTGCCCTTCCACCATGACATTGGCCCTTGAAGGCCCCTGACATCATCATATTGATCCTTGACGTCATCCAGTTAGGGTTTGGCATGAGGACGGTTTGGTGCTAGTTGGCACGTGTGGCAACATTTGAGGCCTCTAGAGGCCTAACGTTTTGCATTTGAGGCTTGATGTTCCATGATGGGGGTCTAACGTCACCCTAGAGGGGCATGACGTCATCCCTAAAGTGAAATTAGGGTTTTAATTGTTGAATTTATGTAAAAACTGGATTTTTTATGTAAACTGACCATGTCGGCCTTTTTGACCTAAAAGACAATTAAAGGTCATTGATATTGTATAAATAAGAGATAAAACTCTTTTATTTTTTCATCATTCACTCATCACTTAAGTGTGGTTCTGAAATTTGGCCTTCTTTAAGGTTTCTTGGCTAAAATTAGTGGTGCGCAGTTCTTGGAGGAGGCATTTATTGGTGTATTTTGGCAATTTTCATGTGGAGGATCTTCAACTAGGGTGATTTGCTTGATTATTCTTGGTGAAGTAAGTGGAAAATATGCATTTCTTTTGTGAACGAATGCTTATGGTTAATTTTACTTGTTTCATGTCTAAGATTATGAAATTGCTTGCTTGAAACCCTAGGGGAAAGACATATGTTGTTATCTTTTTCCCTATAATTCCCTGTGCTAAAATTTCTTGAAAGACACCTAACTTGAAGTAGATACTAGAGCCCTAACATTGTCGCACTCTAGTAACCCTACTTCCATGCCCAATTGCATATTTTATTACAATTTGTTCAAGGAAAGGATAAATCACTAGGGCCTAACCATTGTTACTTCCTAGCAATTATCTCTTGGAGGTGGATTTTTTTAGGCCTTGGGATACCAACACCTTTCTTATCCTCTCCATTCCTTTGACATACCATTATCATTGCTATCTTTCCTCTAAGAATTGCTGCTGCCATTAGTGACTCCATTTACCCTAGAAAGACACTAGACTACCATCTACAAGTGTTGATTTATCAAACAAACACTCATACTTTTATCCTTGAAGCCTTTACTAACATTTTCTAACCCTAAATTAGACTAACTCCCAAACTAACTTGCTGTTGTAGCAAAACATTGCTACAGCCATACAAACATACATTGATTTGATACATTTACTTACATAACTTGCACTAAAACCATTCAAAACTCAATTGTGATAATTTCTAGTAAATCTACCAGGTAAGTGCTAACTTTGTATGGTATTTTCTTGCACTTTTGACTATTAGAATTTGTTGCTGTTGCAAAAGATTGTTACAGCCATCTAACTGCAAGAAATTCTCTGCAAAAGTGACATTAAAAGCTAGCTAAACATTGCCAACTTTGCTTGTGACAATTTATTATCAATTTGCCTAGTCAAAGTCACTTTTTCTTGTCTTTTTCAAGCAATTTCAAGGCATAAATCTTGTGGTTGTTATAAAATGTTAATTGCTGTTATACACTGTTGCATTGCTGCAAATTCATATCAGCTAGCTTACTTTGTGAAGGTTTATTGTCTTATGAAGTACTAACAATCATTTGGTACTTGGAAAGTGCCCCATTTGCCTTGTTGTCTTGTTCTCGGTAGGTACACAATATTATCCATTTGCTTCATCCTTTAAGACATAAAAGAAACCTTTGATTTGAGTGATCTGTGAGAGGGGAAATATTTCCTTGTGATTACTTGCCTTAGCCTTCTCAAACCCCCAGGTCACTGGGAACGTCTCCCCTGGGGTAGTCTTGACATACTCCTAAATAGAAAGGTATCTCCTATTAAGGTGGCAATGATAGGCTATTCCCAGTTACGCCAATTTTGTATCCACTTGCCTTGGGCTTTTGGGTAAGTACAAATTGTGCGATAACAGGGCTTAACTTGCTTGTCCAACTAACATTACTATATGCAAGTGTGGCTTTTCTTGTGTCTCGGGCAGGTACAAACACCCTTTGCAGGCATCCAAAGACTTGGAAACCTGAAACCACCCGGAGACGAGTCATCAAAGCCATCTTTCCTTTTCCATCACTGACCTTTAAGGGGGTACTTCTCTTCTTTCCCTTCCATCCATCTCAATCCCCCCAGGGTCACCGAGATCGCCTCCGTAGAGTGACCTAGTCACCCTCGAAGTGCAGGACCTATATTGAGGTGACATTGGGTATAGTGTCCCTTAGTTGTTGCCATTTTGGTGGTTGGGTCGGGCTTTTCCCAACCTAACCTACAACTTGTGCAATAACACGTATGATTGACGTCATCAGGTTGTACAACAGCCCCACGAATGACGTCAACAGGTCGTACAATAGTCGTATGACTGATGTCAACAGGCCGTGCAGGTTTCACCCATCTAGGGTTTTTATCGGGTTTGCAAGTTGGAAGATTTTCGGGATTTTGCTGAATTTGTATTTTTGTCGAGAAGATTGTTTGTCCTAAAAAATTCTCAATCAGAAATTTTTTACAGAACATAAATTTTTGTGTCTCATGTGTATGGATGATTTCTCTCTGATTTGTGTGTTTCAACTATTGTATTTGTCTGTCATAATTTCAGTGTAGAATTATTCAATGATAACAACCCTAGTTTACTGTTTGAGGTCACTTGGAAGTGATTTTCAGATCTGAAATTGAATGCATTGTGTTGCCGTTGAAAATTTGACATGGTATCAGAGCATAGGCTCTAGAGGGAGAAGGATCATCTTCTTGAGACACAGGTTACTGCAGATTTGTTGCTGTAGATTTTTTCTGTTCTGGGCAAGTCACAACGGGGGGCACTCTTAGAGTGGAGGACAGGTTGGAAGGGGTCACTAATTTCTGGGCCTAGAAGAGTAGGCTTCTTTTGCTCTTGAAGGAGTACGATCTCAAGGAGTACATTGAGATGGTGATTCAAGATCCAAATGATCTGCAGGAGTTGGTAGCCCATAGGAAGAGGGAAGTGAAGACCAAGCGTGTGTTGTTGGATTCTGTGAAGGATCACTTGATTCCTCATATTTCAGAGAAGAAGAAAACCAAGGAGATGTATGATGCTTTGGTGGGCTTGAAGCGGGAATGCAAATCAAAAGTTGATTTTGAGGTATCAGCTCTGATCTGTTGAGATGTCCATGTCAGATACAATTGCTAGCTACCTCATGAGGATCACACAAATTTGTGATTAGCTTGTAGCCATTGGTGAGGCAATTGACGACACAAAGTTGGTGAATGTGGCATTGAATGGTTTTCCTGGGCCTTGGGAACCATTTGTGCAGGGTGTTTATGCACGAGAGAAGTTTCCATCATTTGACACATTGTGGATCGATTGCATCCAGGAGGAGGCTTGGATAGAATTCAGGAATGGCAAGCAAAGAGGTAGTGAGGATGAGAACCTAGCCCTAGCTGCTCATGCTAGGAAGAGCAAAAGAAATGGTTCTCCAAGGAGAGAGGCATCTCCAGAACAGAGGAAGAAGAAGGACCTCAACAAGGTCAAGTGTTTTTCTTGTCATGAGTGTTGCCGCCTTCTACACACCTGGGCTAACATGGAAGAAATATTCAATTCACTTGGTGTGTCCTTGGGGACAAGTTTCGAGTCAAGGTGCTGTCACCTAATCCTCAACTCCTCTGTCTAGGCCAACTCCTAGTGAAGCCAAGGGGGGTAGTCCCTATGAAAAATAATCTAAGGCTTTTACTCTACTGAAACTAAAAAGCAAAAACTATTCTACGAGTTTAGTTGAAACACAAGATAAAACTAGCAACATAAATTAATCAAAGGATACAGCCTGTGTAAAACCCATAAACATTAATGATTCACCACATAACTTTCAATCAATAGATAAATTGACAAGAAATAAATAAAGATAGACCGGTGCTAGATAAAAGCAAATGTGATGTGATAAATGTGCCACGTTAATTTTATCTTGAAGATTTTATTTAAGGGATTTGGAGTATTAAAGAGGTTTTGAATCCGTGAAGTGGGGATTGAAGTCGGGGTCCCCACTCTTTGTGTGCAAGGTGAATGTGGCCTCTTTGTTTGTTATTCACCAATCTTAGAGACTTACCAACTGGGTGTGCCGTAGGTCCAACGAGGAGAGTTTTCCCTTGACTTAACACACTCCACCCAGGATAAAGGTCTTAGATGAATAACACAACCAAGAGATTTCCCTAATTATACTAGCATGAATTGCTCAAACCGTTTCTGGGTCCCCAAAGCCACTTGAGCATAGTGGAATTGCATATGTGGTTGAGCAATTTGGGTTTATTCCAATATCTTGCAAAAGGGAAACTAGCAACTAGTATTCTATGAAAGCAAACCTAAAACTTTGTAGTTGATTTTAGGACTTCAATTTAGTGATTGTGAGTTGATTTTATCTTTTTATGTAATGCTAACACTAACCAAATAAGCAAAGACATGGGAAGCAACCCCGAAGCAAGGAAAGAAAAATAACACCGGTTTACCCCCAGGGGCAGGGGAAACGACGAGGGACGAGCTTTGTGGCTCGCAAACTTTATTACAACTCTAAACTACTTTCTTTTTGGATGCACTTGATCTTTATAATGAGAGATCAAGGCTTACAATGCTGTTTAAGTAATAAAAAAAAAGAACCAAAGAGCTCCCGGGAACACCGGGGGATTTTGAAAGAGGTTGAAACTTTGAAAATTGCGTAGAGACTCCCCTTGTACCTGTTACTTCTGCGTGAAAACAACAAGGAAACCTTATTAAAATATGATGAGAAAGAGTTTAAAAGACTGACTAAAACTTTAAAAAAATTACCAAAAATTTTCTGAAAATTTTCTAAGGCAAAAAGTGAAATTTTTTGAGACTTTTGACACTTTAAACTAGCCTAAACTAGGCTGTCTTAGTTGCTTCTGTTTGCTGTCCCAAAAAAACAGCAAGCATGAATCAACCAATTAGCTTGATTTAGACAGTGAATGTAGCAACTTCTAGCTTTAAGATTTAAGTGAAAACTGTAGAAAATTGCTTAGAATCTAGCTTAGATCTACTCTTTAGTTGGAAAAATTTGAAACTAGATCTAAATACTTTATGCATGCAGCCCTAGATACTAAGATTTATCCTTTAAAACAGATCTAACTAACATGCATGTAAAGAAAGAAGAAGGGAGAAGAAATTTTTAGCAATTTTGTGGAGCTTTTGCTTGAGCCTCAAGAACCCTTGGGCAATGGAGTCTTTCTTTGGTGTGAAGAAGAGGGAGGAAGTATTCTGAAGTGTTTCAAGAGAAGAAAAGAAGCAAGCAATCTTCTTTGATTCTCCCAAAGGTTGGCCTTTCAAACTCCAAGCTTCTGACAAATACCTGCACAAAAGGTGTTTCCTACAAGAGAGACTTTGTTCCCCGTCAGTTTAAACAAAAACTTAACAGAAAAATCTAAGCATCAAATGCATTAAACAAGTATATAGCATGACAAACAAGTAAACCATATACTCTAATTGGATAGCAATATCCTTACCATAGCCTTCATGCAAATACGAGAAAGAAAACTAAGAATAATATTACCTCATAAGCATAAATTCCATCCACACATTTGAGTCCAAACACCAATCTTGATCTCCAAATCCTTTTGATTCAATTAATAAAGAGAGATTACAAACAAGTATACCAAGGTCTCCCAAGCTCCAACTGACAAAAGGGAGGAGGGTTGCCTTGTATATATAGTTATTTGGGTGATACTACCAAGAGAGATGCGCATAGGTTAAGGAGTAGTTGCACATGAGCTAAGGGGTGTGGCGCACAAGTGAGGTGGGAGATGTGTGGAGTGTAGAGGAGATGGAGTGTAGTGAAGTAGGGGTATGAGGGAGTGAAGTGAGGGTGAGTGGGAGTGATGTGAGGTGAAGTGAGTGTGAGTGGGAGTGAACTCGTGAGGTGAGGGCGAGTGGTAACTTTGGGATGTGCGTCATCCCTTCTAAGTGCTCCACCTATGCAAGTGGGGTCGAGTCCCTTCATTGGGATCTCCTCCACGCCATGTCACTCCAGTTGAGGTCGCCTTCCTCTTTACTAAACTCGCCCAAACCTCTAGTTCACTGGGGACAAGGAAAATACATGTTTCCAACATGTTCCTCGATTTCCCTAAAAAATAGGGAATTAATTAAATGACCCCTTTTTCGTGTTTTTCGAGATAATTTCATTTTTTAGTGATAATAATCACTTTTTTGTCTCGACAGAAGGGAAATAGGGGTTTAAATGGTACTCTGGGTTGGAAAATGAGCATAAATGTGGCATCTAACAATGATTGATGCCATATTTTTACAATTTATTGACTTACAATTAAAAAATTTCCGTTTTGTGGGAAATTTATTATTTCACTAAAACATAAAAAAAACCCTATCAAACCTAGCCGCAACTTCCATATGACTCAATAGACATGACCTAGCATGAACTCATATACATTTAGACACTAGACATTGGTTATACCATGCCAAGGCCTAACCACCAACACATACTCCAACTTTGGAGTCAGTCTCTGAGTGAAAAAACTTAGAAATTATTAATCGCCCACTAAGGCAGGAAAAAAATAATTAACAAGTGAAAAAAACACCCTAGAGTACATGCTCGTACCTAGGTCTTAGGTGGCCAATAGCCATTTACAATATTTCATGCTCAAGTCATTTATTACAATGCCCTCGGAGGGATGGAAATGCGGAAAAAAGTGGTCTTTTGAAAGACCGGATGAACTTGTGAACTTTGACTTCTGAGCATCTGTCTGCTCAGTGTTTGGCGGCTCATCTTCAATTCAGCTAGTGCAACTCAGTGGATAACAATGAGCATGGCCATTATGCTTCACAATGTCCACAACATAAAAAAAGGAATAAGAAGCAACAAACATTATCGGCTGAGGTGGATGTGCTTGCAGACAGGCTTCGAAGGGAGTTCTTATTAGTCTCCTCCCTTTTTGGTGTAGTTTCCAGTAGTGGGACTTGGTTTGTGGGTAGTGGAGCCACATGTCATATGACAGGAGCACAAGATTTGTTCGAGAGCTTCACAGAGTTTGACTTAGATTTGTATGTGGAACTTGGTATGGGTACCAAGCATGCAGTGTAGGGATCTGGAACAATGTCATTTCGGATGGAGTCAGGAGATGTGTTGAGAGTGAAAGATGTGTTATGGGTGCCAAAACTCAGGAAGAGTGTTCTCTTAGTCTCAATGATTGAGGGAAGGGCTATGCGGTTTTATTACGAGATGGAAAGGTGTTGTTCATGCCCAGAGGATCTAGCCCAGACACAATAGTGGTTGTTGGAGTTAGAGAGAGCAACCTGTATAAGTTAAAGGGCCAACCTATGCGAGATATGGCAAGTAGCAACAGAGTGACAGAGGACAAGGAGCAGGTAGCTCCGAATTATTGTGCAGACTCAGAGGGAGTCAACCTTCAGGATTCGATGGGAAGGAGCAACCTTCCAAGTCTGTCAAGAGGAAATTAGACTTAAGAGGGAGTCAACCTTCAGGTTTAGGTGGGAGAGAGGAATCTTCCAAGACTGTTAGGAAGGTGTCATGGGTTGAAGAAGCCAGGTAGGAAGCTTAGAAGTGAGAGACTTCTAGGAATAGAGTGTTTTCCAAGAAGGGTCCATGTCATACAACATGATTTGCTTCTGTGTTAGAGGGAGCAACCAATTAGGTGGATTGAAGAGTAGTTGTGGTAGCGGATCCAGTGTGGGATGCAGAGCCACTTCCAGTGTGGGAGAATGACATAATTCCAGGTGATGGTGGATGGTGGATGGAATACCTGTAGAAAATCCAGGTCCTATCAGCAAGACTTCTTGGTCTGTCTTTGACCAAGCTAAGTCACTAAGTTTCTGCTGTCATAAAATGTTTAATTTGCTGTTTTATAACAGCCATCTGAAAGTTTGTTTGCTGATGTGTTATGGTTGTTGTTTCAGTGATTGGGTGCCCTTGCAAGTAGTTTTATGTTAGCTTAATTTTACATATACTTTTCCCAATAAACAACAACACACCTATTTATCTTTTAATGCTGAAATATGGACAGAAATAAGAGCTTCCTAACAGCAACTAAAATGCATGTGTAGACATAGGTATTTTTGGTCTA
>JZKD02S2054509.1:324362-350547 GCA_000966675.3 Picea glauca | reverse complement strand
CCAACTCTGCAAATCTCCTTTCTCACTGCGTTACACAGGAGAATCATCTGGAGTTCTTCTCAACTCTCTCTAAGGAGGAGGCCATCTCTACGTTCCAGCTCTGTCTCAAATAGGAACCACACACCCCTCTCATGGTTTCTCTCTCAGGTTTGTGTCCTGGAGAATGTCTCACGTAGTTGCAATCATCAACACTCCCTCTCAACTAGGGAGGCATTCTTCATCATGTCAAGTCTCATACGGATGTACTTTGAACTTTGTCTTGGCTGTAGTTATCAACACTCCCTCTCAACCAGGGAGGTATCCTTCACCAAGTTAATTTGGTGAATATGTTTGCAATCTACTCATGTGTAGGAAGGTATTGCATGTGTACTTATTTTCCTCTGCATCATGTCTCTATTATAATGATATTTTATCTCAACGTGTTTCGATCTATCATGAAACATTGTGTTCTCAAAGAGCTTTACACAGCTCTGGTTATCATCATAGGATCCATCTCATGATCAAGTAAATCTGTCAGAAGCTTGTGAAGCCATATTGCTTCGCACACTTGATGCTACATACTTTGCTTCTGTGGTACTCAAGGCCACAGAGTTTTGTTTCCTACTGCATTAGGAAATCATGACAATCTTCACGGTAAGACAACAACCGGATGTGCTCTTCTGGTCCACTGTACTCTCTGCTCAATTTGTATAGGCATATCCCTACAAACTCATTTTCACAATTGGAGGCATATCTCAGGCCATATCTAACTATGCCTTGTGTGTACATGCTTTACTGTTATCTTGTGAATCTGTCTTGGCTGGCTCATGCATTGACTAAGCATATTCACTGCATAGCATGAATCAGGTCTAGTGTTAACCAGATACATCAATGATCCAATCAACTGTGGATCAATCTCGTCTGAGTCATCATCATTCATTTTTCTTCAAATCCATCACGGTGGTTTTTCATTCTGTCATACTAGACTTCTTTAATATTCCCATTGTATATTTTTCTTGGCTTTGGAAAAATCTCATTGGTTCTCTGTCATACTTCTAAGAGTTAGTGCATCATACCTAGATCCTTTATCAGAAGTCAAGGCTTACTTGTATCCAACAATAAGGCTTTCTGAATAAGTCATCAAAATCAGGCTCTCGTCACCAACACTGTAATAATATAGGTTTGGATCAGCAACATTCTTGTTGAAACCCAAACTCATCAAGAATCCATGTATCTGATATAGCTTCCAACTCATGGATCAAGTGTATCGGGCTTACTGGATCAAGTGTCACATCATAGACAAATCCCTCTGTTTGTGAGAATCCTCTGGCTATAGATCTTGATTTGTATTTCTTGACACTTCCATTAACTGCATGCTTGATCTTATAGATACACCTGGAAGTCACCACAGACTTCCCTTCTGGTCTCTGAATAATATCTTATACATCATTCTTTAAGATATATTGGTATTCTTCTGTTATGGTATCTTTCCATACTTGTTCTCTTGTTGCTTCTTCAAGGAGGTTCAAAATAAATGAAGTGGCTCATGACTGAAAGGTAACTTTAAAAAGCCCTTTTTCTTTCTCAAGGTGTCCTTTGAGGGACTTGTCTGTTTCTTTGTCTTCTAGCAGATATTTGTCAACCCTGGGCATGCCTTTTATGCCCTACTGTAATATCTCTGGTCATATCAACTGGAGTAGCTAAATTTGCTGGAATACTGTCTGTCTTTCTCTGAACTGCTGAGGATATTAACTCTTTCTTACTTTTGTTTTGTTTTGACTCCCTTTGAGTCAAGTAACTCTCTCTAAAGTCTGAAGGAAGAGAATCTTCTTTTATTGCTTGTTAGATCTTTTATGTCTTCTTGTTTAGCATAATAATGAATCAAATAAGGTTTGGACTCCCGTACCAGGGATAATGGTCCAAGTATTTGAGGGCTCCCATATTAGGGATAATATCCTTCATTTATTAAGAATGCAATCAACTATAAAATTAGAGATCAAATGATTTACTTGGGTTTGTAGTCATGTTTAGTTTAGAGGAAGTACTTCTCCTCTCTCTTATCTTCATTCTTTTGAGGTGGATCTGGATCAATGTTAGTGGTAGAAGCATATTGTCTTCCCCTTTTCCTAGTTGGACAATTTCTTGCATAGTGCCCATATTTGTCACATTTGAAGCACTGAATTTCTGAAACATCTCTTCTCTGATTAGAACCTGGGTTTGATGAAGACTTTTCATCTTTGAATGTTTGTCTGAAGTTTCTTTTGAATCTTCCTCCTTTCTTTGTATGAAGTGAAAGAGCATGCTCTTCTTCTGGGGAGTCTTCCACTCCTCTATTCTTGAGGCTAAGTTCTTCTTGAGTACAATCTGTCCATAGACGATCAAAGGTTAGTAGAATTTCTCTTCCATTGATACTTTGAAGAAAAGGCTCCCAATGTTTTGGAAGGTTGTCACCTTTCGTCATCTTGGTATTTTGAAGTTGGCTCTTCAGGGTAAGAGCTCTGAGGGTGTTGTCTCTTTCAAAATTTCTTTTAATGCTTCATACATTTCATAAGTTGTCTTCAGGTTGGCAATACGAGGTAAGAGATGATCTCTTACTGAGTAAATGATTATTTTTCTTGCTTTGACATCTTCTTCCTTTCTTATCTTCTTCTCTTCATCGGTAGCTGTATCTGGTAAAGTTTTAGTTACCACATCCAAAAGGTCATCTTCTTCAAGGGTGACCTGAAGCCTTGATTTCCAGGAGCTGAAGTTGCTTGCTCCATCAAGCCTATCTTCTACTAAAGTTCTGTTCTTCATTTGTTCGGATTCTTCAAACTCTCGCCAACTGGATTTAGAAAACCTAATGATTAGGTTGGATTAGTAACCTTGGATCTTGTTGGTCTTATGACTACCAACATTCAACTTTGAGAGTGTCACAGGAATGCTTGTTGAGTTAAAAAAACGTTTCTTCAAGAAGTCGTAGAAATCCTAAGATCAGGATTCTGCAAAAAATCTCGGCACCCTAGAAACCCTAGGGCCAAAAACTCAAAATCCTCGGAATTTTATTTTGAAGGTCTCTAGAGATGCACTGAGGAGGGCTGTACAGCTTGGTCCAAGTTTTAGCTCCAACGTCCACTTGTAAAGGGGTGAAAAGGCTGATCAAATGAGGGTCGTACGGATTTCTGCAGAAACCCTAAAGGCCGTACAGAACTGCAGAAGGAGGACGGTTTGGATTTTTGAATGCTTGTGCAGGGGTTCTTCAAGATCTATGCTCTGATACCATGTTGATTTTTCAATAGGTAAGGTTAAGTATGAAGTTCATTTCATTTTTATCCCTTTACTTAAACCATAACCTATTATGATGCAGCAACCAAGATCACAAGAAGAAACACCATGCACAAGAACACAAGAAGTATCCCGGGAAACCCTTCTCAACAAGGGAAGAAAACCCAGCCAAATCCTTTGCTATATTCTTCAAGAGAAAGACCTTCATCACCAAGAAAACCTAGCACACAAGAAGGTGCTAGCAAACCCTAGAAGACTAGCGCCCAAGAGAGGTGCACACTTTTCCCAAGAAGATGTACTTGCTGAAATTTCCAAACTCACACAAAGGATATGATTCCTCAATGGGGAATTTACCTTTACTTATATTAGACTTGACCTGTCAACAGAAGTGTCTATTGGCACAACAGGGCCGACCTCTCTATCTCATAATATAATTAATATTAACCAGATTAATTATCTTTTACATTAATTATCAATTACATTAAGGTAGGGCCGACCTGTACCCTTTGCATTACAATTAGGGTTACAGGCAGGTTTGAATCTTGAACAATATAGCAAGGGATCTCATAAACCCACTAGTGCTCAGCCACTAGGGGCACATCCATAGGGATGTCCATATCTCTGGCTCACTGCATTACACAGAAGAACCACTTCTCACTAGTGCTCAACCACTAGGATCACGTTCACCTGTGCTTGTCCACAGACACGTTCACTCTATAGATCTTCTTTCCCACTGCATTACACAGGAGAGTCATATGGAGTTTCTCATCAACTCTCTACTCAGAGGAGGCTAATACATCATCTTCATCTCTGTCTCATGACGATGCACCGAACACTTTGGGATTTCACACGTTCACCTTGTGCTCAGTCACAGGCACGTCCAATCTCCTCTCTCACTACGTTACACAGGAGAATCATCTGGAGTTCTTCTCAACTGTCTCTAAGGAGAAGGCCATCTCTACGTTCCAACTCTGTCTTAGATAGGAACCACACACCTCTCTCAGGGGTTCTCTCTCTGGTTTGTGTCCTAGAGAATGTCTCACGTAGCTGCAATCATCAACAGAGGAGGGAAGCAAGGAGAAGTTGTCATGCATGAGACCCAGTGAAGAGATTCCCAAGACACAACCATCATTGTGGAGAACAGGAGACCCCATTTTTGGGGAATGGGAGATCCCATTTGATAGCCGCCACCCGTAACACCTAGGTAAATCGAAGAGAAGTTGCCCACTGTGACCTTGTTTGTGGGGAGTAGGAGATCCTTGTTTGATAGTCACCACCCATAACACCCGTGGGAATCAAAGAGAAGTCGCCCATGTGAGAATATAAGTTGTCGTTTTTCATATTGTGAGACAACCGTCATATGGGATTGTTAAGCCACTGCCCACATTCACTGTGATACGCCACCTACCTAGATAGAGAGAAGTTGTGTAAACAGAGACCTACATGGGATTTGGAAGTGTTTACAGAAATCCACATACCTGTTGCCCTATGTACAGAGCCACCATTCAAAGCTGCCATACAACCAGGAATTGACTCCTTCAAGAAAAAATTGTACATCCGTTGTGGGAATTACGAATTAACTGGAGTTACTTGTGATTTTTATCAATATTGTTAGAATCAGACTCTTTTAAGACTTGGCTGGCCTATGACTTGGGAAGACTCGACAGACTTGGTGTTAATCCTTGGATTTTCTCACTTGGAGATTGAGAGGGTTAAGAGCCGGCATGTCGTATTTGGCTGACATTTAGATAGTTGACCCAGATTGAGCATGTGTGTGAGCCAATGGTTGGTTCCCATCAAAGATGTGTATAGGATCGGTGAGTGGTGGTTTTTTCTTTACAGACAGAGTTAGCATAGTTTTCCATGGATTTGAGAGAGATTGTTATTTTAAGCAGGTGTCCTACTTTTTAGGAGACAATGTTCGGAGACTCACATGTGAGATTTGAGGATACAATATTGGTCCTTGCATGATTTTGAGCCTATTGACACTTTTTCCAGGTGACATGCAGGCACTTTCCAGGTGACTTTCTATTTTTAGTAGGTGTCCTACTTTTTAGGAGACAATGTCCAGAGACTTGCATGTCAGATTTGAGGATACAATATTGGTCCTTGGATGATTCTGAACCCGATGACACTTTTTCCAGGTGACATGCAGACACTTTCTATTTTTAGCAGGTTGAGTTCCAGGGTTTGGATTAGGATTCTGAGCTTACAGTACTGATCCTAGAGACATTTTGGGTCCCGTGAGCCCTTTTCGAGATGACATGTGAGTATTTTCTATTTTTAGCAGGTGGAGATTGGGGGGTTAGATGATGATTCTGATTACATTTCCAGATTCCGAGGACTTTCTGTTTTTAGCCATGTCTATTTTTAGACACGTGATATTTGGCAGTGTTCTCCCAGTCATCCCAAACATATTTGGCGTTTTCCTATTTTTTAGGGCTGGATTGCTATTTTTAGTAGTTACTATTTAGTATTTATAGCAGGTGTGGTCGCCTTCCAAGGTGACAAGTGGAAAAGTTAAATTCCGACATGTGGATGATTTCAGAGTGTGCCATGTGGTGCTTTATTACATGAGTATGGGGGCGCACTTTTCAAAGGGATAAGGTAATTAATTAAGTTATAAAAGGTGTGTGAGGGAGTTGGCACATGTCAAAAGGTGTGATTTGGCGTAAGTGCCTTGACTAAAGTCCAACTCCTCTTCTCTCCTATTTTACCTCCCCTATTTCACCATGCGCATGTTTCCTTATCTCCTCTCCCTCTCCTTCATCCACACATGCGCACTCCCTATCTCACTTTCCAAGTTTCCACCCACACATATGCGCCCTTGACACTTTCTTCTCCCACATGTGAGCCTTTATCTCCCTAATTATCTCCCTAATCCCTAGCGCATGTAATCCATTAATGTGCTTCCCTTTCCCTTTTCTCTCTTGTTTTGCGAGTTAACTCCTCTCTCTCTCTCTCCCTTTAACCTCACACATGTGCCCTTTTCCCTCATATTTTCTCCTCCCATGTGCCTCCTCTCTCATAATAACTCCCCCATGCACATCCTCCTTTTCATTATTCCTCCTCCCATGCACACCATCTCATCTATTTCCTTTACCATGCACATCCTTCTTCATGTTTTATCTACCATGCGCCGCTCCCCTTCTCTCATGCGCCTATTCTCTCCCTCATAACCCTCACACGTGTGGCACATATTCCCTTCCTCTCACACTCTTATCTCCTCATGCGCTCTCCTATCTATATCATGCACATTACTTCATCCTCATGCGCTTTGCTTACCCTTTTTACTCACATGCACCGTCCTATTTTTGCCTTGGGAAGTTTGCTCTCACTCTCTATATATTGGAGATGTCTCTTCATTGTTTGGGGTTGGATCTTTTAGCAGCAGCAGCAGTATGCATTCTCTCTCTCTCATTCTTCTACACTCTAGCTTCTAGTTCTTTGTGCGGAGATATCCACTCTACCGATTCTTGTGCTTGTTTTCTGTGTTGCAATCAGCCCTTTGGCAAGTCATTAATAAAGAATTGTTGTGCTCATACCAAGCTATTGGTTCTTGTCGGTATTGTGATTAAATTTGTGAATCAATTAGAAGTTTTCAGTCTCTTATTGTGGTTAAATTCGACCTTTTAATTGTGCTTTCTTTCTCTTTTCTATTCATCTTTCTAAAGCTAACATTGTATGGATGCTACCAAGTGAAATTATCATCATTTTTCTTAATGTCTTGGGCTGTTTTACACGCTGTCCAAGACACTTTTTGCTGCTGTTTTATGTGTTTTATTCCAGAAAATCAGACTGGAACCAACAACAAGGCACTTAGGGACACCCCACTGAGGTTGGCATGCACCAGCCCAAATGGAGAGGGGATTTGCCGGTGACTTTTGGGGCACAATCTCCTAGAATTAGCATCTTTTTCATCGCTGATTTAAGTTATATCAGATCTGTTTGGAGGGCGAAAAAGTGTGCTAACACTTGGGAAGACTTTTTTCAGACTCGGCAAAGAGAAAAAATACTCAAAATATGATATTGCTAGTTTTAGAGGAGTCTGGAGAGTTTCAGAGGAGTCTAGTGAGTTTTAGAGGACTCTGGCGAGTGGGGAGTATGACAGAAGACTCTCTAGGAGTTACTTTTTTCAGTGGTGACAAGGCGAGACTCGGGAGTCGGAAAAGAGTTTGACAACACTGATTTTTATACCTCTAACTGGAGGTCATTGTTTATTTTCTGGGTAAGTTTGGCAAATTTGTTGTTTTTGGTATATTATTGGTTAATTTTTAATTCACGCGTGGTCAGTCTATTTCATACACTGTTGGAGGGAAATCACAGTCTGATGGCAGAATTTTAATACATAGAAACATAAGATACTTGCCATCTTTGAATATAGGTGTTTGAACTCTAGGTGTGGAGTCAAACTAACACAGATGCCCAAGCAGAATATGATGCGAAGAATTGAGAGGTTGTTATGCTAATTAAGCTCTCAGTAACAAACAAGATGCTTCCCAAAGTTCAAGATGGTAATGGTGCATTTATAACATGGGGGAATCTACAAAACATGCATAAAACGTTTGATATAAGTAGAGCTTTTTTCCTCAAGAATATGTTGTTTTCGATAAATACGGAAGAGCATGACTCTCTTCTGGATCATTGATTAAAAATAAAAGATATTTGAGATCAGTTGAAGGCATTTGATAGAAAGATGGATGAAGAAGACACGGTAAGAAGAGCATTGAAAAGCCTAATGTTCTGTTTTGAAAATTTTGTTGAAACTTTGAACATTATGTTTGATAATAAATGCCTAATGTTTGAGCAGTTGAGCAATAAGCTTTTGCAAAAGGACAAGTGGAAGAAGTAGTTTGGTAATAATAATGGGCATGACACTTCAAAGGTGACCTTGGCTATGAAGTTGAAAGGCTAAGGCAAGGTTAAAACTGGGCACAATGATAATAACAAGCCATCAAATTCAGTTTCAGATTCAGGTAATTAAAGACGCGGCAAGGTTATTAAGTATTTTTATTGTGGGAAGTATTACCTCTCAGGTTCTCACTAGGTGTGAAATTCCTAAGCACAAGGGTGAGACCCTAAGGGCAACTATAGGTAGGCCACCACTGTCACCTTAGTGGCTTTACCTTTCTCACTTTTGACTATGGGTTTCCTAGTCAAGGGGGCTTCCCTAGGTCAACTAAGCTCAAAGTGGAGTAGTGTGTAGTGGGAGCAACTAAGAACTTAGTGAGATTGTTCTTATTATCTAATTTAAGATGTATGATTGATGTCTTTAATTTAACCACTTTAATTAGATGTTAAATTAGCCTTTAAAGATTATCCAATGAAGCACAAGACTAAATTAAAGCAAGTAGATACAAGATAATGCAATGGAACTCAAAACACTTGCTTGCAAACCACAATAGATTACGTTTAAATCTGTTTATGAGATGAAAACACAGAAAATTGCAGATTTAAGAAGATTTAAAAACAACCCACTTATTTAAGATATTACAAGCAACAAAGCTAGACCAAGTGCATGTAGATTTGCCAAGTAAATGCGCGAGTTAATCTAAAATCTGTTTTAATGCTGTTATCACAAGATAAATTCCAGATTAAATCAACTAATCAAATGCCCTCAAAACAAGATCAAACAAACATAAACCAGGGCTAAAGTGGTGAGACGTCTAGGTTTTTCAAGCCTAGTGTCCTCACTTTTAAGGCTAAATCTTTGTGAGCGATATTACAAAGGTAATTTCCAGATTTACAACTAATTATTAATGATGCTCTTGCCAAAGAAATAAAACAATACTAAACTAGTGCCCAAGAGCAAGACGTCTAGGCCTCTAAGGCCTAGAGCTCACGCTACTAACTTCAAATCTGTCTATATGCTGTTTTAAAGTGCCAAAACCAGATTTAAACTAGAATTCAAAGTCTCTTTAAGTGATTTTCAACCAGCAGTGAAAAGAGACAAGGACAAGGCAAAACGTCTAGGGTTTCAAGCAAAGAATGTAGGACGTTTTGCCTTAGAACCTTCAAGAACGAGTTCAAATCTGTTTTTATGATACTTATGCAATGAAATAAATCATATCTAAACAGTGAATCAATGCCCTATCAAAATTTAACACACTTTTAGGGCCCCTACAAGCAAGACGTTTTAGGGTTTTGAGTTGGAATTCCAACGATTTGCTTGTGGGAGGAAAGCTAAGCTTTAGGTAGGATTTTTGGGGTTTTTATGGCTCTATTGCAATCTTATTTTTATGGTAATTTTATGCGGTAAATTTCTAGATTGCAGAAATAATAAAAAAGGACAAATGAAGTGAAATTTGGATTTTTAAGGGGTATAGAAGAGAAGAAGACTATTGTCTTTGATTTATTTTGGGCAATGTGGTCAAGATGCACCTTGAAAGGGATCTTCTTTCACACGATCTAGAGGGAAAGTAGGGCTGTCAAAACGAGATCCTACCAGTCATAGATGGTTTATTACAAGTGTTGGAAGGGAGGGGCGCACCACCTTCAAAAGGAACTACTAGGGAGTGTCTTTACTTGATGAGGGGGTTAATGTTGCTTTTGTTCACAAGGAATAATAGGGAAAAGACTCATACACTTCAAGCAAACAAACAAGAGATGACTTACCTCTCCAACGTAGTGATACCACTCTTCTATGGCACCCAAGTAGCCTTTGACAAGTCCAAACCTACAATAAAACCCTAACTAGTCTGCTCCAAGAATCATTTGCCATGTTTAAGAAAAGGTTGATCATCCATCACCACAATAGCCTTAGACAAGAGACAAATGCAAAATATCTTTATTCCAAAAACTTCTAGCCAATTTGCAAATGAGGAGGCTCTTATTTATAAGAGAATAGCTCAACAACCTCTACAATAAATTAACATTTAATCTCCACAAACTCCTAGATCTATTGTCAAATAACTACTTTCCTCTAACAAACCTAGAGGATCTAGTCAACAATGCTAAAAATGTGGTGGACTAATGCCACATGTACAATAAAAAATGATATATGCTCTACAAAGTGGACATCTACCTCAAAAGTGGTGTAGACATGGTCAAATACAACATATTCCTCCATCTAGGGAGGTCTCCCTCATCAAAGTAATACAAATCATCCTCAAATTGCTTCATGAGGCCCTCACACGTGTGGTCTAACCAAAATAAGAGGGTTGTCTCCTCAAATGCTGCAAGAAAAGGCTCAAATAACCCCACACGTGTGAGGAGGCCTCCCAAGGTGGGCCGCTCCTCAAAATATGCCAATTTCCTCCTCAAAATATGTCAAGTGAGTGGAAGGAAGATAGGTGTGGTCCTCAATATTGGTCAAACGGTCCTAAGAACAAGTCGATCCTCAAAATAAGTGATGATATGGCACGCGTGGCATCCAAGGAAGAGTGCATGGTCCTGTCACAATGTTCAAGGCAAGTCTCACATTGCCCTAGGTAGGTCACAATGCTCTAGGCAGTGTACACAATGCCCAAGGTACTGTACATAATGCCCAAGGTAGTTATGGATCCCAAGGCAGTCACGAAGCTTGATATAGGTACTCAAATCCCAATGCAGGTACACAAATATCGAGGCAATACACAAATCACAATGGAACATAAATGATGAGTCATGTCAAAATGCAAGTGCCATTAGGTAGAGAAACATTAAAGTATCATCTTCTAACTTCACGATAACTCATAGAATTAATACCATTTTCCAAGTTAAACCATGGTGGGGACAACATCGTTCCTTATTATATGCGAGAACTCCTAAGGCAAGAAGTAGTTCATAGGGCACTAAGTAAGGGTATGTGTAATGATAGATGATATGACTTGGTGGGTAACTTCATGGATTGATTTGCATAGCCACATAAGGTTTGTTAAAGATATTCATCCACATGAGCACCTTTTGAAAATGAGGGTGCGCTTATTTGCATTGAGTTACCATTTCCTTGGCACTATTTATTACTACTTTTCTTGTCTTTTTCTTCATTTGATTTGTTCCCTTCTTTAGATATTCATTTTTAAGCATGGGACTTGGGTCATTGGCCTCATAGTGAGGTGGCATAGCTTAAGTTTTTTATTCGACTTTTGAGTTTTTCTTTTGGTTGAATCTACCTCGAGCTTATAACTCTTAATATGGGGCTTTTCTCATGAGACTATAAAGCATGAATCTTGCTATGAAATATAACAAACCAACGATCGACGATATAACAAAATAATGGGGAAGATGGAAAGTGTTAATGTAATGTTCCCAAGCCAAATTTTTCGCTTGGAACACTGTTTGATTAACTGTTTATTGTTGTTTTACTGTGTTTGCAGGTGTACTTTGTATAGTTGCGCATTAAGGGTTTATTCATGGGATATCATATCATGGAGATGTAGATCTGAACATATATCATAAACAAATAATAAGATGCAAGCATATAACACCAATATAGAATCAACAGCTTCAGATCTAACCTTTATTTAGATAATAGAATGATCCAGATACAATGGATCTGTAGATCTGAGGAAATACAATAAGAATAATGAAGCTGGAAGAATAACTACTCCAAGACTTCAAAAAACTGAAGATAATAGCCTCCAAAGGCTCCACAATAGACTGATGAAGATATAAGATCAATGGATTCCCTGTAGATGACTGAAATCCCTGTCTGCTGGATGATATGCGCCCTCCTGGATGGCTGTAGAATCCCAATAATTCGACCTTCCTCCTCAAGGTCTCCAAAACCTGCCAAAATATCTCGAATAGTAGATCGGGGAAAGACAAACTCCCAGATGAAGTTTCAAGCTGATTGAAGGAGATCTGATTACTCAGATGAGCAGATCCACTTTCTGTAGTGCACCCTCCTTCTCTCCGAAGCCCAATATTTCGGCCTCCTTCTTCAAGACCTCCAATAACCACCAAAATTACTAGAATTGTAGATCGAGGCAAGATCAACCTCCTGGCAAAGTCTCAAGCTGAATGATGAAGATCTGAACCTCCAGATGGTTGAATCCTCAATTTGCAGTGCACCCTCCTTCTCTCCAACTTGTGCCAAGCTCCAATAAATAATATAACAGGGAAATCTCCTCCACAATGGCCCAGAAAGGATGCCCTAGGCCAGACAAAGAAAACCCAGAAGTCCTTTTGCCCAAAGTCCTCCTTTCCCTAGATCGAATGGATCTCCTCCAAATGGTGTGCCCCCCTGCTAGAAACCCTCGGAAGTTGTGCCATGTATCCTTCTCTGCTGATGGATAGGAACAAAACCTGTTGTAGAATGGTGTGGGAGGAATGTTGCACTCCCAGGACCAAGCTTGGATCAAGATAGGTGGAATCTTTCACCACCGAGTTGATCTCTAGGGTTTGTAACCTTAAAACCCTCAAAGAGTCTTTGTGCTCAAGAGCCCAAAATGTAAAATCAATAATAATCATGAATGAGTGAGAGATGTGCCCTTCCCTTCTTTTATACCCCTAATCTAATTCTTTGTTGAGTTAGTTAACCCCTGAGGTTAACTCCTAGCTTTTCCACACATGTTCTTTTCTTTTCTTCATTTCACCTTTTCTCCCAAAGTCAACTTAAAATTATAACATTGTGCTTAGGTGAGTGCTTTGGGGTGTCTTGGTCCCCATGATACATGAGACTAAAGTCTAGTGGGGACAACTAGACTACTAAGTCTCTCACAAGCTCTTTATCAAGAGGTGGGGGACATTATAGTCTCCTCTGCTAGACATTGCTTGCCCACAAGCAATTCTGATCCTGTCTCCTGAAGAACCTGTTCACTTTCCCAAGTGGCATCCTCCATAGGTAAGTTCTTCCACCTGATCAAGTATTCCTTGATGCTCCTCTTCCTTAACCTCTTCTCCCTTACTTCTAATACTTCCTCTAGAATCAATACCAATTGCCCCTCTTCATCCAAAGGTGGCAGTTCCTCAATAGGAATGATGTGTTTACCTATGGCTCTTTTTAAGCATGATACATGAAAGACATTGTGTATTTTGCTGCCCTATGGTAGATCAAGCTCATATGCCACGAACCCTACCTTTCTGTTTACCCTGTATGGTCCAAAGAAGCGAGGTTGGATATTTTCTGCGCCACTCCTCTTAATAGATGTCTGTCTGTATGGTTGAAGCCTCAAATATACCAAATCACCAACCTCAAATGTGCGCTCCACTCTGTGCTTGTCTGCTAGTACCTTTTGTTGATTCTGTGCCCTTTGCAAGTGGTCTTTAAGCTCTTTGAGTATATCCCGACTCTGTTGAATCCAATCCTGTACCATAGGATCCCTGCTGTCACCGAAGACAATCTCCACAAAGGAGGGGATCATAACTGTATAAGGCCCTGAAAGGTGACATACCAATAGACATGTGATAGGTGGTGTTGTAGCAATATTCTCCCAAATGAAGCCACTTAACCCATGCCTTCTGTTGCCCTGAAACATAATTCCGAAGGTAGCCTTCAATCCACTTGTTGAGTATCTTCGTTTGGCCATCCGTTTGAGGATGATAGCTAGTACTGGGGGTTAAGGCCGCACCTACCAACCTGAATAGCTCCTGCCAAAAGGTGCTCATGAACCTGTTGTCCCTATCACTCACAATGGTTTTGGGTAAACCATGCAACCTAAAAACCTCTCTAAAGAACAAATTTGCAACCTGTGTGACACTGTAATATGTGGCAATGGAGAAAAAGTGAGCACATTTGGTTAACCTATCCACCACCACAAAAATGCAATCCTTGCTCTGGGCCTTGGGCAATCCTGTGATGAAATCCATAGATATACTTTCCCATTTATGCTTAGGAATGGGAAGTGGTTGTAGTAACCTTGTTGGATGAGTGTGTTCATCCTTGTTTTCCTGACAAGTGGTGCATTCCTTGATGTGGCGCATCACATCTTCCTTCATGCCCTTCCATGTGAATCTTTCCCTTATCTCCCTATATGTTTTGATGAACCCCTGATGCCCTGCTACTGGTGAATCATGGCATGCCTGTAACACTTTGGTTTTAAAGGTTGACAACCAAGAAGATTTGGTCCTTGTGATATATGATGTCATCCACAATCCTGGAATTGTCATCCTGCACCTGCCATCCATAAATTCGCATGCAAACTTGTTTTTTGAATATTCCACCAAAAGGTCTGCCTTCCAGTCAACTGAGATGTCGGTCATAGCATAAACCAATGGTCTTTTGGATAAGGCATCAACCACCACATTATTATTCCCTTTGACAAATTCAATGTCAAAGTCATATGCCCGGATCTTGCTAACCCATTTCCATGTCTCTCATTTAAGTCCTTTTGATCCAAAAAGTACTTGAGGCTATTGTGATCTGTCCTCACAACAAATTTTGCCCCAACCAAGTATTTCCTGAACTTAGCCAATGCATGCATGATGGCTAACATCTCTTTGTCATAAATGGTGTAGAGAAGCTTAGGACCCCTCAATTTTTGGCTCTCATAAACAATGGGGTGTCTATTCTGCATGAGTACTGCTCCATTTCCCTCACTTGAGGCATCACACTCCACTATGAAAGGTTGTGAGAAATCTGGTAGAGCCAGTACCAGATAAGTCCTCATTACCTTCTTCATCTTGTCAAAAGTCAACTGTGCCTCTTGACTCCACTTGAATGTGCCTTTTCTGGTCAAATCGGTCAAGGGTGCGCAAAGTTGGGAGAAGCCTTTGACAAACCTCCTGTAGTAACAACATATGCCAATACATCCTTTCAATTCGATGAGGGTCCTAGGTGTTGGACAGTCAAGTATAGCTTGTATCTTCTCTTGGTGTACCTATACTCCTTTCACCCCAATGATGTGTCTCAAATAGAGAACCTCTGTCGTCCCAAATTCACATTTGGATTCTTTAGCATATAAATATTGCCCTTCCATGGTGGCTAAGATTTGTTCTACATGCTGAAGATGATCCTCCCATGTTTTTCTATAAATCAACAAGTCATCAAATAAGACTAAGAGGAACTTCCTTAATTGCTTGTTGAAGACACGATTCATGCAAGATTGGAAGGTGGCTGGCGTATTAGTTAGGCCAAAGGGAATAACCAAGAACTCATAGTGACCATAATGACATCTAAAGGCTGTCTTGGGTACATCCTACTCCCTCATTTTTATTTGATGATAGCCAGAGCGCAAGTCTATCTTAGTGAAGTACAATCCCATGAAGCTCGTCTAGTAGCTCATCAACCCTAGGGATGGGGTATCGGTTCTTGATAGTTTTTTTATTCAATGCTCTGTAATCAATGCACATGCGCATTGTCCCATCTTTCTTCTTCACCAGTACCACTAAAGATGCAAAAGGACTGGAACTTGGTCTAATGTGGCCCATGTCCAAAAGTTATTTGATAGCCTTTTCAATTTCACCCTTATACTTCTTTGGGTGTCTATAAGGAGTGGTAATGACAGGTTTCACTCCCTCTTCCAATTATATAATGTGCTCAAACCCCCTATCTGGTGGTGCTCCTGGAGGAATAGGTTCAAAAACCTTGCTGTGCCTGTCAATGATTCTATGAATATCTGGAGAGTAATGAGTATCCCCTTTCTTATCCACCTGAACTGATATTCTACATTCTGCTGCATATACAATGTCTTCTCTCCTGAAGATGGCCTCCATGTGCTTTGCTGTCACCACTCTAGGTGTGTTTCCTGTCATCTCCCGGAGTACCACCTTTTTTCCACTTTTTTCCATGAAAGACATCTCCATAGTCTTGTAGTTGGTAGTGATTGGCCCCAATGTACTAAGCCACTGCACTCCCAAGATGATGTTAGTATCTGGAAGGTCCATTACATAAAAATCCTGTGCCAAGTCATGCCTACCCAATGTAAGTTTCATTCCTGGAATATACCTGTCACAAGGGATAGTGCGCCCCCCTGCTACCTCCACACAGAATCCTTCAAACTCCACTGTAGGTATATGCCTTCTTTTCAGTAAGGCCGAATCAATGAAGTTGTGTGAAGCACCCCCATCAATGAGAACTGAAACTTTTTGTCCCTGTAGCATTCCTCTCATTTTGAAGGTGTTGAATTTGGGCACCCCACTTATGGATGCTATAGTAACCTTCTTGTCTGCTGTAAGGTCGAAACCTGTATCTTCCTCATCTTCATTCTCTGTGGGATCCAACTTAGGTGGATTTGCTTCCATGTTCTGTATGTGGCCGAAATCTTCTTCCTCCTCATCATCAGAGATAACTTCAATATAGTGTGCCTTGCCTTTACCCATGCATTTATGTGTTGGATCCCAAGGTTCTTTGCATGTAAAGAAGATCTGTTTCCTTCTTAATTCCCTCCTAGTAGTCTCATCCATTCTACCTTTTCCTTGGTCAACCCCCCTTTGGTCTCTTCCCCCTTGGTTTGTGGGAGGTCTAGAGGAAAATTTAGTATTTGCTGTTGATCCCAAGTCCCTAGTCTTCCATATAGCCTCCTGTAAGTTGGTAGGCTTAAAGCCTCGACCCAACCTATTAAGGGCTCCATCAATCACTCCGTGAAGAGAATCATCAGTCTCGCTTGAGACACATCCTGCACCATTACTGCTATCCTCTAAAAGTCCTCTATATATATCTTTGGTGATCCTATTTTCCTGAGCTGGGTGAGCTCCCTAAAATGTAGCTCTGGATGCCCCTGGTCAAACCTGTCAATAAGCCTTTAAGTGAACTCTGTGTAAGCAGTAATCTAGTTATGACCCAATGTAGTTAACCCATGGTACCACTAGTCATGGGATTTTCCCTCCAATTAAATGGAGGAAAACTTGATGGCATCCATCTCTCTCATCGGGTTAAGATGTAAATAGGTATCAAGCTTCTACACCCAAGCTTGCGTAGTCACCTTGGAAGACCCATCAAAGTACGTAATCTCCATCTTACCTACCCTGGGCTCCAATTTATTATTGTTCCTGTGATAATGTTTGAGTTTACCCCTGAATTTTATCCCACAATATTGGTCCAATGTGACCTGTCTCCTAAATCTTGCACTCAATGATTCATATTCCCCGACATATTCCTCAAAGTTGTCTTCAATCTCATCGTAGTGGTTGTGCTTCCTATCCAAAAATGTAGGTAGGTAGGGTCTAGGGGTGGCTCTACTACGTGTTGGCCCCTTAGAAGCCCCTCCTCCAAAACTATGTCCCTTGGTGTGGTAATGAAAGTTCTGTTTCTGATTAGGTCTAGTTCCCCCATGAGAACCACTGACTTCCTTGTTTGCATAAATTTTTGGTCCTTTCCCCCCATGTGTCATCTGTAATAGGAGTTGCACAATATTCTCTTGGTTAGCATTTATTCTTTCCACTGTCTCCCTCATTTCAACCTATCCCCTGCGCATTGTTTCCTGGTTCTCTTGTAGATGGTGCTCAAGTGCAGATTTAGTATGATTTATGGAGCGTTGTAACTCCTTTGCAATCCCTGCTAAAACACGTGGCTCATTGTCCTCACCTGAACCTTCCATTTCGACCGCTGGTTCACCTGTCTATTTTTTGCACCTTCCCATATAGATACCACTGAACTTATGCATGCGCTAATCCCCACTGGCTAAGAGGATCAACGCTCTGATACCACTGTGATGTTCCCAAGCCAAAATTTTCCCTTGGAACACTATTCGATTAACTATTTATTGTTGTTTTACTGTGTTTGCAGGTGTACTTCGTATAGTTTCACATTAAGGGTTTATTCATGGGATAAAATATCATGGAGATGTAGATCTGAACATATATCATAAACAAATAACAAGATGCAAGCATATAACACCAATATAGAATCAACAACTTCAGATCTGACCTTTATTTAGATAATAGAATGATCCAAATACAATGGATCTGTAGATCTGAGGAAATACAATAAGAATACTGAAGTTGGAAGAATAGCTGCTCCAAGAATTCACAAAACTGAAGATAATAGCCTCCAAAGGCTCCACAATAGACTGATGAAGATATAAGATCAATGGATTTAGATGACTGAAATCCCTGTCTGCTGGATGATATGCACCCTCTTGGATGGATGTAGAACCCCAATAATTCTACCTTCCTCCTCAAGGTCTCCAAAACCTACCAAAATCTCTCAAATAGTAGATCGGGGCAAGACAAACTCCCAGATGAAGTTTCAAGCTGATTGAAGGAGATCTGATTACTCAGATGAGGAGATCCACTTTCTACAGTGTGCCCTCCTTCTCTCCAAAGCCCAATATTTCGACCTCCTTCTTCAAGACCTCCAATAACCACCAAAATTACTAAAACCGTATATCGGGGCAAGATCAACCCCCTGACAAAGTCTCAAGCTGAATGATGAAGATCTGAACCTCCAGATGGTTGAATCCTCAATCTGCAGTATGCCCTCCTTCTCTCCAACTTGTGCCAAGCTCCAATAAATAATATAACAGAGAAATCTCCTCCACAATGGCCTAGAAAGGATGCCCTAGGCCATACAAAGAAAACCCAGAAGTCCTTTTGCTCAAACTCCTCCTTTCCCTAGATCGAATGGATCTCCTCCAAATGGTGCGCCCCCATGCTGGAAACCCCCTGAAGTTGCACCTTGTCTCCTTCTCTGCTGATGGATAGGACTAAATCCTACTATAGAATGGCGTGGGAGGAATATTGCACGCCCGATACCAAGCTTGGATCAAGATAGGTGGAATATTTCACCATCGAGTTGATCTCTAGGGTTTGTAACCTCAAAACCCTCAAAGAGTCTTTGTGCTCAAGAGCGCAAAATGTAAAATCAATAATAATCCAGAATGAGTGAGAGATGCACCCTTCCTTTATTTTATACCCCTGATCTAATTCTTCATTGAGTTAGTTAACCCCTGGGGTTAACTCCTAGATTTTACACACATGTTCTTTTCTTTTCTTCATTTGACCTTTTCTCCCAAAGTCAACTTAAAATTATAACATTGTGCTCAGGTGAGTGCTTTCATGAGACTATAGTCTAGTGGGGACAACTAGACTACTAAGTCTCTCACAACCTTTTTATCAAGAGGTGGGGGACATTGCAATTAAGTATGATTTGGGATATGGACATGTTACACCTTCCTAGGCCTCTAGTAGTACAGCTCAACTCAAGAGTGACAACACTTATCTAGAAGATGACTATGACCCACCATGGCACAACAATGCAAATAATATCAATTAAGAGTGTTATGATCCATTATTAGACTTAACCAATGTTCATCATGGGCATGACAAGTACATGAAACACTATCACCATACATGCGTAAGGAAATAAAGATACACAATGCACAATAAATCAAGCCTCATAAGCATAATCATCAATAGAGCATCATGTGTACATCATCATCATCATCATCATTGTACGAAATCAACTGAAAGATGCTATCATCATCATCATTGTGCCAAATCAATTGAAAGATGCTATCATCATCAAGAGATCATCAAGGTGGGCACATCCATTGTGCAAAAGAGATCAAAATGAAGCAAGATCTTTGACATATGTGCTCTGGAAGATCAATTTGAAGTGCTCACGACCAAGTGTGAACTAGAACATCATGCCACTAGGAGGGTGGTCCTTTGTGCAAAAATCTCTAGCATGTGATGAGAATCACATGGTTACCTCTCATGTAGTATGAGGGGTAACAACTGGCTTCAACTTGGGGACATTTTCTCTATGGAGAAGAGTGCATGAGAACTCCAAAATCTCGACCATACCTGCAATTTGCATCCACCTCTAAACTGTGTTAAATTTGGCAGCATCGACAGTCATTCTCCAATGAGAGGCCATATGGGCCACCCTGAGGCTAGCCAGGGAGATTTGGTAAATCAACCAGTCTTGTGAGGTATTGACAAAACCCAGGGGGAACCTACAACCTCTATGAGTCAAACCAGAAGTCAGGATGAACGAGATGCTATGTAAGTCTAATGCAAAAGTCAGGGGGAACGTACAACCTCTGTGAGCATAGACAACTAGTGCAAAAGTCAGGGGGAACATACAACCTCTATGAGCATAGACAAACTAGTGCAAAAGTCGGGGGGAACGTACAACCTCTGTGAGCCTAGTCAAGCCTTGTGAGCCATGAGCAAAAGTCAAGGCATCTAGCAAAAGTTAGGTTGAATATAAAATTCCTATGATCTAGAAACAAACGATATTCCTAATATTGAAAATGATATAAATGTATTGATCTAGTGTGTTGGCACGTGTAACATTATCCACCATGAGGAGAAATTCAAATTTCCTTGTAAAGAGTCGAGTTGTAGAAGTCAAAGTTGCATGTCTAAGTCAAAGACAATGTTTTCAAGTTGTCACATGTTGCATGTTGCATGTTGCATGCATGACATGCATTGCATGCATGTCTAGTTGCATGTTGCATGCATGACATGTTCATGCTAAGTTAGTACACATGCATGCCAAGTCAAGGGTGAGTTGTAACTGAAGTCTAAAGTCTAGTTCTATTTTCGAACTAAAGTGTGAAGCTGAGTTATGTTAAGCATGAAAACAAGTTCCTAATTTGAGCCATCTACTTCTCCTCTTCACTCCTTTATAAGCAGAGGTCGACCCCTCTCTTCTACACAATTCATATGCAGGTTAAGGGTGAAGCATATTAGAGGCGCATATCAGTGATACATAGGCAGTATATCAGAGGCGCATATCACTGATATAGAGGCAGCATAATAGAGGCGCATATCAGCATATATAGGCAACATATAAAGGCGCATAACAGTGCTGTAGTAACAACATATAGAGGAAACATAATATAGATGCATATCAGCATATATAGGCAACATATTAGAGGCGCATTTCAATGCTTTAGAGGCAACATATAAGAGGCGCATATCAGTGAATTAGAGGTAGCATCAACAACCCATATCAGAGATGATATATCTCAGTCTTTGAAAGCAACTCAGATACATCTATATCAACAAGGTCTCATAGTTCTTTGTTAGGTCAGAGTCAACTTGGCAAGCTCTTTAAGAGCAGAGTATTGATGGTGGATATCTGTAAGTGATCTTACATTATTAATGCAATAGCAGAATATCGTTTGCTGGGGTTTTTCTCCCTGTATAGGGTTTCCCCAGGGTACATGTGTTGTTGATGTGCATGCTTGTGTATCTACATGGTTATTGCTATTCAGTTACAATTCTATATTGTTGAAATGTATTAAGTTGGAATCAAAGTGTTGAAGAAAATAAAGAAATAATCCGCATAAGAAATCAAGCTCATAATTTAACATGGTATCAGAGCTTAGGGTGTGTTAAGCTTGTTGAAGTGCAACAACAGGTACACATAGATCCAAGAAAGATTGATTAAATTTCCAGTGTGAGGTCCATGGCATCCTCCATTTTAGTCAGGGATGAGGATAGACTCAAAGGAGCTGCCAACTTCAATGTGTGGAAGCTCTGGATAACAAATATCTTGCAAGAGCATAATCTTGAGCAGTATGTGATCACAATGGTCGAGGAACCCACTATTAATGCAGGAAAAACGACCTTCAGGAAGAGTCAATTAAAGGCTAAGAGAATCATCCTTGACTCAGTCAAAGACAGTATAATGCCAATGATGACTTCGTTAATGACTGCCAAGGACTGTATGGATACCTTGGTGAATCTACAGGCTCCAAATCAGTAAAGGACACTTAAGCACAAGCTTAAGTATTTGAAGATGGAGAAAGGTGAATTAGTAACATATTTTTGTTCCAGGATAGCCCAGATCAGAGATCAACTTTTGGTCACAGGGTTTACAGTGGACGATGATGATTTAGTGCAGGCCATATTTGATGGTCTTCCTTCTTCATGAGAGACCTTCTTATCCAGTGTGAGTGGGAGAGAGATTCAACCCACGTTTGAGAGGTTATGGCATGATTGCCTCTAGGAGGAGAGTCGCACTGCTACCAGGAGCGAGCCAACCAAAGAAGAGCATTCAACATTATCATCAAGATTCAAGGGAAAGAAGAAAGTCACTTTCCAGAAAGACTCTCAGAGGAAGTCAAACACCAAAGGTATGTTCAAAGGCAAAAGTATTGATACATCTAAGATTAATTGCTCTAGTTGCAATAAGTTGGGTCATTTTGCTAAAGACTGTTGGTATAGGAAGAAAAATCCAAGGAAAGCGAAACATCATGCCTCAATTGTTGAGGATGATGAATCCAAAATAAAACATAAAAGTCCTCCTAATGAGAGAGAAAACATAAAAGAATATTACATGGTTTCTGCCTTATCCAACTCAGTTTTCATGGGGTCGAAAACCTGGTTAATAGACAATGGTGCATCGAAGAACATGACAGGGTTCAAGGAGATCCTCTCAGATTTAAAGAAAAAATATTTTGCAGAGCAGGTTGAGCTTGGGGATGACAAATGTTACAAGATAGAGGGAGTAGGCTCTATCTCCTTCATATTGGAATCTGGGGCTAGACTTCATGTTGATGAAGTATTATGTGTTCTAGGACTCAAGAAGAATCTTCTATCAGTTGCAACCCTTGAGGACAAGGGATATTGGGTGATCTTCAAGGACAGGAAGGCACTACTATGGGCTAAAGGTAGCCACTTGAGTACAACAAAACCCATTGGGATTCGCAGTGGAGAACTGTACGTTGTGACAAGACAATTAGTTCAGGAATTGGCTCATGATGCAACTAGCTCCAACGAATTGTGACACAAAAGACTTGGACATCTTCATTACAAAGCACTTTTAGATCTACAGGACATGGTATGTGGCATGCCCTCTATTTCTCTTAGTAAAAGTGAAATTCGTAAAGGATGCATGCTAGGTAAAAATATAAAGAAATCATCTCCTAGTAGTGACAATAGAGCTCATGGCATCTTAGATCTGGTTCATTTTGATGTATGTGGTCCCATGTCATCTCCCTCACTCAGTGGTTGTTTGTATTATGTCATTTTTATTGATGATTACTCAAGAAAATGTTGGATATATTTCCTTAAAGCTAAAAGTGACACATTTGATAAATTCAAAGAGTATAAAGCCTTTATTGCAAAGCAGTCAGGGAAACACATCAGAACCCTTAGAAAAGACAATGGAGGAGAGTTTGAATCTCTCCAGTTTGAGGATTTATGCAAGTCAACAGGAATCAAGAGATAGTTGACAGTTCCATATAACCCTCAACAAAATGGAGTTTCTGAGAGGAAAAACATGACAATTTGTGAGGCAACGAAAGCCATGATGTTTGACCAAGATCTGCCAAATTATTTATGGGCATAAGCTACCTCCACTGCTGTGTATATTCAGAACATGTGTCCACATGCTATCTTGAAGGACAAGACTCCCGAAGAGGTCTTCTCAGGGATCAAACTTGAAGTAGGGCATCTAAGTATATTTGAGTGTCCAGTGTATATTCATGTCCCTAAGGAAAAGAGGACAGAGATGGAACCCTTGAGAAATAAAGGGGTTTTTGTGGGGTACAATGAGAACTCCAAGGCTTACAGGATATATGTAACAGGTCAGAGGCAGATAAAGGTAAGCAGAGATGTGACTTTCCATGAGGAAGCCACATTCAAGAAATCCAGAGAGCTTCAACAAGAATCAAAAGCAATTCAGCCAACTTCACCCTCTTCTGAAAATGAAGAGTCAGATGATCAGAGGGAGGAACCTCATGAAGGGCCAAGTGATGAGCCCCTAGAACCTACTGAAGAGTTAGAAAGAAGTCTTGAAGAACCTCCAGCCAAAAGGAAGCCATGGTGGCTTAAAGAAACAATGCAGGAAGCAAAAAGGATAGTTGCTCCCAAAGGAACTTTCAGGGAAAGTAAGAGGCCTCATAGGTTTGGAGGATATGTTGCACTAATGAGAAACATCAATGATGTCGAAGCTTCTTCATTTGAAGAATCAGATAAATTACAACTATGGAAGGATGCCATGCTTGAGGAATACAAGTCAATTCTAAATAATAATGTCTGGGACATTGTGTCGAGGCCAAAGGACAAATCAATGGTCTCTTCCAAATGGATCTATAAGATCAAACATGCAGCTGATGGGAGTGTGGAAAAGTTCAAAGAAAGATTTGTAGCCAGAGGCTTCAATCAGAAAGAAGGAATCGACTACAAAGAGACTTTTTCCCCTGTAGCTAGGTATACCTCCATTCGAACTATTATTGCATTAGCTTCCATCCTTGGTTGGAAGCTACATCAGATGGATGTAAAAACAACATTATTGAATGGAAATATTGAACATGAGGTATTTGTGGAACAACCAGATGGTTTTGTACTGCATAACAAAGGCACTCATGTATGCAAGCTAAGGAAGGCCTTGTATGGTCTTAAGCAGGCTCCCATAGTTTGTTATGACAAGATTGATGGCTTTCTTAAAAGCCCGGGCTTTCATAAAAGTGATGTTGATGCAAATATGTACTTCAAGGTAAGAGGTAACCAACCCGTTATACTAATCTTGTATGTTGATGATATCTTTCTAACATGAGATGAAGGGCTAATATCCTGGTGTAAGAGGGAGCTAATCTTAGAATTCAAGATGAAATACTTAGGCTTAATGCATTACTTCCTAGGATTGGAAGTGTGGGAAAGACATGGCGAGATATTTCTGGCACAAGGAAAATACACAATGGATGTATTAAATAGGTTTGGTATGATGGATTTCAAATCCATGTCTACTCCGATGGTTACCAACTTGAGGAAGATGCATGATTCTGATATAGGTTCAGATTTGGTGGATCCCACCATGTATAGGCAGTTGATTCGATCATTGATGTACATGATCAACACTAGGCCAGATATATGCTATGCAATGATTGCAATGAGTCAGTTCATGACTGAACCGAGACAGAGACACTCCGTGGCAAGAAAGCACATCTTGAGATATCTCAGAGGGACCATTACCTATGGTATGAGATATACATCCAGTGGTGGTCTAATTCTGCATGGGTATGCAGATGTTGACTGGGCAGGAAGCCCAGTGGATCAGAAGAGTACTTCTAGATAATGCTTCAATTTAAGATCCGCCATGATCTCTTGGTCAAGCAGGAAACAGGGGTCCATTTCACATAGTACAACAGAGGCTGAGTACATTACAGCAAGTGATGATAGCAAGGAAGCAATATGGCTCATAAAATTGGTTTCTGGGTTGTTTGGTGACAAGCTTGAGACGACGGTGGTTAACTGTGATAATCAAAGTTGCATAAAACTGACAGAGAACCCGATATTTCACGACATGTCAAAACATATTGACATGAAGTATCACTACATCCGAGACTTGGTCAAGAGAAACACTGTAAAGTTACAGTACATAGCCATGAGTGAGCAGGTAGCTAATATCCTGACCAAGCCTTTGACCTCGATACAATTTTTGCAGCTGAGAGGAAAGCTTGGTGTGGCTGAGAATGACTCCCTTGCTGAGAGGGAGTGTTAAATTTGGTAGCATTAACAATCATTCTCCAATGAGAGGCCATATGGGCCACCCTAAGGCTAGCTAGGGAGATTTGGAGAATCAACCAGTCTTGTGAGGTATTGACGAAAGCCAGGGGGGAACGTACAACCTATGTGAGTCAAACCAAAAGTCAGGTCGAACGAGATGCTATGTAAGTCTAATGAAAAAGTCAGGGGGAATGCACAACCTCTGTAAGCATAGAGAGACTAGTGAAAAAGTCAGGGGGAACGTACAACCTCTGTGAGCCTAGTCAAGCCTTGTGAGCCATGAGCAAAAGTCAAGGCATCTAGCAAAAGTTAGGTTGAATATAAAATTCCTATGAGCTAGAAACAAACAATATTCCTAATATTGCAAATGATATAATGTATTGATATAGTGCATTGGCATGCGTAACATTATCCACCATGAAGTTAAATTCAAATTGCATTGTAAAGAGTCGATTTGTAGAAGTCAAAGTTGCATGTCTAAGTCAAAGACAATGTTGTCAAGTTGTCGCATGTTGCATGTTGCATGCATGACATGCATTGCATGCATGTATGGCATGGATGACATGTGCATGCTAAGTTAGTATGCATGCATGCCAAGTCAAGGGTGAGTTGTAACTGAAGTCTCAAGTCTAGTTCTATTTTCGAACTAAAGTGTGAAGCTGAGTTATGTTAA
>JZKD02S2054509.1:268047-319178 GCA_000966675.3 Picea glauca | reverse complement strand
CATCAATGACAACATGATCCAACAAAGGGTGAAACATATTAGAGGCGCATATCAGTGATACAAAGGCAACATATTAGAGGCACATATCACTGATATAGAGGCAACATAATAGAGGTGCATATCAACATATAGAGGCAACATATAAAGGCACATAACAATGCTGTAGTAACAACATATAGAGGCAGCATAATAGAGGCACATATTAGCATATAGAGGCAACATATAAAGACACATAACAGTGTTGTAGTAACAACATAATAGAGGCACATATCAACATATAGAGGCAACATACAAAGACGCATAACAATGATGTAGTAACAACATATAGAGGCAACATAATAGAGGTGCATATCAGTGATATAGAGACAGATATTGAGGCACATAACAGTGCTGTAGAGGCATCATATCAGAGGCGCATTTCTGTGCTTTAGAGGCAACATATCAGAGGCACATATCAATCAATTAGAGGTATCTTCAACAGCCCATATCAGAGCTGATATATATCAGTCTTTGAAAGCAACTTAGATACATCTATATCAGCAAGGTCTCTTAGTTCTCTGTCAGGTCAGAGTCAACTTGGAAAGCTCTTTAAGAGAAGAGTATTCATGGTGGATATTTGTAAGTGATCTTACGTTATTAATGCAATAAAGGAATATCGTTTGTTGGTGTTTTTCTCCCTGTACAAGGTTTTCCTAGGGTACATGTGTTGTTGATGTGCATGCTTGTGTATCTTCATGGTTATTACTATTCAATTATGATTCTATATTGTTGAAATGTATTAAGCTGGAATCAAAGTGTTGAAGAAAATAAAGAAATAATCCGCATAAGAAATCAAGCTCACAATTTAACAAACTGGACATACAATTATCCGTAATAAAATAAATAGGGCGATACGATCCCCACTCCACCATAAAATAATGTTGAAAACAAAATCCATGTGTTTTAAGCAATCAAAGATGCATGAAATCAAGATTATTCTAGACATGAAAATAAAATGCACGAAAGTTAACAACTGACATGAAAAAATGCTAAAGCAAAGTAAGGAAAGGAAACACACAATCTAAACTACTGCTCAAATGAGATTATTCATCCTACTCTACTCTATTTAGTATGTGAAAATGAAAACGGTAGGTGTAATCATACAACCAATGGAGCCATGTGCACATCTCATCAAATCCACAACCTCTTCCCTTGCGTTTGGTCATTAACCAAAATGAGGAGATGCTCTTCACCAAGTAAAAATAAGCCTGAAAATACATGATGTGATGGCTACAATAAGAAACTACATCATAAGCATAGTAGTCCATACAAGAATCTATAAGATAGTGTCATATCCCAACACATTCCATGTCAATCCAATGTTGAAGATGGCTGATATAAGGTCTTGTTAGCACACTTTTTCACCCTCCAAGCAGATTTGATATAATTAAAAATCAGCGATGGAAAAGTGGCTAATTCAAGGAGAGAATGCCCCAATTGTCACAGGAAAACGTCCTCTCTGTTCGGGCTGGTTCGTGCCAACCTCAGGGGGGAGTCCTTAAGTACCGAGTTGCTGATATTGAATCTGGTTTTTTGCAAAAACACACACAAAAAACAACAAATATGCCTTGGACAACGTGTAAACACCCCACCAAGGCGTTAGGAAAAGATAGTTCAAATTCGCTTGGAAGGACCCTGCGGTGTTAGCGTGAGAAAGATCAAAGAAATAAAAGAGAAAGACCACTTAAAATATAGATGAATATCACAATAAATGGCTATGAACTACTAATTGAATGCATAAAGAGAGATCACAATACTGACAAGAGTGAAAGCTTGAAAGTAAGCACGACACTTCTTTATTAATTGCTGCCAAAGGTTTGATTACACCAATTCAACAAGCATAAGAACCGACATTATGATTATCTTCACAGAAAGAAAGAGTAGCTAGTCTAAGACGAATGAGAAGAAAGAAAGAGTAATGAATGCTGCTGCTACAAAAATCCGACCTTGAACAATGAAGCTAACACTCCAATACATAGGCTAGTGAGGGCACACTTCCCAATAACAACCAAGAGGGCACACATGTGGGTAAAAAAGGAAGGAAAGGCGCATGGAAAAATAAGTAAGAGTGATGTGAGCATGCACATGAGGAAAGAGGAGTGAGAGATAGTCAACTCACACGTGTGAGGGTCTTGGGTGCATGAGAAACTAAAATAGGCACATATGAGAACAAGAGAGTGCATGGGAAGTGAATACACCCTAATTTTTGGGGAGGAGCACTAAAGAACGAGTGAGGGAGAATAGAGGAAGATAACATGCATTAGTTATTGAATGTGCTAGAAAATAGGGGAGAATAAGAAGTGTGCTAGGATTTAGGGATTTAGGGGAAATATGCGCTAGATAAATAGGGAATAAGGAGGAGAATAGGGATAATTTTAGGGATAATTATGCTAAAGAATAGGAATTTAGAATGGGAGGCGCATTAAAGAATGAATGCACTAGAAAATAGGGAAAAATGGAGGTGCATTAATGCTAAAAAATAGAGAAAAGGGAGGTTCATTAGGACAATGCCCTAGAAAATAGGGAGACAGAGGAGTTAGGATAAGAAATAGGGAGAAGGGATGCTAAATAATAGGGAAAATGGAGGCACATTAAGACAATGTGCTAGAATTTAGGGAGAGCTAAAAATTAGGAAAAATGGAGGCTCATTTAAGACAATGTGCTAGGAAATAGGGAGAGGAAAAGGTGGAGGCTCATTTAAGACAATGTGCTAGGAAATAGGGAGAGAAAAAGGTGGAGGCTAGAAAATAGGAAAAATGGAGGCTCATTTAGGGCAATGCGCTAGAAAATAGGGAAAATGGAGGCTCATTTAGGACAAAGTGATAGAAAATAGAGAAAATGGAGGCGCATTAATGCTAGAAAATAGGGAAAAGGAGGTGCATTAAATGGAACTTAGGGAATATGCATATGATGGAAGAAAAATGCACCCTAATTAATAGGATCCAAGGAACATGTGTGAAATTAAAGGATAACTAATACATGGAAAGTGAAATAATGATTAGTGAAGTGAAGGATAAGTAAATTGAGATTTAATTAGCCCAATATTACCCATGTGATGTGCCACCTCATCCACACACATCCCTCATCAATTATTTTTCAATTAATTGCTTCATTCCTTGTAAAGTGCTCCACCTTCATTAATTAAGCCACCTAGCTGCCACATGTCACACTGCATCACTGCCATTTGTTGGAATATGACCTTGCCACTTGTCACCTTTGGAGGCAACCACCCCTGCTATAAATAGAAACTGTTAAAAATAGGGGACTGGCCCTGTTATCGCACAATCTGTACTTGCCCAAATCCCAAGGCAAGTGAATGCAACATTGGCGCAACAGGGGGTGACCTATCACTGTCACCTTAATAGGAAACCCCTTTCTATTTAGGAGTATATCAAAGTTACCCCAGGGGAGTTGTCCCTAGTGACCTAAAGGGATGATAAGACTAAGGAAAAGATGCAATAAAACCCCTCTCTCACTGGTCACTCAAGTCAAAAGGTTCTTAAGGTCTTTAAGGGATGAAGCAACGATAAAAATGGAGTGTACCTGCCCAAAGCAAGACAACAAAGAAAATATGGCATCTTTCAAGTACACAATATGATGTTAGTGCTTCTTAAGACCATGAACCTTCAAAAAATAGGCTAGCTGATATAAAGTTGCAACAATGTAACAATTTACAACAACAATAATTATTTTGTAACAACCACAAAAATAGTGCCTTGAAATTGCTTGAAAAAGACAAGAAAATGTAGCTTTAACTATGTTGAATGATAATTAATTGTCGCAAGAAAATTTGGCAATGTCTAGGTAGCATTTAAGGTCACTTGCAGATAATTTGTTGTAGTTAGATGGCTGTAGCAATCTTTTGTAACAACAAAAAATTCTAGTGCTCAAAATTGCAAGGAAACACCATATAAACTTAGCATTTATCTAGTAGATTGATTGGCAATTGTCACAAGCAATTTCCGAGTGAGCTAAGTGCAAGTTATGTAGGTGAATGCAGTAGATTAGCATGAATTAGTATGGTTGTAGAAGTGATTTGCAACAACACCAAGTTAGCTAAGGAATAAGTCTAGTTTAGGGTTAGTAAAATTTAGCAAAAGCTTCAAGGAAGAAGGTTTGAGTGCTTGTTTGATCAATCCTTCAATAAGAGAGAGACTAGAAATAGTGCCTTCTAGGGCTTATGGAGTCAAGTGGAGGCTTTTTCTAAGGCYGCAAATCAATTTTGATAGTGCACAAAAGTCTAAGAGGGAGAATGCGTAGGAGAAGTAGTAACTTAAGTCCCCCTATGCATTTTCCTAAAGAAACAAGATACTAGGGTGTAGGCAACTCTAGGCCCTAATACCTTGCTCTCCTTAGGCTTCTTATGGGAAAAACTTAGGAAAATATAACTAGTTCAAAACCTTAGAGTGCTAGCAAATTAGGGCTCTAGGGTTTTACTAATTACTAGATCAAATCAACGAGAAGTTTTGGTAAATAGAAAATAAGAAAGTAGCAAATTAAGTTCCTTACTTCAAGCATTAAGTATACCATACAATCTCATAATCTTGTATGAGCAAATAAAACCATACATAAACCATTCAATAAATGAAAAAAATGCAGATTTTACCTACTTGCACCAAGAATAATCATGAAAATACCATGCAAGATCACCATAAAAGCTTCCAAGATTGATCCACTTGCAAAAAATCAGCCTTATACAAGTGTGTGCCTCACAATTTCAGCCAATAGCCCTTCTAGGGAAAAAATTTCAGACCTCTCCTCTTGTGTGAGGGGTTGTGATGATAAAAATGAATGTACATTATGTTTATTTATATAAAACTGGTGACCTTTAATTAATTTCATGTCAAATAAAGGTCGACCTGGCCAATTTACAAATAAATTCAAATTAGACATAAATAAAATTAATTAGTATCTAAAAACATTTCCAAGGGTGACGTCATGCCCTTCTAGGGTGACGTTGAGCCCCTAAGGTGGAACATTGGGCTCCAGATGTTGAACGTTTGGCCTCCAAAGGCCCTGGATGATGCCCACACGTGCCAAATAGCTCACAACTACCCTCAAAATGCAAACCATAGCTCTAGATGACGTGCAAGGTCATGATGGTGACATCATGGGCTCTCAAAGGTCAACATCCAAGTGGAAAAGCAAGACCCCCCTGGGTCTAGGTTTGACAGGGTGCCTCCAAGGTGATGTCCTTCTTTCTTCCTGGTGCAAATCTCTGATGTCTGTTTTCCCCTAGCTGGGGTTGCAACATCCATATGTGGGCTTTTAGACCCAAGAAGGTCCGAGATAATGATTCCCCGATGTGTACCTGTCCACTTGACAAGGTCCTGCAGCAACAACAAGCACACCCTCTAGGGGTTCACAAGTCACAGGGATCATAACATGTAAATCACATCCAATAATTAAATTACCCAAATATGTGCATCAAACTCCCCTTTACCTAGACAAATGCTCAAAGACGTTATGCAATCTAACAAGTCAGGTTTGGAGAAGGTCATAGGGTGTCCTTTTAGGATAATCCTCCTTAAGTTTGGGTGTTTCCTAGGTGAGAACTAATCCAGGTCATGTAATTGTATGTGGTGGTGTGGGGTAGTGTTTGAGCATGGGGTGTAGTGATAACAGGGAAATGTAAATCTTACTTGTGGGTGCCTTTGTAGAGGGCTGTTGGCCCTTGACCAAGTTTTGAAGAATACTTGATCATATTTGACCACTTTTGGGACTGTGACAACTTTCCAAGGAAGGAGTGCAACGTGAAGTGGAAATTAAGGAAGCAAGACCTATTTTTGGGTCCATTTTAGGGTTTTGGGTTGATGTAACGGGAAAGGGAAGTCAGCTCGTGGGTTTACCCACGCCTAGGCCCATTTTGTAATCTATAAATAGGCAATGTAAATAGGGGAGAGGAAGTATGATAGTAATGTAGTACATCTATGTGATGTATAGCTGAAAGCTTACTACTAGTAACTGGATCTGTGTGATCGAATGTATCTTAGAGTGCTCTGTGCATGAGATCAGAAAGCTAAGTGCAAGTTGATGTAGTCTTGTGCTGAAGAGAAAGGAAGAAGGATCTAGTGAGCTGCGCAGATCTTCTGTCCTATGTGAAGTAAGGGTCATTGAAGCTCTGTGTTGTAACTGCTTGATCAAGATAATATAAAGAAGACTTTGTAGACATAGCCCCAGGGTGGGGGTGAACCACGGTAACTATGTGTATGGTGCTTTGTGCTTCAATCTAATGTGTTTATCTCTTCCTTGTATAATTGCTTGATGTGATTAAGTAGATCTAGTTAATCTCTGTGCTGATGATATATGAATGAACGTTAGATCTGATATATAAGATGCTTAGTGCTTGATCTGTTGAATCTAATCTATATTTCTATGGCTAAGTACTGAATCATATTTAGTATAAGTATTCACTGCAATGCTCTGTGCTATCTGTGAAGTACCAGACGGGTTAAATATTAATGAAGAATCTGTGCTAAGTGCCCTGTAAAAGATATAATCACAGATCAATTTCCCAACTAAGGTTGCAGACATCTGAGTCCTGCAACCACCCCTGCCTCTACCTCGGGTGAGACTTCATCTTCTTTGTAGGTGTTGTCAAAAGGGCTGGTAGTTAGGTTTTTGTTGGTGCGCTCTTGAGCGTTGAACCCTGGGTCTGCCCCTGTGACAACAAATGGTTCCGTTGTTGGGACAAGAACTGTGATTGCTGGGAACAAAAGAAGAAAAAACTTTGTGCGACCTAAGCTCTGTGTGTAGATCTGTTGCCCTAGTGCGCAGTATTCTACTTGACCTACAAAGCTTTGTGCCGAGAAAAATAGGTCAGATCTGAAGGGAAAAGGTAAGATCTGCAGAAAAAGAGGTCAGATCTGAAGGGGAAAGGTCAGATCTGCAAGAAAGAGGTTGATACAGAAGAAAATAAGTGATATCTAAATGCTCTATGCTTTAAGAAAAGCAAAAGTGGAAAATTTCTGAAGGAAAAAGGTCAGATCTGCAGAAAAGAGGTAAGATCTGTAAGCTCTATGCTCTGATAACGGTAAGAATAGTCAAAAGTTCTTAGATTTGAAAGCTTTGTGCTTTGTAGAAGTAAGATAAGTGAAATTTTTTGTTTCTAAAGCATGGATCTAGGTATGTTTGATAGATTCTGTCCTAGCTTCAAAACTAGGGCATTAATAGATAAAAGAAAGTTTGATATGAATAGATCTGATAAGTATAGTGATAGATATGTTATACCTATGCATTGAAAGAATGTCTGGACTAACAAGTGGATGTAGGATCCTTGAAAGAGTTTTTTGCAGGCTAGCCACCATGATCCTTGTGCGCAGTACAAAAGGAGTTGGGGAACATCTAAACGAAAGAGAGGATTAACCCTCTGTTATAGTTGTAGAAGACCGATACATCTTGCTAAGGAATGCCTTGGGAGAAGACCTAGTTGCCTCTGTTGTAAGGCCATGGACCATGAAGTACTAGATTTCCCTAGAATGATTGCTAGGCTTGAGAAGTTGAATATGGAGCAAGCAAACCCTGAAGGAGATCAAGAGACCAAGATTATAGAAAAAACCCATAAAGAATCAGAAAAGATATTGCTACAGATGAAAGATACCTTGAATGACCACCGACATGTTAGGCTATCAGAGATATTAAAAGAAAAGGATCAAATCGAAGAAAGAATAAGGGACTTTGACATTGACTGTACTCTTGATGAAGAAACACAAGTGAACATTATGCCAGAAAGAACTTGGGAAGCTATAGGAAAGCCTGCCATGATCCCTTCCCTAGGAGGAACAAGTTTCTTCAGAGGAAAGCTAGTAAACCTATGTGGAAGGCTCACCCGGATACCTATGACTGTCAATGGAACTTCGATAGAGGAAGACTTTGAGATCATTAAATTTGTTGAAGACAACACCCCATTTACCATGCTCTTAGGAAAACCTTGGATTGATATAGAACAAGCCAGACGAAAAGAAGAAGAAAAAGTTTTGGAACAGAAGAAGAAAGAGTTAAAAGACTTTATGACTAGAAGGATTGCACACTTGATTGAAGAACAAAAGAGCAGATCGCATATATTTAATATTAGCAACTCCGATGTCGAAGCTAAGAGAACACTTGAGGACCCGCAGAAGATCGAGTTACCTATTTTTGATACAGAAGTAGTATTATCAAGGAACCCTGGAAAAACTTTCAACAACGCAAAGTAACTAAGACCACAAAAGATAAACATCAGAATGGTAAAAGCATTACTGAGACGAAGCTCACTGCGAAGAAGGCTAGGAAGTTAAGAAAGAAAAGGGTTAATACTATAAGGTTACAAGAGGTTCTAGAGGATACTTCACAGCAAGAAGAATTGCAGAATTGGAGCTTTGCCGAGATATCAGAACAACGACATAGAGTACTTCGCCATGGCGAAGCAATATAGCCATTGGAACTGATATACTCGTTCGACTGCCACTCCGAACGGATTGAAAAGCAGTTATGGGTTACCACTAGACCATTGGATAGCACCAGAATGGATAGAACAGAGTTAATGAAGGCCCCATGTCCATTGCAAGAAGACCGTTGCTGAGATTGCCTACTTAACCCATCATGCCATGCACCAAGAATACTTTTTGCTAACTGAGAATTTGAGCACGAACCCTGAGATTTACTTACCCTGAGATCATTGCCTTATTATTCACTGTAGTCTCTGAATTCCTTTTGCACCTGAGCCAACTGACCCAAGTTTGTATGTCGGACGAGCTCAACACTGCTGAGAAAATTGTTGAAGAATTTCTAATTGATTTAATGACTGAGAGAGTCATGTCAGAACATGAAATGTCTACAGGTGTACATGCATCGTCCTCGGGCACACTGCCAGCTTCCCCCTCCACTGCTCGAGCAGGACCATCCTGACCGCCTTCGGAAAGACGATCTAAGCTCAGAAACGACTTCGCCACTATGAAGGTGATCCCAAGCATCTTGCCTAAATATATCCCACCACTAAGCGGAACAATGAATCGAGACACTGTACCCAGAGACTTCGACAATGCTGTAGTCACTGCGTACCTCCCGAAAGGGGTGTGCGTAGTTCATGTTGACCAGGAGAAGCTCACCGCGCTGAAATTTAGTGATTTCAACCTTGGAGATCGCAAGGTATACAATATGCTAGCCCCACACAAGTACTTGAATATTACAAAATGAAAGAACCCCAAGATTGTACCGCAACAATGGACCCATAACCTTGCGCAGTCAACCCTCCTCAATGTGATGAAGATTCCACATTTCGGGAGGCATCAGGAAGTAAATGCATGTGTTAGACTGTTGCTGTCCTGCTACGATGGAGGATACCTATGGTTGGACCGCCGCATCACTGTGGATCTGATTCTAATCAATTGGATCACCGGGCTAAGCATGCAGGGCCCTGACCTGCATGAATTTTACCCTGGAAAGACCGCAGATCGCGCTCTCGCCCAACGAATAAAAGACACATATGGCGATCTAGAGAAAGGCACGTGAGGTTACAAGGTATCCTCCATTGAGAATGCAATAGTGCGTTTTGGTTGCCAGCTGATCGCAGGGAAGTTAGTCCAAAAAAACAGACGTACACAGGTGACCTGATTTGTAGTTGACTTTGCAGGGAAGTGCGTGGAGGGAATACAAATGAACTGGGAAAAATACCTTATAAATCAGCTAGAGCTTGACTGTAGACAAGCGCAGGACCAAGGGTATGAGTTCCACTTTAGCTGGTTGCTCATACTCATCACTTTCATCGCTTGGAAACTACTCGAGGGAGCCACTTTCCCGGAGATTGAACCCTTCGAACCACTGACCGCAAAGTTCTGTACGCTGTGGTACTCCAGCGACATGAAAAAATAGTGGCAGTCCAATGCCGTCTTCCACACTTACTACACTCAGTTGAAGAATGCTATTCAGTCTACACCGCGCATCACACCCAACACACTTCATAGGTTTAGACCTTTGATGAAATTCAGCGCAGACCATCACTTCACCTACATCACAACGCGTGCAGATGAGCAAAAACAACAACTCCAGTCATATTACAAGTTGACAGAAGATGACTTGGAGGAGATTACCAAGGAATGGTTGGCAGACCTCCTTGTTGCAGTAGACCCTGTAGAGATGTCCGATGTAGATAGCCCTCAAGCTATGCTGGATACACCAGGACCACGCAAGACTAAGAAGGATGTGGAAGTTCAATACATCCACAGCACATCCACAAAGACTGCTTCGCACTCACTTGCGAAGGGAGGTGATGATGAAGAACTAGGGGGCACAAAAGTTGAACAGAGCAAAGGCGAGGTTACTCTGCCTAGGGACGAGGAAGATCCTTGCAAGAAAAGGAAGATTACCCCACCAAAGCCCTCATCCTGAAAGAAATCTAAGGCCACCCGGACCACGCTTAAAACTACCTTTACCCCGAATGATTTCGACTTCTTAATTGCTGCAATAAATGATGTTTCACTAGAGCTCGCAGAAAAGAAAGAAGCAAAGTAGGAGGAGATATTCATCTGGATCACGGGCGAACTCAAAGAAGTGCAGCAGGCACTCCAGTCCAACCAAGTAGTTTCTACAGCACCCTTAACGATGGAAATATCAGGAACAAGCGATGAGCCCACACAGTTACGCCAAATCGCCGAAAAAGTCAAAGCTCGCCTTCGACGAGCTCAAGAAGACATAGCGCAAGCCACCCAGGCTTTGGCGCAAGGACATAGCACACATGGAGAATGATGGAGGAAGGTAGAACAAGAGCAACTTGCCTTACAAGTGAAGTGGTAGGAGGAAAAAGCACAGTTACAACAGAGCAAGGACCAGTTGCTAGCAGAGCAACTTGAAGTACAGGAAAGAGTTCACAAAGCATGCACTCTGTGACGATCATAGAAGTGAAGATGGAAGACCGTCTCCCATAGCAGGTGACCCAACTGGAAAAAGTAATCCAACAAATTCATCAGCGCATCACGGATCTGGAGCTCTGCATCGTGCCTGAGACACCCCAAGAGATAAGAGATCTAAGAGAGGCCACTGCTCGAAGCGCAGTCAACCGATTAAAAACTTTGGCTTTGGAATGTAGGAAGCTAAGCACTAGAAGAGCCCAAACTTATGAAACCCTTGCAGAGAATCCAGAATTTCAGACATTGGAGGCACAACTCCAAGAAGCAAAGCAGCATGCAGATGTGCTACAAGCATAGCTGAAGTCCGTGACCCCAGTTGAAAGAATGAAGAGGTTCGCAGAACAACGCACAACCCAACAACAAGTACACATGCTACAAAGTAAAGTGATGGATGTCTCTCAACGACTGCAACCACTCCAAGAGAAGGCATGCCAACTGCTCGCTGAACTTAAAATCCATGGAGATGAACTTGAATAGAGTGTCATCACTGCAGAACAACGCCTGGAAGGACCGCTCAATGACACAGTAATCTAGGAATTTACTGAACAAGGGGCTGTCGCACTGCATCAGGTTGAAGGAGCTCGAGGTGTTCGGAGCAGAATTGATTAGAACTGAGTGACTCAGGACGAGTCACAACTGAGTGTTGGGGGCCTGTTGGCCCTTGACCAAGTTTTGAAGAATACTTGGTCATATTTGACCACTTTTGGGACTGCGACAACTTGCCAAGGAAGGAGCGCAACACGAAGTGGAAATTAAGGAAGCAAGACCTATTTTTGGGTCCATTTTAGGGTTTTGGGTTGATGTAATGGGAAAGGGATGTCGGCCCGTGGGTTTACCCACACCTAGGCCCATTTTGTAATCTATAAATAGGCAATGTAAATAGGGGAGAAGAAGTATGATAGTAATGTAGTACATCTATGTGATGTATCGCTGAAAGCTTAGTGCTAGTAACTGGATCTGTGTGATCGGATGTATCTTATAGTGGTCTGTGCATGAGATCGGAAATCTAAGTGCAAGTTGCTGTAGTCTTGTGCTGAAGAGCAAGGAGGAAGGATCTAGTGAGCTGCACAGATCTTCTGTCCTGTGCGAAGTAAGGGCCATTGAAGCTCTATGCTGTAACTGCTTGACCAATATAATATAAAGAAGACTTTGTGGATGTAGCCCCAGGGTGGGGGTGAACCACGGTAACTGTGTGTATGGTGCTTTGTGCTTCGATCTAATGTGTTTATCTCTTCCTTGGATAAGTGCTTGATGTGATTAAGTAGATCTAGTTAAGCTCTGTGCTGATGATATATGAATGAACGTTAGATCTGATATATAAGATGCTTAGTGCTTGATCTGTTGAATCTAACCTATATTTTTGTGGCTAAGTACTGAATCATCTTTAGTATAAGTATTCACTGCGATGCTCTGTGCTATCTGCGAAGTACCAGACGGGTTAATTATTGATGAAGAATATATGCTAAGTGCCCTGTAAGAGATATAATCACAGATCAATGTCCCAGCTAAGGTTGCAGACATTTGAGTCCTGCAACCACCCCTGCCTCTACCTCAGGTGAGACTTCATCTGCTTCGTAGGTGTTGCTGAAAGGGTTGGTAGTTAGGGTTTTGTTGGTGCACTCTTGAGCGTTGAACCCTGGGTTTGCCCCTGTGCGAACAAGGGCAAGATGCACCTTGTCATAGATTCCATTGTTTCCTAGTCCGTTGTAATGTCCCCACTTTGGGACATTAGGATATTACAGGGTGTTATGATGACTAGAGTAGCTAGATGGAGATTATAGCGAGTACATGAGCTATTGAGAGGTATTTTGGGGTCTAGCTTGCATCTCTCATCCTATTTCATCATTATGATCCATTCCGCACAAATTGGCTTTGGTTCCGTTGCATTCCGACGACTTCCATGATTTTGAGTATTTTGAGCTATAAGTTAATTAAATTCACTGAAGAGGGCATTTTGGGCACAATACTTGGAGGAACCTCTCAATGTAATAGCTCATTGGAATCAAGAGGAGAAACAATACAAGATAGGATGGTGATAAGTGAATTTCAATGACCAGGGAAGCCACAAGGAGAGATAAGGCGCTTTTCAGAGGTAAAAAGGTTAATTAGTTAATTAAAGTGATTTAAATAATTAATTAAATATTAATAAAGTAAAAGTCACTTTGGAGGGACAATGTGAGAAGGAAGTATAAAGAAGAGGAAAGGGCCTCTATTCTCTCATTCATTCATGTATGTTTATCATTTTTATATTTGGATTCTAGCTAGAGAGCCCATACCTTGGGGGTTTTGAGGGTTTTGACTTAACAAACCCTAGAGGACGATTCAATGGTGAAATATTCCACCTAGTTTGTCCCAAGCTTCGTCTCGGGGATGAAATACTCTCCCACACCATTCTAGTTCAGCTCTACTCAGTGCAGGAGGGTTCTACACCAGCCACAAGCACATGAATAGAAGGAGGGTGCACCATTGGGGGTTTCCAACAAGGGGGGCGCACCATCCATTGAGGGAAGTTCGTTCCAGGTGATTGGCATGGCTTGTGGAGATTCTAGCACCTGGGTTTTCATTGTAGGGCTGTGGCCATTAGATCTAGTGCATTCCGATGGAGTTGTATGTGTCGTTTGATTTATTGGATGCATGGGATGAATTGGAGGAGAGGAGCACACTTCAAAAAGTGATTTCATCCATTTGGTAGATCGGATCTTCACCATTTCACTTGGGACTTCACCATGGAGGTAACCAAGCCTCGATATATCATTCTAGTGGATTTGTGGAGTATTTGGAGGCCTCTAGGAGACAGGCTGAATTAACTAGGGTTTTAGGCATTCAGGGGGCGCACCATTCCTTAGAGGAGAGTCAGATCCACGAGTTTGAGAGGGATCTTGGAGATTTGAGCACCTAGTTGTTCTTGCCTTTACCCGATCTACTGTTTGGCATATTACCGGAGTGATTGGACATCTTTGGAAGCAGGGCCGAATTGTTGAGGCTATTCAGTGATCCAGCAGGGCGTGGCATCTTCCAGCTTGGGGGTTGATACTTCACACGACCCAGATATTTCTTGTATTGGTATTCATGGTGTATTCAATCTTTGGAGGCTTATAGTATCTTCTTGGAGAATTTTTTAATAGCTCCTATTGTGTTATTGGATCCATCTGTTGAGCATTCCAGATCGACATCTTCATTGTATCAGGTTCTTCTATTTATGAATAAAATCAGATCTGAGGTGTTTTGGCTTGTTTATCATATTTTTGATCTTGCATATGGTTGAGTTATGTTCCATTACGATATCTTCTTGTTCATTTCTGCAACACATATATAAATTCATCATCATAAACCCTAAGGCCGAAATCAAGAGGTCAACCTGCAACTAAACACATACAAACAAGTAAAATCAACAAAGTGTTTGAAGAAATGCCACAACCAGTAAACGTTTAAAAAGACACCCAAAACTATGATGTTCCTGGCATAATGGCTTGGGAACATTATAGTGGTATCAGATCCTAGACTCCTTCCAGCCTTAGGGGTCTTACACAAGAAGAAAGGGATGAGATATCCTTTGAGATAATATACTTGGAGATAAAATATTCCGGCCTTAGCAAGGAAACTAGGTCTCAAATAACCTTTCCACAATATGTAGCCTTAAGAAATCCCAATTGGAGAGAAGAGGATGTTTTACACAAGATCATCATAGCAGAGGAAAAGAGGGCCAGAGCAGCTAGATGGTTGGAAGAACAGAGAAACTCCACACCCATTAGGAGCACACAACTTTGCTACAGTTGCAAGGTGCCTTGGGAATCAGAGCATAGGTGTATGGGTAAGGGTAAGAAGCATATTATTGAGGTACACTATGACAGTGAGGATGAGGTGTGTGAGGACACAGAGCTAGAGCTAGATGCTTATTTGGAGCAGTGCGATAGTGACTCTTGAGCTAGATGCTTATTTGACACGCTTGAGGAGGATAGTGACTCTTGCAGACTTGCAGATACTGGTGATTTTGGCACGCTTGGGGAGGATGGTGACCCTTGTATAGTGGATAGACAGTCGGAGGGATAGGATGACAACACCTACATATCACATATCACATGGTGTTGATGACCCTACACCTCAACAGAGTAGAGACACTAGTGGGGATTCACACGTGTTAGCACCGAGAGATGTCGAGCTTCCTAGGAGGGCCGTGACACATCTGTTGTGTTTTTAGACACCCACGATAGCCATGTCATAGGAGGATATCATTGGTATTTTAGATGTGATGGGGGAGCCATGTGTGAGGGATGCACACCATGGACATATGGATCCCCATACCCAGGAGGAGAGACATGAATTGGAGACAATGGACCTTATACATACCTATTAGCATAAGGAGATTGAGTCACCTCTTTCAGAGAATCCATTATTTGAGCAGACTATGGAGACTTACAACTTGATGGGACACTTACTTCTAGGACCAACCTTCAGTGATGGGGATGTACTCTTCATTGATCAGGATGATCATAGCACATGTCTAGACACATCTATATGGGATCTAGGTGTAGTTGATAGTAGCAGGGTGAGTGCACAAGAGGATACAACTTCTCATACAGGATACAATGTGATTCAGAGAGAGATAACATCTAGTGATGAGGTGGAGTGGCATATAGGAGGACCCAGTGGAACAGTAGACAGTTCAACACTTCATCTTTTGCAGAGAGTTTTGTTGGGGATTCCGGTGTTGGCACTAGCAGTGAGAGATATGAGGTGGCACCCCAACATGACTATGACTAGGAGTCACACTACTTGATAGGATAGTTGAGAGTCAGTGAGGATATGATCATGGCAGCCACCAGGCGCATTGATGACATTCATGCATTGGTGACATATTACTGTTGGAGGACATCATTGGAACATGGTAGTTTGGATGAGGGATTCGCCATGAATGAATTTTATACTCTCAAGGAGAGAGTGTTTGTGATGAGGACCAACTACTTGTTGAGGATTGGTGTGATGTATCATGAGGCTCTGAGGGAGAAGGAGTCAGAGGTGGAAAAACTCACTCATGAGTTGGAGAGCACTTGAGGATTCTTGAGAAGCACACAGACAACCCTTCCATAATCATATTCCAGATAAGAGGAGCCTCCTGAGGAGATTTATCAGAGATCCACTTCATCTATATTTGTGGATACTCAGATATGTCAGTTAGTCACATTTCCAGAGGATGTTGATGGTCTAGCAGAGGAGCACTAGTTGATAGAGGAAACTTCCATTTGGGTTTCGAGAGTGGTTGACCTTCAAGTAGAGGTTGATCCAGTAGTACACCTAGGATCTATGGTGAAACAATAGTATATAGGAGATGACAGAAGTATGTTAGGGAATACATTTATGAGTGATAGTTCACAGAGATAGTCCGAGATATGCAGTCAGTTTCAAACAGATGTATCGGATTGCATGGAGGATACACACTTAGGGGAGTATGCAGATGTCACTCCTTTGCAGCAACACATAGTTATGAGATATCACCTTCACCATTTCAACAACTGCATGGGGGATGAGAGATGGAGATTGGTTTACTAGTAGTTGGAGGAGTTACTTCCGGTTGTACTTGATGATTAGGGTTTAGTGATGGCTACAAGCGAACAATTATCATGGGTATCGGTAGACGTGATTTTGGTCGAATCCTTGGGATTGACCAAGGTAGGTGGTATTTTTCAATCCTACAGTCAACTATAGATGTCTTTGTTATCCTTTCTCAACACTTTTATCATGGACAATAGCATGAGGAGTGATAGATAGTGGCAAAGGGCATGGAGAGTGAGTAGGTCGAGACCACCTGACAAGAGTACTTTTACGACATACAACAGGTCAGAGGTGGACTGTGTTAGGAAGACAATTGAGACTTGGTGCGTGATGGTGAGCATCATAGGACAGGTGACAATAGATGAACACAGAGGGCTTCCAACAGTGATCAGTCTGACATAGGAGCAGCTAGCAGAGACTGGAAGTGATAAACTTCCAGGTTTTCCATAGGATCCGGGAGTTTATTTGGTTAGCAGGATGTTTTACATCATGTTGACCTAGGTTGCGCCAGAGAGACACACACTCCACCTTGGGTTGGTTTGGAGTGGGTCTACAGGTACTTGTACTATGGAGTGAGAAATTTTCTCCCTCTTGATCATCATGATTGGGCATGGAGATGGTTGGGCAGGTACTACTTCCACAGAGATGTTCTTACAGATGCAACTTTTGGACAATAGTTCCAAGTGCCACAGGTACTTCATCTTGAGGATCCAGGAGTGGAGGATAAAGTATATATACAGGGAGCGGTCAGGCATGGTCAACATAGTGCAGTGTCAACATGGTGATCTTCGATAGAGGCTAACATGGGATCCAGGGATTGCAAGGTTGAGAATTTTGCTAACTGACAGAGACAAGTGGACCTTTGCAGGGGAAAGTTGTTTTGACTTTCCATTGAGATTTAGTGTTGAGGAGAGCACTTCACTTGAGGGTGTCTCACATCAGTGTTGAGGAGAGCACTTCACTTGAGGGTGTCTCACAGAGGTCTTGCAGTACCTCATTCTGGCATTAGCATGGATAGTTGATGGGGGTTATGTTGATCTTGATAGGGACTTGGAGGATGGACTCATTCTAGGATGAGGCCATGTGTCATGTGCAAGAGATTCATGGAGTTGACATATTTCAGGATTATGCTTCACAAGATATTGCCGTTCACTTCCTGATATGAGACCCATGAGGTGGAGTGTATGATTGTTCATCTTTGGACGGGTTCTACTGTGTGTCCTACAGGTGGACATGGGATCCTGGTATTATGCTTGGAGGGACTTGGTTATTGCTTGAGGACAAACAATATTCTAGCAGGGAGGACTATAATGTCCCCACTTTGGGACATCAATATATTACAGGGTGTTATGATGACCGGAGTAGCCAGATGGAGATTATAGTGAGTACAAGATATATTGAGAGGTATTTTGGGGTCCAAATTGCATCACTCATCCTATTTCATCATTATGATCCATTCCACACAGAATGGATTTGGTTCCGTTGCATTCCGACGATTTCCATTATTTTGAGTATTTTGAGCTATAAGTCAATTAAATTCACTGAAGAGGGCATTTTGGGCACAATACTTGGAGGAACCTCTCAGTGTAATAGCTCATTGGAATCAGGAGGAGCAACACTATAGGATAGGATGGTGAGAAGTGACTTTCAGTGGCCAGGGAAGCCACAAGGAGAGATAAGGATCTTTTCAGAGGTAAAAAGGTTAATTAATTAATTAAAGTGATTTAAATAATTAATTAAATATTAATAAAGTAAAAGTTACTTTGGAGGGACAAGGTGAGAAGGAAGTATAAAGAAGAGGCAAGGGACTCTATTCTCTCATTTATTCATGTATGTTTATTATTTTGATAGTTGGCTTCTAGCTAGAGAGCCCATACCTTGGGGGTTTTGAGGGTTTTGACTTAACAAACCCTAGAGGATGATTCAATGGTAAAATATTCCACCTAGATTTTCCCAAGATTGGTCTCAGGGATGCAATACTCTCCCACACCATTCTAGTTCAGATCTACTCAGTGCAGGAGGGTTCTACACCAGCCACAGGCACATGAAGAGAAGGAGGGCACACCATTGGGGGTTTCCAGCAAGGGAGGCACACCATCCATTGAGGGAAGTTCATTCCAGGTGATTGGCAGGGCTTCTGGAGATTCTAGCACCTGGGTTTTCATTGCAGGACCGTGGGCATTAGATATAGTGCATTTCAATGGAGTTGTATGTATCATTTGATTTATTGGATACATGGGACTAATTGGAGGAGAGGAGCACACTTCAGAAAGTGATTTCAGCCATTTGGTAGATCATATCTTCATCATTTCTCTTGGGACTTCACCAGGGAGGTAACCAAGCCCCGATCTATCATTCTAGTGGGTTTGTGGAGCATTTGGAGGCCTCTAGGAGACATGCCGAATTATCTAGGGTTTCACGCATCTAGGGGGGCACACCATTCCTTGGAGGAGAGTTAGATCCATGAGTTTGAGAGGGATCTTGGAGATTTGAGAACCTGGGTTGTACTTGTTGTTGAAGGTGAATCCCCCCATGGACAAGTGGATTCCCTCTTGGTCTCTAAACTCCTAAGGCCAAGACAGAAGGTTCTTAACATGGACACTGACTTCCTTTTAGATCTAATCAAGCTAATGAAAGAAAGAGAAGGAGAAAAATATGTACCTTATGGACGATGTCTGTCCTTGCAAAGTCTAGGCTGAGCTTCGATCTTGAGATCCTTGATAGGTCCTGCAAAACAAACAAATATACAATGGACTTCCTACTCTACTGAGATTAGCTCAATCATAGATCCATCTACTGTAGACAAACTTATATGGAACAAGCACAAGTTTGAAAGAAACAGGCCAAACATTGATTATATTAATGAGAACTAGTAAAATTACTTACAATTCTTTGAATGAAGGTGCAAAAGCCTCTTTCAGTTCTCCTTGTCCAACCCCTTTGCTCAATCAATCTCCACTGATTGCTTTGATAGCATCTCACTCATGAGATCATAAGTTTGATGTAATTCTCAATTGTCATTCTTCCTTTCACCATGAGAAGGCCTCCTTATATAACCTTGGAGGAGTCCAACCACTTGAGAGATCTTTGGGATGAGTTGAGGATTCCTCTCCTTCAGTTTAGGATCTCCCCTAAGATCATGCCTTGACCATTTATTCGAATCCAACTACCTTCAGGATTTGAGGGATTCTTCCCTAATTTACCTCAACAAACCCAAAATTTTCTCAAAAGAGGGTAGTGCTCCCCTAAAGGGGTGCACAGAGCGCTCAAACACTCCCCAAAGAGGCTCAGGGTGCGCCAATGCTCCCTAACAGTGGGTAGGGGAGCGCTCCTCTCAAAAAATCAATTTTTTAGTGATTTTCTCAATGAAAAAGGACTTGTACTTCCTGCCAAGTGATTTTTCTTCTTCCAAACTGCCTTTGAGGTGTCTTAAGTGTCTTCATGATGTCGTTAGAGGCACGACATATGGAATATGGAAGTATGATGTTTTTTGACACTTGCAACACTTATAGTCAAGATGAGACACTTGCGGACAAGATGTGACACTTACAACACTCGAAATGATGACACTTGCGACACTATCGAAGTGGGTAATTTTAAGGTGTAATAGATTGCCCCCCAAAGTATGAAGTTAGAAGACGATGATGACTGAAGCACTTTGTAGAATTTTTTGAGCAAGGGTATGGACGTAGAGAAACCGGAAAAAGATTCACACAACCATCAAACAAATATTATGACATGTTTCAAACCTAAGGCAGACATACCTATGCTTGAGTGATAAAGACTTTTTAGGTATGGCCACCATAAAATACACTGTGGATCCATAATTATATTGACAAAATGGTATAGCCATTGCAAATACAATGTGGATCTATACTCTTATGACCTGAACTGATCGTAGCCACAAATAATACATAGTGGATCTACGAGATGTCAAGACATAGCCACGACCAATACAAAGTGGATCTATGTAACAGTATATGTGTCATAGTTCAAGATAAATCCTTCACAACTTGGGAAAAGTACATATAAGAGTGAAAACTCAACCCAGGGTCTTCGTACTGATTCCGATGTAGTACGAATCTAACCATGTGAATAGATGTCCCGATGTTGAACATGGCAGAAACCACTTGATTACCGGTCAATGATGTAAACCGTTAGCAAGTGCGAGGGAGATCACTGTTGATGTCAATGATTCCCAAGGTACTCTAGTACATACCGACGAATGTGAATGAATGAGCTAAAGTCGAACATCCATGGAATCATCCGATCAGGGGTCAATGATGTAAACCCACTGTCGGACGTGAGGAGGCTTGCCATTGAGGCATGCAGGTCCCAATGTACTAACTGGTTTCTAAGTCTAGTTCCTGGATAAGTGTTGAAGTCGACAAGAATAGACTCATCGAAGGAGGGCCTTGACGTATCCCCCATCAATGATATGAAATAGACACAGAGATTTAATTGGTAGATCAAATGAACATGGACTCACATGGGTATTGAAACAAGATATTTGTGATGGTTGACTATCGAGGCAGATACTTTCCTTGAACACTGAGGCACATCAGCGGAAACATGACATGGATCAAATCTTGATAATGTAGTGGATGCTATGACTTTCATCAGGTGACCCAAAGGAGTAAGAGAAACTCAGAGGATTGGCTCAATGCATAGGTTCAGCGGATTAAAATGCGTGCAAAGACAAAGTGCCATGTTCAAGGGCGACTGTAAGAATTACTGGTAGTGTTCTCAAAAAATTGTTTGCCTTGCTTCTTTCAATTTTTCCCCCATCCAGATAGACGAGTACCTCTTTTTAATTTAACGAGCTCAAGGAGGGTAACACATGCTCGATATGACTCACCTTCGATAAATCCCTCTTCCTTTGTTTAACGAACTAGAAGAAGTAAGGGTTCGGTCTCATATGAGCCCTTCAATGTATGATTGTTTAACGAGTCCAAAGAAGGTAAACTCGATGGTTTTTCATATTTAGAGAGTTTGAAAACAACTTAAAGACGACTCCAATGTTGTCCTTTTTCGTAATGTTAGTCTTGCGAGGCCGAAAAAGAGATAAATTATCACTCGAAAGACGCCCTTTCAAACCTTTTAACGAGTGGGAAAGGAAGCAAGATCACTCGAAAATCTTTTCACGTTTAGAGAGTCTGAAAAGAGTTTAAAGAAGACTCCAGGGGGTTCCTTTTTCGTGTATCCATGCGGGCCCGAAAAAGAGATAAAAGTTTACCCGACGTATTCTCATGTGTTTAAGTTTGAGAACGAACGAAGACTATGCTCATGAAGGTGAAAAGATAAAATGAACAAACCTGCTTCAAAACCTGCCAATAATGTCAAAACTGCATTCCAGGGGATCAATAAGTCTCCAAACATTTCCCCAAAACCCAAAAATAACTATATCATATGAGAAAAATGAAATGTATAATAGTAAAAAGGGGTAAAATTGTCATTTACCATTTCATTTATGCAAAGATTTGTAGCAGTGGAGAATTTGTGTTTTGGAACTGAATCTCGAATTGTTCGGTGCCGAAGCTACGATTGATCGTTTTCCTCGCCATTTGGACCAGGTTGGTGTTCTTCTTCTTCATCTAATTGGGTGAATTTTTTTGTGAGGAAATCCAAAGGTCTCTGAACCTTTTCATTTGATCTTTGAAGTCAACTTTCCATCATTTCTCTCTTTGTTTGAGGTTTTTTGGTTCTTGTTTGCAATTTGGTTATCTTTGTCCTTCTTGTCTATTTCACGACGAGAGTGTGTTTTTTGTTTTGTGTGGGGTTTTCTTCTGACTGTTTAATATTGAAGTCTGATTGACATTTAGAAGTCTTGCATCTGATTATCATTCACATATAAGAAAAATGACATATTTTAGTGATTGGTTTGGATATTAGAAGGCATTTCTGAAATTTTTAGCATTGCGTCGGATTTGAGTGAAAAACAAATTGATTGAGAACATTGCATATTAGTGTTTGATAGTGAATTTTTTTTTCTCTCTTTCCCTTAAATAGCCATTCATCGAAAGAAACGATTGCTTATCATCTTCTTGTGCATTTTTTGGAATTGAGTCATCATACCATCAGTTTCGTTGTCATACACCCTTTGAGTAAGGAACAACCATGAAATCAACGCTAATTAAAAATTATCTAGAACATTTTTGTTTTTAGGATATTCCACCAACATTAGACTAGGATTATCACTTTGGATTAGGYTGTGAGTACAACTCTCCAAAGTTTTCAAAACAAACATTAGCATCCTGAGATAGGGAGAGTCAAATCCAATTGTCGTTTAGGCTTTTTGGGATCCCCCTCTCACACAGGGGTTACACACGAGGTCAAATTTGGGTGAATTAAAGAGATTATCCTCCGTGGTTTAACTGTTTGTAGTGGTCAGATCGTATATTGGGGGTCACTTGAGGGTATACCCATGATTATGTGTGGGAGCCTCTCGAGTTGATTTCAGACTTGTTATCCTGCCCATACGTTCGGATTGGATTGTCGACTGTACCCACCCAGGGGATGACTACGAGTTGGTGTCCGTAGTTGCCATAATCCTTAGGTACTTACATGAGGTGACAATGAAGGGAAGTCTCACTGTACCTGGGACAGACATTGGTCAAACTCACTCGGGCTCCTTGGAGGGTAAATCCAGAATTACTGCGTGGAAGCTTGCCCCAAGGTGAAAGTCCGTTAAGTAGGTCACCATTGTAACTATTCCACCATATTCTAGCCCCTTCTTGACTTGATCACGCGACGTTGGATTTCATCACCAACTAGTACGATCATCGAAAGAAGTCTTGTTTGCTTGGTTTTGATTCCCAGATTTTATTAGCGTAAGCTGTTTCTTTTTGTTAGTTGGCCCTAAGATTTTTAGTGTGTACTGTTATTCTCCAAAATTGGGCTTGTAGACGATAAAGGTCTTCGCCGATCACGTAGGATGCAACGATTGCCTTCGGAAGGCTACCAACCGTTACCTCCTAACCCTCCAGAAGACAACTACTGTGGAGAGGTAGAAAATCAATCTAATGCTGGAAGTGTTGTTGCTCCTCTGTTAGATAACTCAGAAAGCGCTTTGGTTACGGTTGAGAATCCCACTCCTCAGACTACATCTGTGTCGGTAACCCCTCTTGAACCACTTTTTCTTCGTTTAGAATCTCTTGGGAATGTCATAGACGAAGAGGTCCCACGATTACCAGAGAGAGTTTTTACTGAAACATATATGGGATCCATAGAACTAACCTTTGGTGATGAGTATAGGACTCCTGTTCTTCCTAGAACTGCAGTAGATACAAATCCCACACCTACTTTTTCTATATGGAGGACTTCATCAGGACACGATCTCTCTGAGAATTTCAAATCCTTTCGAAAACCCTTTCATCCTCATGACCCTCCTGGTGAAACAGGACCATCTGGTCAAACCATGGATCACCCCGTCGATCAGGTCATTAACCCTACTTTTGTGTCAACACAAGTCTATCCTAATGATGGACTCATCACCTCTACTCATTCCCAAGGCACTTCAATCCCTACCCCTGCTCTTACGAAATTTCACTCTACAACTCCACATGTTTCGCACGATCCTGCTGGGACATCTTTTCACCCGAGAATGCAGACCCTTTCCAACCAAATACAACTGACTGGAGGGAAACCACCATCTAGCGGACCTATCCCTCCTGGAGGACCACCATTCTATGGTGGGCCTACCCCTCCTGGGGGATAGCCCCCTTTTCATGCTCCTCCTGGAGGGAAACCTCCTTTTGCCAGTCATACCCTGGTCGTTAATCCACCACTGGCAGGGGGGGAACCTTTGTTTGTTGGAAACCCTTCACAACCATAGGGAGTATCTTCAGGAGGCACTTTTACACAACCCCATGTTGGGGGGCATTCATATTATAACCCAAAAGGAGGAGTATCAAATTCTGTTCCTTCCAGAACATCTTATGGACAACCTTATCCGGGCGGCATCCCAAACACCACCTGGAGTCCTCAGGGACAACAACTTTATCCTCCTCATGGGTATAATGTGTATCTGCCTCTGGGATCTACTCCCTACCATCCTCAAGGGAAAAATGTTTATCCTCCTTATGGGCAAGCAAATCACTCGACTTATAATGCTAAGAACCCACCGGGTTATCCAAATGTTTCTCATCCATCATCAAATCCTACTTATTCTAGCCAACAACAACCGTATGTAGGAGGAGCTACTGGTTACAACTATCCACCTAACCCAGTTTATGGTCCTACTAGTGTTCCTATGACACACCAGTATCATCCACAAATTAACTGACAACTACCTTTCCTTGCAACACTGGATCTCCCAGACTTGTCTCGGTTAACTAATGATCCTATTTTTCATTCACTGGTTTGGCCAGTCATTCCAGCTAAACTTCCTTCTGATATTCTGAAATTTGACGGAAAATCTGGAGAGGACCCAAATAACCATGTGATGACTTTCCATTTGTGGTGTTCATCAAACTCCCTCATGGATGATTCTGTACGTTTGCGTCTTTTCCAGCAAACACTTATAGGCTCAGTAGCAAAGTGGTATATTGAACTACCACGTGCTTCTTTTCATGATTTCAATTCCCTTGCCATGTCTTTCCTCATGCACTTTCAACTACCTATTCTCTACGATACGGGTACTGAACTCTTGACCTCCCTTCGTCAAACTGACTCCGTGCATATCTCTGACCATATTCATGAGTGGAGACAACGACGAAGGATGATCAAGGTAATCATTCCTGACATATTATTGGAGGAATGGTTTACTAAATCACTTTTACCCCCGATCGCTCGCGATGTTGCTATGGGTGGCGCAGTCACTGAGGAAGAAACCATTACTCAGGCTCAATACTTATATTTGGTTTATTCACAATCTGTTACTTTGTATGATTTGCTTCCGAATGTTGCTCGAGCTAATATCGATCCATCCAAGTCATCATCCTCATCTTATGCAGATGGTGTTATCGGTTTCGTCAAAACTCAATCTACTTCCCAATCGACCACACTCTCCTCTACCTCCCCCCAAACTCAAATATCTGAGGTGAATGTAGTTCAATTTTCCCCTTCACAACAATCTGGAGTTAAGAAGAAGACAAAGAATAAATCAAAAAATACTAATAACAATGAACAACCAAAAAATCAATCTCAAACAATTGCTACCGAAAATCAACCACAACGAAAACTAAAATTCCTATGTATCATTTGTGGTGACGATCACTACACTCGAGACTGTCCACATCGCAATGAAGTGGCCAAAATTTTCCAGGGAAATTCACAACCCACTGTGCTTACTCAACCTTTTCCACAGTAGCAATCCATGGTTTCTCAAACCCCCTCTCTTGGGGGTAGTTCTAGCCATCCTCATGATGAGGCCTTGACGAGTGCACATATTTATATGTTTAATGGGATTAATTTGAACACTCACTATAATACATATGACACACCAGGTAACCCTGACAAAGGAAAGGATACTAGTGGTACCGATACTTTACTGGATCCATCACCGTCCTCTGTTAGTCCTCCATCAATTAATCCTCCATCTGGACCACTTCAGATTGAGAAACCTACATTCGACTCTATCTTACGCCCTCCTAAGAGCACTATCCGCAAAGCTACCTTTAATCCTAGTTCGTGTGCCGCCCAGAACTACAACATTGTTGAAGATTTGGCTCAAGCTCCGTGTGCTATGTTTGCGTTATAAGTTCTACAACACTGCCTCAGTAAACGTAGAATGCTCTTGGACGCTATTGGTGCCGTTGATCTTGAGTCATCCAACCATATCATGTTTAACCTGGACAATTATGCGTCTCGACTCTCCCATCAACTTGCTTTCCAAGTTGATGTTGTTGTTCACAATCAATAAATCCATAGAACTATTCTGGATGAGGGAGCCTCAACTTGTGTCATGTCTTTAGTGTGTTGGAAAGGTTTAAAATCACCTGCACTTAACAAATCCCCAATGGATCACCAATTTCTGTTGAAGGTGAATCCCCCTGTGGACAAGTGGATTCCCTCTTGGTCTCTGAACTCCTAAGGCCAAGACATAAGGTGCTTAACATGGACACTGACTTCCTTTTAGATCTAATCAAGCTAATGAAAGAAAGAGAAGGAGAAAGATATGTACCTTATGGACGACATTTGTCCTTCCAAAGTCTAGGCTGAGCTTCGATCTTGAGATCCTTGATAGGTCCTGCAAAACAAACAAAGATACAATGGACTTCCTACTCTACTGGAATTCAATGCAACATATTCAAGTGTTTCAATAATCAGAGTGACGCATACCATGATACTCAGACTCATTACCTCATTGAGAAAGATGTACTGCTACTTTAGGACCAGGCTGGTGGGATGGATGCTGCTGCTGATAAATGGGTTGCATAGAAGAAAAGAGGGGCCCTCAGGGGCCATGCTCAAGTCATCCGACTCTCGACCTTTCATTTCTAGGACATGTGGGCCTCAAGACATTATCTCCTTAGTTATCCCTAGGGTAGGGGATAACAGGCCCTAAAAATAGGAAATTGCCAAAAACATCCAGGATGACTAGGAGAACACCACCATGTGTCAACTGTCTAAAAATAGCCATTGCTAAAAATAGAATCTCGCTGCATGTCAATGATATCATACTCTTCAGATTCGATTTTCTGCGAGGATTCCAAATATGTGCTCGGAATTGACATGCGAGCCCCAATACTCCACCTGCTAAAAATAGAAAATGATGACAAGTCACCCTGAAAAAGGTTCAATAGACTCAAAATTTCTCAAGGATCAATATTGTACACTCAAAATCCTAATCTGATGCCTGGAGCTCAACTTGCTAAAAATAGGAAGTACCTGCATGATCCCCGAAAAAAGTGTCATTGGGCTCAGAATCATGCAAAGACCAATATTGTATGTTCAAAACTGTGGTATGAGTCTTCGGTCTCTACCTCCTAAAAAGTAGGGCACCTGCTAAAAATAAAAATCTCTCTCAAATCCATGTGAAACTGTGCTAGCTCTATCTCTAAAGAAAAAACAACCACCAACCGGTCCTATACCTGTCTCCGATGGGAACCAACCTCTGACTCACACACGTGATAAAAATGAGAAAATATCTGAATGCCAACCAAAATAGTCTATCCTAGCTCTTAACCCTAAGGATTTTCAAAGGTGGAAATCCAAGGCTTAACAATAGCGACTCAAGGGGACGAGATTCCCCCGCAGGATGTCAAGAACAATATGAATCTCGGTGTCTGAAAACTGCAACTCCTTTGTGAGAACTGAAGAAATGTACCAATAGACCCTTGTACCTTTGTGGAAGAAGAAGGCCTTGTAAGATGACTTGTAATACCAAAGCATGTCCAATGGGAAATGGAGTCTGTTATCCCCCAGTTTAGGGATAGCTAAGGAGATTATGTCTCGAGGCCCACAGGTCCTAGACATGGAGTACATAGAGCCAGATCAACTTGAGCATAGCCCTGGAGGGTCCACCATTTGATTTCTTTAGGGCCTCCAATTTTTCAGCAACAACAACATCCATCACCTCGGCATGGCCTTGTAGCAGAAGTGGATCTTGCTCCATGAGGTAATGAGTCTAGGTATCATGGTATGTGTCACTCTGATCCTCAAAACCTTTGAATATGTGCATTTGGATCTTTTAGTTTCTAATAGGTGCTTGGATCTTATGCCTATCCACTTGACCATATATGGGGAGAATCACATGATGCCCTAGTAAGATTGTGCCCATAGGTTTTGAGTTTCCACTCGCGGGACTCATGAGAAACCATCGTCCGCTCAGACCATACTTACCACTTTCCATCTTTCTCCCACTCATCCATCCCATTACATTGGTCCGGGCATTGGGTTGGATAAAGATTTAAGGGTTGTACCTTACCTTGTGGGAAGAAGGGTATTAAGGCCCATAGGGTAAAACCAACTGGAAAAATATAGAAGCCAAAGAATGAAACCTCGATATGCTTCGCCCATGGATCCTCGAGAAAGCAGTAAAAGGCTTCTCAGCAAGAAACAAAGGGACCCATAAAAAAGTGATAAAAAAAGACCTAGTTAAAGGATAGGGGATCTCATCAGGAGCCCTCCTATTAGGACCATGGGCATATAACGATATGACACTACTAACAGCTGGTTACCACACCAGGGTAGTGGTCTTGGTAGCATAGCAAAGAGAAAAGGGGTCTCATCATAAGCCAAACTTCTCATGTCCGTGAAAATGCTTGTGGGTAACATTGTCACCACTGGTCACCGCGCTAGGGCAGTGTCCCCTGATTAGCTTCTTGAAATAAAAATAAATAAGAAAAAGACAGAAGGCATGAATGGGCTTGGAAACATTTGCATCCATGACAGGTGCAACTCACCCTCTACAGAGGCACCCACATGTAAGCCATGCATTTCCCTGCTACCACTACACCCCTTTCCCAAACATCCCTCATCCACCTCATCCACTCACATGGCTTGGATTTGGTTTCTCTTGGAAACATCCCACATCTAGTGAGCATTAGCCCAATAGGATGCCTTGTCACTTCCTCCAAACTTGGCTTGCAGATTAGTATAATGTCTTTGAGCACTTGTCCAGGTGAAAGGGGTTTTATGCACATGTTTAATAATATTGATGATTATATGTCATTGACATTGCTATGATCCCTATGACTTATGATCCCATGGAGGGCATATCTATAGGTGTGCAGGATCATACCCGATAGACAGGTACCATTATGTATAGGTACACATGGGGAGATGATCAGTTCGGTCCTCCATGGGGTTGAAATCCCATCAGATGGATGCTGAGACCCTAGTAGGGGGCATAGACAGGTTAGAGGCTTTGCACCGAAAAAGAGGAGGACGTTCCACCAGAGGCAACTTAGCAGGCTTGTACCCAGGGGGGTTTTTCCCTTTCCACTAGGACGTTGGCCTTAGAAGGCCCATGATGTCACCCATGACACTCATGACATCATCCAATTGTTGTGGACATTTTGGGAGGTAGTTGTGGCATCTTCTGGAGCCCCAAGGGGGGCTAACATTTTGCTCCAGGAGGCCAACGTTTCCCTAGAAAGGCCTAACATCACCCTAAAAGGGCATGGCATCCTCATTTTTTTCTTGATTTAGGGTTTGATTATGACATTTAATGTAAAATAGTATTATTATGTATTTTTGGCCTTGTCGGCCTTTTGTGACCTAAAATTTAATTAAGGTCATTGGTATGGTATAAGTAAGATAGCTAAACTCTCTTTTATTTATCATCTTTCACTCACACTTGTGTGAGGTCTGAAATTTTCGGCCCTCATTAGGGTTTTGGATGAAATTGTGGTGCACTTGTTGAAGGAGGCTTCTTTTTGGTGATTTTTTGGCATATTTCTTGGTGGAAGGTTTATAACTAAGGTTTGGCTTGATGAATACTTGGTAAATGTAAGTGAATTTCTACAATCATTCCCTTACTTGAATAGTTATAGTGTTTTACTTGCATTTTTTTAATGAAATTTTCTGAAATAAACCCTAGGAAATAAGCACATCTTGGTGTCCTTATTTTAATTCCCTACTAGATTATGCCAAGGAGCCTTTTTTTTTGTTGGAGACATTACTAGGGCCTTGCCATTGCAACACCCTATCCCTTGTTCTTCATCCTAGCCGATTTTACTTTGTCATTGAGCTAAAGAAGGAGGAAAACGTGCTAAGGCCTAGGGTTGCCTACACCTTAGTAAGCCGTTTCCCCCTAGGGTTTGATGGTTGAAGCCTTGGCTTATCAACACTTCACCATCAAAATCCTCTTGTATTTGGCCATACTATTATCATATTTTTCCTTCAATTCTTGCTGCTACTTGTTGACTCCATTTTCCCTATGAATGCACTAGTCTAAGACCTCTTGTTTGAGTGCTTTGATCACAATCTACAAACATCCAAATCTTTGAGCAATTACTAACACCTTTCTAACCCTAGTTTAGATTAACTTGCTAACCCTACTGTTGTTATTATTATTTCAAGTTATAATCATACTTTGCAACACTTAAAGTTTCTAAAAGCAATTGAAAGGATTAATGCATACTTGCTTCTGATGATTGTTGGTGTTATAATATTGACAATTAGTTATCCTTGATCATTTTGAAGCATTTATTGTTTAAGTATCGTATTGTGAATATTTCCATTTATACATCTTTGCTTAATTCATCAATATATTAGTCAATTTCTTATATCGAGAAAGTCTTTGATTATATGAATTACTAACCAACAAGTGACCTTGCACATATAGTTTTCATGTTGTTTTGTTCCAGGCAGGTACACTTCTAGTTCTTATTATCTTTATTGGCTGTTTAGACAGACTTTTTGATCGGTGGTGACTTGTGAGAGGGAAACCTTTACTTGGCCTAAATCCTTTGTCTTCTCAAAACCCCAGGTCATCGGGGACGTCTCCCCTGGGCCTACCACCATAAATAGAAAGAGACATCCTATTGAGGTGATAGTGATAGGATAGTCTCTCGTTAAGTCAATTTGTCCCATTTTACCTTTCCTATCTTTCAAAGTACAAATTGCGCGATAACATTTTGGCACCGTTGTCGGGGAACACTTAGTCAATTCTCCTCGAAGATGACACTTTTTCAGTAAGCCTTTCCTCAAGAATCCTTATCTTACAAAATCTTTCCTGGTGACTCCACTGAGGGTGATTCCCTCATCCCTTTGATAATTTCAAGAAAATTATATGGCGACTCCACTAACCTATTCCTAGGTGCCACCTTACTCTTAATTTTGTGATATTTCCAAGTTATGGGATCATGGCGTCCTAGGAACAAGTCATTTATCCAACTATTGATTTCAAAAGCCTTCAAGGATAATCAACTTGTTTTGATACAAAATGGTTAAGCAACCCTCCAATATTTTGGGGCCTCCCAATTTCTCACATCGTAAATTTTTTGGATTATATGAGCGAGATAGAATTGGGAGGGGAGGATGTTCTGGTAAAATTATTCATACTCTCTCTACTATCCTTTTTGGAAGATTGGTTTAAGAGTTGTTGTAAAAATAAGGGTATATCATCTTTCGTACACCTCATTAGTAGGTTTATTGACTTTTCTAACCACATTGCTAAACATATGAAGATGCCCTTTAAAATATCACAATAGCCTTAGAGGACAAAGGATTCACCACTAAGATTGTAGAAGATATCAGGGATGTATATCATGCTCAATACAAAGAACCTTCTAATATGAAAGAAGATATTTATGAAGGAAGTTGTCAACCCCTTGAAGAGGAACACTATTTCTCCCATGATTCGATAGAATGCAGGGAAACTAGAGAAGTGAATTATGAGGATGAAACGCTGGTAATGGCTCCTCCATCCAACGAAGCTCTCCAAGATCCTATTTCTCCTGCACAAGATGAAGAGAATGAGGTGTGTCATTTGCCTTTCCAATTTTTTGATGATGCCTTATTCTAGGATTCAAAAAGTAAATAAGAAATGGATCCCCTGGAAACTATAGAAGATGTAGAGGAAAGTTTTTCGTTTGATGAAGATATCTGAATACTTGAAGCTCTTGCACAAGAAGAAGTAAGCAAGGTGAGTTACTTCCCTTTCAGATTTTTTAATGATTATCTATCTTATCATGTGGAAAGTGAAGAAGTGTTGGACTTTCTAAAACCTTCATGTTATGATGAAAATGCTAACTTTGTTGATAATATTAATGAATTCATACATGTCGAGAAGCGTAAATGGGATATGCTTAGATATGATGGGGATCCCATTTACGACATTGAGGGTCATTCCCAAAAGTTTCCTTTACCTTTATCACATGAAGTTACTAATCATTTTGACATTTTGCAACAAGAACATGACATGGTTACCAATTTTATTAAGACACCCAAGGATGACTTGATGCTATGCTCTCCTAATAATTTTCAGTCATACCTTGAGGACTTTGATAACTGTTCCTCTGAGCACTTAGATTTATTATTTGAAGAAATTTATCAACCATCGTTCTGTTTAGATCTTGATAAAGGTGAGGAAGTTACTTCCTTGAAGCAAGATACTTGTGATAAGATTTTCCACCTCGCTTTGATTACTTTACCTCACTATGTCACTAAAGGCATGGTTTGGAAACATGTCCCTTATCCCAAGTCTCCTGTAAGACAAAACCTCATTTTGGATTTTAGGGGAAAGTTGAGTACATCAAGAAGAAGCTTATTGTCACAGTTTTCCAGCTTCCCCTTTTGGAATTTTCAGTCATCCTTTCAGTTCTTTCTAATCCCTTCTCAGGCCTCAAGTTGTGAAGACGTCCAAGGTAGCCATGACTCGGACTCCTCGAGTCGATATTTTGAACCTTTGAATTTTCATGATCCTTTTCTAAGATGGATTGAGCACTTTGCTAAGAGTATGTATTGGCATCACATTTTCCCTCCCACGCGTCTCCATGAGCTAGACCTTACAATTTCCATTGATACAATACTTTTTCTAACTCATGTTATTTTTGTGCTTAACTTATCACTGCTTTGGTTTATGATGAAGCATAAGGGTAGGTATGGGGAGATGTTGCTAGGATGGTTTCACTGGATATTTGACTACACCTAGCATTCAACCAACAGGTAAGTAGAGGTATGTAGGTAGGCATTTGCATTCATTGTATATACCATTTGCATTTCATGTTAGAATAGTTTGCGTTAAAATTTGTACATATGCTTGCTTTCGTTTTACATATATGAGATGGGAGTGATATCACCACCCCAAATGATTGTTGATAGTATTATGTTGAGATAAAGCAGGTTATAGGTTATACCATATATGCCAAGGTTCTCATGCACTCTACGGTGAGCACATGTCCCCAAGTTGGAGCCATATGATATCCTCCAGTTTAGGGATAACTAAGGAGATTATGTATCGAGGCCCAAAGGTCTTAGACATGGAGTAATGAGAGCCAGATCGACTTGAGCATGGACCTGGAGGGACCATCTTTTTCTTTCTTCAACGTCTACACATTGTCAGCAACAACAACATCCATCACCTCGGCCTAGTCCTGTACCAGAAGTGGATCTTGCTCCATGAGGTAATGAGTCCGGGTATAATGGTATGTGACACTTTGATCCTCAAAACATTTTTATATGTGAATTTAATTCTTTTTTTTCTAACAGGTGCTTGGATCTTATACCTATACAATTGACCATATCTAGGGGGAATGACATGATTCCCTAATAATATTGTGCCCATAGGTTTTGAGTTTCCACTGGGGGATTCATGAGAAGCCACCATCTGCTCCGACCATACTTACCACTTTCCATGTTTTTCCCGCTCATCCATCCCATTACACTAGTCCCGGCAATGGGTTGGCCAAATATTTAAGGGTTGTACCTTACCTTGTGGGAAGAAGGGGCTAAATTCCCAGAGCATAAAAGCAGCTGGAAAAGGATAGAAGCCAAAGAATGAAACATCGAGATGCTTCGCCCATGGATCCACGAGAAGATAGTAAAAGGATTCTCAGCAAGAAATAGAGGGACCCATAAAAAAGTGATAAAACAAGACCTAGTCAAAGGATAGGGGGTCTCATCACGAGCCAACCTATTAGGTCCATGGGCATCTAGTGGTATGACACTACTAGCAGCTGGTTACCATGCCAGGGTAGTGGCTCTTGGTGGCATAGCTAAGAGAAATGGGATCTCATCACAAGCCAACCTTCTCATGTCCGTGAAAGTACTTTTGGGTAACATTGCCACCACTGGTCACCACACCAGGGCAGTGTCCCCTGATTAGCTTCTTGAAATAAAAGGAAATAAGAAAAAGACAAAAGACATGAATGGGCTTGGAAACATTTTCATCCATGACAGGTGCAACTTTCCCTCTGTAGAGGCACCCACAGGTAAGCCATGTATTTCCTTGCTACCACTGCACCCCTTTCCCCAACATCCCTCATCCACCTCATCCACTCACATGGCTTGGATTTTATTTATCCTGGAAACATCCCACATCTAGTGAGAATCAGCCCAATAGTACGCCCTATCACTTCCTCCAAACTTGGCTTGCAGATTAGTATAATTTCTTTGAGCAATTGTCCAGGTGAAATGGGTTTTATGCACATGTTTAATAATATTGATGATTAGATGCAATTGACATTGCTATGATCCATGTGACTTATGAACCCATGGAGGGTGTATCTATTGATGTGCAGGATCATACCCGATGTACAGGTACCATTATGGACAACTACACATGGGGATATGATCAGTTCGGACCTCCATGGGGCTGGAATCCCATCAGATGGATGCTGAGACCCCAGCAGGGGGCAGAGATAGGTCACAGGCTTTGCACGAAAGAAGAGGAGGACGTTACACCAGAGGAAACTTAGAAGGCTTGTACCCAAGAGGGTTGTGCCCTTTCCACCAGGACGTTGGCCTTGGAAGGCCCATGATGTCACCCAGGACAATCATGACGTCATTCAGTTGTTGTGGACGTTTTGGGAGGCAGGTGTGGCAACTTCCGGAGCCCAAAGGGGGGCTAACGTTTTTCTCTAGGAGGCCAACGTTTACCTAGAAGGGGCTAACATCACCCTAAAAGGGCACAAAGTCCTCATTTTTGCTTGATTTAATGGTTTGATTATGACATTTAATGTAAAACAATATTATTATGTATTTTTCGCCTTGTCAACCTTTTGTGACCTAAAATTTAATTAAGGTCATTGGTATGGTATAAGTAAGAGAGATAAACTCTCTTTTACTCATCATCATTCACTCACACTTGTGTGAGGTCTGAAATTTTCGGCCCTCATTAAGGTTTTGGCTGAATTGTGGTGCACTTGTTGAAGGAGGATTCTTTTTGGTGATTTTTTGGCATCTTTCTTGGTGGAAGGTTTATAACTAGGGTTTGGCTTGATGAATACTTGGTAAATGTAAGTGAATTTCTGCAATCCTTCCCTTAATTGAATGGTTATAGTGTTTTACTTGCGTTTTGTTAATGAATTTTTCTTAAATAAACCCTAGGAAATAAGCACATGTTGGTGTCCTTATTTTAATTCCCTATGAGATTATGCCAAGGAGCCTTTTTTCTGTTGGAGACATTTCTAGGGCCTTGCCATTGCAACACCCTATCCCTTGTTCTTCATCCTAACCGATTTTACGTTGTCATTGAGCTAAATAAGGAGGAAAACATGCTAAGGCCTAGGGTTGCCTACACCTTAGTAAGTCGTTTTCCCCTAGGGTTTGATGGTTGAAGCCTTGGATTATCAACACTTCACCATCAAAATCTTCTTGTCTTTGGCCATACTATTATCATATTGTTCCTTCAACTTTTGCTTCTACTTGTTGACTCCACTTGCCCTATGAATGCACTAGTCTAAGACCTCTTGCTTAAGTGCTTTGATCACAATCTACAAACATTCAAATCTTTGAGAAATTACTAATACCTTTCTAACCCTAGTTTAGATTAACTTTTTAACCCTACTATTGCTATTATTCTTTCAAGTTATAATCATACTTTGCAACACTCACAGTTTCTAAAATCAATTGAAAGGATTAATGCATAGTTGCTTCTGATGAATGTTGGTGTTATGATATTGAAAATTAGTTATCCTTGCTTATTTTCAAGAATTTATTGTTGAAGTATCGTATTGTGATTATTTCCATTTATACATCTTTGCTTACTTCATCAATATATTAGTCAATTGCTTATATCGAGAAAGTCTCTGATTATATGAAGTACTAACCAACAAGTGACCTTGCAAATATAGTTTTCATGTTGTTTTGTTCCGGGCAGGTACACTTCTGGTTCTTATTATCTTTATTAGCTGTTTAGCCAGACTTTTTGATAGGTGGTGACTTGTGAGAGGGAAACCTTTACTTGGCCTAAATACTTTGCCTTCTCAAAACCCCAGGTCACTGGGGACGTTTCCCCTATGCCTACCACCCTAAATAGAAAGAGACATCTTGTTGAGGTGACAGTGATAGGATAGTTTCCCGTTACGTCAATTTGTTCCCTTTTACCTTTCCTATCTTTCAAAGTACAAATTGTGTGATAACATTTTGGCGCCATTGCTAGGGAACATTGAGTCAATTATCCGCAAATAAGACACTTTTTCGGTAAGCCTTTATTCAAGCATCCTTATATTACAAAATCTTACCTGACGACTCCACTGAGGGTGATTCTCGCATCCCTTTGATAATTTCAAGAAAATTATCTAGTGACTCCACTAACCTTTTCCTAGGTGCCACCTTACTCTCAATTCTGTGATATTTCCAATTTATGGGATCATGGTGTCCTGGGAACAAGTGTATCCAACTAATGATTTCAAAAGCCTTCAAGGATACCCAACTTGTTTTGATACAAAATGGTTAAGCAACCCTCCAAGATTTTGGGACCTCCCAATTTCTCACATCGTAAATATTTTGGAGTATATGAGTGAGAAAGAATTGGGAGGGGAGGATGTTCTTGTAAAATTATTCATAGTATCTCTACCATCCTTTTTGCAAGATTGGTTTAAGGGTTTTTGCGAAAATAGGGGTATATCATATTTCATACACCTCATTAGTAGGTTTATTGAGTTTGCCAAACCACATTGCCAAACATATAAAGATGCCTTTCAAAATATAAAAATAGCCTTAGAGGACAAAGGATTCACCACTGAGATTGTATAAGATCTCAGGGATGTATATCATGCTCCATACCAAGAACCTTCTGATATGAAAGAAGAGATATATGAAGGAGGTTGTCAACCCCTTGAAGAGGAACATGATTTCTCCTATGATTCGATAGATGCTGTGAAACTAGAGAAGTGAAAAGTGAATTATGAGGATGAAACGCTGGTAACCGCTCCTCCATCCAACGAAGTTCTCCAAGATCCTATTTCTCCTGCACAAGATGAAGATAATGAGGTGAGCCATTTTCCTTTCCAATTTTTTGATGATGCCTTATTCTATGATTCAAATAGTAAAGAAGAAATGGAGCCCTTGGACAAGCTAGAAGATGTAGAGTAAAGTCTTCCATTTGATGAAGATATCCTAATACTTGAAGCTCTTGCACAAGAAGAAGTAAGCAAGGTGAATTACTTCCCTTTCAATTTTTTTTAATGATTATCTATCTTATGATGTGGAAAGTGAAGAAGTGTTGGACTTTCTAAAACCTTCATGTTATGATGAAAATGATGACTTTGTTGATAATATTAATGAATTCATACATGTCGGGAAGCGTAAATGGGATATGATTGGATATGATGGGGATCCCATTTACGACATCGAGGGTCATTCCCAAAAGTTGCCTTTACCTTTATCATATGAATTTACTAATCATTTTGACATTTGGCAACAAGAACATGACATGATTACCAATTTTATTCAGACACCCAAGGATGACTTGATGCTATGCTCTCCTAATAATTTTCGGTCTACCTTGAGGACTTTCATATCTGTTCCTCTGAGCACTTAGATTTATTATATGAAGAAAGTTATCAACCATTGTTCTGCTCAGATCTTGATAAAAGTGAGGAAGTTAGGAGTTACTTCCTTGAAGCAGGATACTTGTGATAATATTTCCCACCTTCCTTTGATTACTTTACCTCGCTATGTCACTAAAGGTATGGTTTGGAAACATGTCCCTTATCCCAAGTCTCCTGTAAGATAAAACATCATTCTGGATTTTAGGGGAAAGTTGAGTACCTCAAGAAGAATCTTAATATCATATTTTTCCAGCTTCCCCTTAAGGAATTGTCGGTCATCCTTTCAGTTCTTGCTAATCCCTTCTCAGGCCTCAAGTTGTGAAGACATCCAAGGTAGCCAACATTCAGACTCCTCGATTCCGTCTTTTGAACCTTTGAATTTTCACGATCCTTTTCTGAGATGGATTGAGCACTTTGCTGAGAGTATGTCTTGGCATCACATTTTTCCTCCGACCCGCCTCCATGAGCTAGACCTTACAATTTCCATTGATAAAATACTTTTTCTATCTAACTCATGTTATTTTTGTGCTTAACTTATCACTACTTTGGTTTATGATGAAGCACAAGGGCAGGTATGGGGAGACATTGCTAGGATGGTTTCATTGGCTATTTGACTACACCTAGAATTTAACCAATAGGTAAGTAGAGGTAAGTAGGTAGGCATTTGCATTCATTGTATATACCATTTGCATTTCATGCTAGAATAGTTTTCTTTCACATTTGTACATATGCTTGCTTTCGTTTTACATATACGAGTTGGGGGTGATATCACCACCCCAAATGATTATTGATAGTATTATGCTGAGATCAAGCAGGCTACAAGTTATGCCAGAGATGCTAAGGTTCTCATGCGCTTTACGATGAGCACATGTCCTTGAGTTGGAGCGATATGTTATCCCCCAGTTTAGGGATAACTAAGGAGATTATGTCTTGAGGCCCACAGGTCCTAGACATGGAGTACCGAGAGCCATATCAAATTGAGCATGCCCCTGGAGGGCCCATCTATTTCTTTCTTCAGCGCCTCCACTTTGTCAGCAACAAAAACATCCATCACCTTGGCCTGGTCCTGTAGAAGAAGTGGATCTTTCTCCATGAGGTAATGAGTCCGGGTATCATGGTATGTGTCACTTTGATTCTCAAAACTTTTGAATATGTGCATTGATTCTTTTTGTTTCTAACAAGTGCTTGGATTCTTTTTGTTTCTAACAGGTGATTATCTATCTTATCATGTGGAAAGTGAAGAAGTGTTGGGCTTTCTAAACCCTTCATGTTATGATGAAAATGATGACTTTGTTGATAATATTAATGAATTCATACATGTTGGGAAGTGTAGATGGGATATTATTGGATATGATGGGGATCCCATTTACAACATTGAGGGTCATTCCAAAAATTTTCCTTTACCTTTATCACATGAAGTTACTAATCATTTTGACATTTGGCAACAAGAACATGACATGATTACCAATTTTATTTAGACACCCAAGAATGACTTGATGCTATGCTCTCCTAATAATTTTTGGTCATACTTTGAGGACTTTGATGACTGTTCCTCTGAGCACTTAAATTTATTCTATGAAGAAATTTATCAACCATCGTTCCGCTCAGATCTTGATAAAAGTGAGGAAGTTACTTCCCTGAAGCAAGATACTTGTGATAAGATTTTCCACCTCCCTTTGATTAATTTACCTCGCTATGTCACTAAAGGTATGGTTTGGAAACATGTCCCTTATCCCAAGTCTCGTGTAAGACAAAACCTCATTATGGATTTTAGGGGAAAGTTGAGTACCTGGAGAAGAAGCTTATTATCACATTTTCCATCTTCCCCTTAAGGAATTGTCGGTCATCCTTTTAGTTCTTTCTAATCCCTTCTCAGGCCTCAAGTTGTGAAGACGTCCAGGGTAGCCAGCATTCAGACTCCTTGAGTCGGTCTTTTGAACATTTGACTTTTCACGATCCTTTTCTGAGATGGATTGAGCACTTTGTTGAGAGTATTTCTTGGCATCACTTTTTCCCTCCCACTTGCCTCCATGAGCTAGACCTTACAATTTCCATTGATACAATACCTTTTCTAACTCATGTTATTTTTGTGCTTAACTTATCACTGCTTTGGTTTATGATGAAGCACAAGGGTAGGTATGGGGAGACGTTGCTAGGATGGTTTCATTGGCTATTTGACTACACCTAGCATTCAACCAACAAGTAAGTAGAGGTAAGTATTTGGGCATTTGCATTCATTATATATACCATTTGCATTTCATGCTAGAATAGTTTGCTTTGACATTTGTACATATGCTTGCTTTAGTTTTACATATATGAGCCGGGGGTGATATCACCACCCCAAATGATTGTTGATAGTCTTATGCTGAGATCAAGTAGGTTACAGGTTATACCAGAGATTCTAAGCTTCTAACGCGCTCTACGGTGAACACATCTCTCCAATTTGGAGCCAGATGTTATCCCCCAGTTTAGGGATAACTAAGGAGACTATGTATTGAGGCCCACAGGTCCTAGACATGGAGTACAGAGAGCCAAATCAACTTGAGAATGGCCTTGGAGGGCCCATATTTTTCTTTCTTCAATGCCTCCACTTTTCAGCAACAACAACATCCATCACCTCTACCTGGTCCTGTAGTAGAAGTGGATATTTATCCATGAGGTAATGAGTCCGGGTATCATGGTATGTGTCACTCTTATCCTCAAAACCTTTGAATACATGCATTTGATTCTTTTTGTTTCTAACATGTGCTTGGATCTTATGCTATCCACTTGACCATATATGGGGGGAATGATAGGATGCCCTAGTAATCTTGTGCCCATAGGTTTTGAGTTTCCATTGGGGGGATTCATGAGAAGCCATCATCCACACCAATCATACTTACCACTTTCCATATTTCTCCCACTCATCCATCCCATTACACTGGTCCGGGCATTGGGTTCGACAAATATTTAAGGGTTGTACCTTAATTTTTGGGAAGAAGGGAATAAAGGCCCGGAGGGTAAAAGCAGCTGGAAAAAGATAAAAGAAAAAGAATGAAACCTCGATATGCTTCACCCAGGGATCCCTGAGAAAGCAGTAAAATAATTCTCAATAAGAAACAAAGGGATCCATTAAAAAGTGATAAAACAAGAGCTAGTCAGAGGATAGGGGGTCTCATCACGAGCCAACCTATTAGGTCCATGGGCATCTAGCGATATGACACTAATAGCAGTTGGTTACCATGCCAGGGTAGTGGCTCTTGGTGGCATAGCCAAGAGAAAGGGGATCTCATCACAAGGCAACCTTCTCATGTCTGTGAAAGTGCTTGTGGGTAACATTGCCACCACTGGTCACCATGCAAGGGCAGTGTCCCCTGATTAGCTTCTTGAAATAAAAATCAATAAGAAAAAGAAAAAAGGTATGAATGGGCTTGGAAACATTTTCATCCATGACAGGTGCAACTCACCCTCTATAGAGGCACCCACAGGTAAGTCATGCATTTCCCTGCTACCACTGTACCCCTTGCCCATACATCCCTCATCTACCTCATCCACTCACATGGATTGGATTTGATTTCTCCTGGAAACATCCCACATCCAGTGAGCATTAGCCCAATAGGACGCCCTGTCACTTTCTCCAAACTTGGCTTGCAGATTTCACCTAAAAACACTCCTCACCACATAAATCTCAACAATCATGTTTAATAATATTGATTATTAGATGTGATTTCCATTTCTATGACCCCTGTGACTTATGATCCCATGGAGGGCGTATCTATTGATGTGCAGGATCATACCCAACAGACATGTACCATTATAGATAGGTACACATGGGGAGATGATCAGTTCAGACCTCCATGGGGCTGAAATGCCATCAGATGAATGCTGAGACCCCAACAGGGGGCAGAGATAGGTTAGAGGCTTTGCACAGGAGAAGAGGAAGTTCCACCAGGGGAAGCTTAGCAGGCCTTTACCCAGGGAGGTTGTGCCCTTTCCATTAGGACGCTGGGCTTGGAATGCCCATGATGTCACCTGGGACACTCATGGTGTCATCCAGTTGCTGTGGACATTTTGGGAGGCAGTTGTGGCACGTGTGGCAGCTTTCGGAGCCCCAAGGGGGGCTAAAATTTTTCTCCAGGAGGCCAACGTTTCCTTAGAAGGGGCTAACATCAGCTTAAAAGGGCATGATGTCCTCATTTTTGCTTGATTTAGGGTTTGATTATGACATTTAATGTAAAATAATATTATTATGTATTTTTGGCCTTGTCGGCCTTTTGTGACCTAAAATTTAGTTAAGGTCATTGGTATGGTATAATTAAGAGAGCTAAACTCTCTTTTATTCATCATATTTCACTCACACTTATGTGAGGTCTGAAATTTTTGGCCCTCATTAGGGTTTTTGCTGAAATTTTGGCGCACTTGTTGAAGGAGGCTTCTTTTTGGTGATTTTTTGGCATCTTTCTTGGTGGAAGGTTTATAACTAGGGTTGGGCTTGATGAATACTTGGTAAATGTAAGTGAATTTATGGAATCCTTCCCTTAATTGAATGGTTATATTGTTTTATTTGCATTTTTTAAATGAAATTTGCTGAAATAAACCCTAGGAAATAAGCACATGTTGGTGTCCTTATTTTAATTCCCTACTAGATTATGCCAAGGAGCCTTTTTTCTGTTGGATACATTACTAGGGCCTTTTCATTGAAACACCCTATCTCTTGTTCTTCATTCTAGTCGATTTTACTTTATCATTGAGCTAAAGAAGGAGGAAAACGTGCTAAGGCCTAGGGTTGCCTACACCTTAGTAAGCCATTTTCCCCTAGGGTTTGATGGTTGAAGCCTTGGCTTATCAATACTTCACCATCAAAATCCTCTTGTCTTTGTCCATACTATTATCATATTGTTCTTTCAACTCTTGCTGCTACTTGTTGACTCCATTTGCCCTATGAATGCACTAGTCTAAGACCTCTTGCTCTAGTGCTTTGATCACAATCTACAAACATCCAAATCTTTGAGAAATTACTAACACCTTTCTAACCTTAGTTTAGATTAACTTGCTAACCCTACTGCTACTATTATTCTTTCAAGTTATAATCATACTTTGCAACAATTGAAGTTTCTAAAAGCAATTGAAAGGATTAATGCATACCTGCTTCTGATGAATGTTGGTGTTATGATATTGATAATTTGTTATCCCTACTCATTTTGAAGCATTTATTGTTGAAGTATCATATTGTGATTATTTCCATTTATACATCTTTGCTTACTTCATCAATATATTAGTCAATTGCTTATATTGAGAAAGTCTCTGATTATATGAAGTACTAACCAGCAAGTGACCTTGCACATATAGTTTTCATGTTGTTTTGTTCCGGGCAGGTACACTTCTGGTTCTTATTATCTTTATTGGTTGTTTAGCCAAACTTTCTGATTGGTGGTGACTTTTGAAAGGGAAACCTTTACTTGGCCTAAATCCTTTGCCTTCTCAAAACCCCAGGTCATCGAGGACGTCTCCCCCGGGCCTACCACCCTAAATACAAAGAGACATCATGTTGAGGTGACAATGATAGGATAGTCTCCTGTTACGTCAATTTGTCCCCTTTTACCTTTCCTGTCTTTCAAATTACAAATTGCATGATAACAAAGTTAAAGAAATATAAACCTCCCACTCATAAATTGAAACACAATGAGTCACATCCAAATCTGTTACCTACTACCACCTACCATGTACACTCCTCCCTGTGGTAAATGTGTTGAATTCGATACAAGGGAGAGAGTCACTTAGTTAGATGTCAATGAGGTAAACACCTTCCAAGTGCAAAGGAATCCCACCAATAATGTCAATGGGTCCTAAGATACAAACACAACTTGTCACTGTGAAAGATGTTTTGAAGTCGAACAATGATGAGGATCATCTAATCTAGGCCCAATAATGTTGAGCCTTGTCAAATGCGAGATAACTGCCAATGAGGCTAACAACCATCAAGGTGCTCTATTTCTGGATCATCTGCAGATAATGTATCGAAGTTGATGTAAGATGATTTTATGAAAATAAGAGCAATGGCGACTCTCTTCCCTTAGCGCGAAGTGATAACTCAGGAAGCTATATGATGAATGGAAACATGTCCTTAGAGATGGATGAGGGGGATGACTGAATCAAAGAAGAAGACTTAGTGATAAGGAATGAAGAGATAAGACATATGATGACTTAGGAATCTCCTATGTATCTTGAAATATACCCATCCTAAAGGCTCACAGTTTTGTAATAAGAACAAAGAAAACCCCCAACCATGCTCACTCTAATGATAAGACACAAAGTCTTGACATATGTAAGATAAGATAGTAATAATTTGAGCCAGGAATAACAATAGTGGAAAGCCACTATACTTTGAAAGGAAAAACATCACAAGACACGACCACATGTTGATATAAGATGAAAAAAATGAGCGACACTTAGCTAAAGATGAAAGTAAATAACTGAATGGAAAAGACTCTGCAAATGAAAGGTTAAATTTCTCTCCTAAAACAAATAAAAATTGGCAAGAAAGGAAAAAATGAAATGACATGCGGAAAGGAAAGACTACTACCCCTAAAATCAAAATTTTCACGTCAAAGCTACCATGATCAAATCAACATACTCGAAAGACGAATGTAACCATGCATCTAGGTGATCAATTCGATGGGAAAGATCGACAAATTCAACCTTCCAGTGAAACCAACCTTGAAATCTCATATGATTCAAAGATGCCTTGACGTACTTGCTAATGAAGGCATAGTTGAAGGATGTTGGTTGTAATTTGGAACATGGTACTTCAACTGTAGTAAGACTGAATGCATGAGAGTCAAAACTCTTAGAATCTACCTGTTGGAAATTGAAATACCTCCATCATCCTGAGATCATCTGGATCATGATGAACCCTGATATCTAAGCACTGATCATTCAAAGGATCCTAAAGAACAACATCTGAATGCCGGACAATTGGAAAAATGTAAGGGATATCATCCTCTGGTTGAACCAAAAGTGGCTCCTCCTAATGTAATGGTATTTGATCAAGATGTTCTTGAACCACTACTGGGATGTGCATGGATGAAGTTTCTTGTTGATTGATTTCTACTTGGTTGATTTGTGGTTCTTCCTCTTGAAAATTTTCATCATCACTAATGGAAGGAACCACTGAACACGTTTAAGGACTCAAATATTAACCTTCATCTTCCTGGAACTCTACATATGACTCAAGTGGTGCAACTACTGGTTCCAGATCATTCAAGCCTAAATCATCATCCTGTTCATCTCTAGGGACTTGATAACATGAAAGGTTATCTTCTATAGTAGCCAATCTTTCTTGCAATCCTTGGACCATTGAAAGGATAGAAGCTGGTATGTCTCCATTGTAGAGTTCCTCTATCATATCCAAAAGTCCTCGTAATCTTTGGGCAATTGTAACAAAAAAAGGGGCATTGTTTCCATCATAGTTTTCTAGAATAGCTAATATTTCCTGCAACCCTTGGGAAAACGTATGGATTTCTTGCTCAACCACTAATAGAACCTCATGGAATGGAACATGGATCAAGGGAAACTCATAGGATGCACTATTATCCTATTTATCTCACCATATCTCAATGAAATTCTCTTGGAACGAATCCCATCCATCAATCGAGGCATATGGAAGGGATTTGTACCATGCTTGTGCCTCCCCTTCGAGGGTTGGCACAAACATCCTCATGTTCCATGTCAAAATCATCCATCACTTGTAAAAAACAAGTGATCCTCAGCTGATACTCCCAACTTGGCCATGAACCAAGCTAAGCGCTTAAGACATTTACCTGCAAGTAAGTTCGTGAGGATAATTTGGAAATTAAACAAAACTCAGTGGGTCATAAGAAAATAATCTCCACCTTTCTTGTGGCCTCACAACTACGACCATATTGTTAATATGAGATAGAAACAAGCACAACTACTACCATAATATTAGCTTGAGATGACAATAAAACCAAAGATGAAGGTGTCAAGGTTAGACTCACCATAGTGCTTGTTGAAGGAACCTACCAGAGACTTAGTATGCTTACCAACCTAGGGTGAGTTCCTGGTGAAGGTATAGTCTTGTTCTGGAAAAGATGTTAGGGTTTTCTCAATCTCAGAACTAGACCTTGCAAGGGAATCAAAACCATATGATATTCTTGTGTAACTTCCCTTCTGGAGTCGTCCTTGTATCCTATGGAGTCGCCAAGCGAGTTAAATAAAATATAGCAATAAAAACTCACCAATGTCATTGTCACCAAGGTTTATGTTCCCCGACAACAACGCCAATTTGTTAGCACACTTTTTCTTCCTCCATTTAGATCTGATTTAATGAAAAATCAACGATGCAAAAGTGGCTAATTCAAGGAGAGAATGCCTTAATTGTCACAGGGAAGCCTCCTCTCCGTTTGGTTGGTGCATGCCAACCTCAGGGGGGAGTCCCTAAGTACCGGGCTACTGATCTTGGATCTGATTTTCTGCAAAAACACACACAAAAAACAACATATATGCCTTGGACAATGTGTAAACACCCTTCCAAGGCATTAGGAAAAGATAGTTTAAATTTGCTTGGAATGACCCTGTAGTGTTAACGTGAGAAAGATGAAAGAAATAGAAGAGAGAGACCACTTAAAAGATAGGTGAATATCAAAATAAATGGCTATGAACTGCCAATTGAATGCATAAAGAGAGATCACAATACCGACAACAGTGAAAGCTCGAAATTAAGCACAACACTTATTTATTAATGGACACCAAAGAGTTTATTACACCACATCAACAAGCACAAGAACCGACACTATGATTATCTTCACACAAAGAAAGAGTAGCTAGTCTAAGAAGAATGAGAAGAAGGAGAGAGTAATGAATGTTTCTACTGCAGAAATCTGACCTCGAACAATGAAGCTAACACTCCAATATATGGGATAGTGAGGGCATGCTTCCCAATAACAACCAAGATGTCGCACATGTGGGTAAAAAGGGAAGGAAAGGTGCATGGAAAAAGAAGTAAGAGTGATGTGAGCATGCACATGAGGAAAGAGGACTGAGAGAGATAGTTAATTCACACATGTGAGGGTATTGGGCACATGAGAAACTAAAATAGGTGCATATGAGAACAAGAGAGCGCATGGGAAGTGAATACGCCCTAATTTTAGGGAGAGCTAGAAATTAGGAAAAATGAAGGCTCATTTAGGAATGTGCTAGGAAATAGGTAGAGAAAAAGGCAGAGGCTAGAAAATAGGAAAAATGGAGGCTCATTTAGGATAATGCGCTAGAAAATAGGGAAAATGAAGGCACATTAATGCTAAAAAATAGGGAAAAGGAGGTGCATTAAATGAGACTTAGGGAATATGATGGAAGAGAAATGCGCCCTGATTAATAGGAGACAAGCCACATGTGTGAAATTAAAGGATAATTAATGCATGAATACTGAAATAATGATGAGTGAAGTGAAGGATAAGTAAATTGAGCTTTAATTAGGCCAATCTCACCCATGTGATGTGCCACCTCATCCACACACATCCCTCATTAATTATTTTTCAATTAATTGCTTCATTCCTTGGAAAGTGCACCCCCTTCATTAATTAAGCCATCCAACTGCCACATGTCACATAAGATTACTGCCATTTGTCAGAATTTGACCCTGCCACTTGTCACCTTTGAAGGCAACCACCCCTGCTATAAAATTATAAATAGAAACTGCAAAAAATAGGGGTCCGCCCCTAAAAAATAGGAAACTGCCAAAAACGTCCAAGATGACTAGGAGAACACCGCCATGTGTCAACTGTATAAAAATAGACACTGCTAAAAATAGAATCTTGCCGCATGTCAATGATATCATACTCATTGAATTCGATTTTTTGTGAGGATTCCAAATATGTGCTCATAATTGACATGGGAGCCCCAATGCTCCACCAACTAAAAATAGAAAATATTGACAAGTCACCTTGGAAAAGGTCCAATAGAATCATAATGCATTAAGGATCAATACTGCATGTTCAAAATCCTTTTCTGATGCCTAGAGATCAACTTGCTAAAAATAGAAAGTACCTACATGATCCCTGAAAAAAGTGTCATCGGGCTCAGGATCATGCAAGGACCAATACTGTATGCTCAAAATTGTGGTATGAGTCCCCGGTCAGTGCCTCCTAAAACGTAGGCCACCTGCTAAAAATAACGATCTCTCTCAAATCCATGTGAAACTATGCTAGCTCTAGATTTGAAGCAAAAACAACCACCGACCAATCCTGTACCTGTATTTGATGGGAACCAACCTCTAACTCACACAAGTGCTAAAACTGAGAAAATCTATAAATGCCAACCAAAATAGTCTATGTTGGCTCTTAACCCTCAGGATTTTCCAAGGTGAAAATCCAAGGGTTAATAGGTCTAGAAAATGCATGTGGTAGCCCTTCACCAACCTACAAAATGTTATTCAAGTGCCTCTTCAAGGTGTCAATTTTTCATACAACTAATTTCAGATTTGAAGATTACTTCCAAGTGAACCAAACACTAAACCTTAGCTGTTATCACTAAACAATTTTACACTTAAATTATTGACTGAAAATTACAACAACGAAAACAACAAGATCAAAGATAAATCATCCATGCATTGAGACACAAAATTTTAGAATTTTCCGAGGGAAAAATCAGCCCCCTCAACAACCAAAAAATCACCAAATTTGAGGACAAAATCAATCCTTTGGAAAACCACAAAAATCATCAAATTACCCAGGATAAATTCCAATTTGCAAACCTGCTATAGACCCCCTGTATGACCTGATGACGTCAACCATACAACTACTGAATTTAGCTTGTACGAACCTGACAAACTTCCCATAAAATCACACGTGTAGACTTGTTTTTCCCTTTCACACATGCAGACTTGTATGACAGTCACACGCGTGACTGTATGAACCTGTTCCGTTCCACACGTGTGGCTATATAGACTACTACTCCCACATGTGCGGACTTGTACAGACTGCTATACGATCTGCTCCACACATATGACCTTCTCTCTCTTCTTTTCCTCACACGTGTGGCCTTTCTTGGCTTGAAAAATCAAAACCCTTCATTGGCTAAAAACAAACACATAATCTCCAAGAAACCCTAGGCGAGATTTGCCAAAATTGCAGAATTTGCCTTGCTGAAATTTCCAAGCTCCTAGAACAAGTGCTCACTTATGTTAACTCCATAATGACACAATGAGATGTCACAATCTCCTCCTTTCCTTTTATAGGAGTCTAATGTGAGTTTAGAAGCCCTTAGCTTACTCTAAAGAACCCTCCACTAAACACAACATTAAATTAGAATATTTAATTCCTTCTTGTGGGTGTGACACCCCAACACAAGTCCACAAATCCCATCACCAAGCCCATGAAGCCCCAACTCAAATCCAAGGGTGTTTTCACCGAAACGAAAGTGTAATCTCATGCCAAAAAATATTCCCACATGCCTGACACCACAACTACTAGTGGGAATAACTTCCGAAGATAAAAAACATCAACACTCCCTCTTAGTGAGGGAGGTATTCCATCCTCCATCATCTGGACGTATATTTGTCTCCCATACTGGTAGTGGCTTTGCCTCCTGTACTGGATCTGCTACTACAACTGCACTCCAATCCTCTTGATTGGCCTCTCCTTTTGTCACGCAAACACAACCTACCGTATGTCATGGATCCTCCTGGAAAGACACACTTCTCTTAGAAGCATCTTTCTTTTGAGCATCTTGCCTGGCTTCATCAACCCTGTTAATATTATGGTAGCTGCGGGAGGTATTTAACTCCACGTGTAAACCTGACGAGAATAGAAGACTCTGGAAAGCAAGAGAAAACCCTAATGAGTTGGATAATAACCCTAGAAGTCTTGTCGGCTCAAGAAGGTAATTTATATTAGGTTATTAGCCTCCAAGAGAAGAAGTCGGCCAAAAATAATAATAATATACTGAACAAACATGTACCCAGAAGGAGAAGTCGGCCTCAACAAATCTGGAAAAACCACTATAAATACAGGGTGCCAGTTCTCATTTGACACATCTCAGAATTGTAGAGAAGCAATTGGTGCACACTGCAGTTCCCAGTTTGGTGCACACGTGTGGAGGAGAGCTGCAGGTGTAGCTGCTGCAGCAACCAGTTTTCAGTGTTGGCTTGGACTATCTCTTGGCTAGGGTTTGGACTATCTGATCAACTATTGTTGGCGCGCTATCCTTGGAGGAAGATGTGCTACACCTTGTTTGGCTATATAGCCTAGGGTTTTCTTTCGGAGTAATTCTTAGTCAAGGTTAAGGTGCTCGGAGGGTGGCTTCAACCTATGGTTGGGTGACAAGGGTATTGTCAATGGTAAAACGAGCACACAATCTTTTATATTCTAACATGTTATGGGCCCACACTTCCTTCATTTAGTCTAAACGCTGGAAGGAAACATAACTGCTAGGATATTGAGTTCGTTGAGGAACTACCGCTAGGGTTACTAGCAGAAGCAATTTCCAAGACACTGCCGCTAGGGTTACTAGCAGGAGCAGTTGCAGAAACCATAAACCTCTTGTTGAGGCACCTTAAGTGAATGGATTGACCTAATCTCCGGATAGATCAGTGCACTCTAGCCTAGCGCATTCCCTGATACTCTCAGCAAGCCAATATGTGAAGATTGAGTTTGTAGTCAAATCTAGGGTTTGACCAAGTCAAAGCAGCCATGACTTATTCTATGAAGTCAGAGAACAAGTTATATGGAGCCTCTAACTTCAGAGCGTGGAAGACAAGGATTGACCTCATTCTTGCCAAGAATAAAGTGTTGGATATCGTGAAACCAGAGTTTGAAGAAGGAAAAGAGAAGGAACCGCAAAACATTGCAGCTATGGAGAAGTTCAAAGATGTTGACATCAATGCCATGAGTATCATAGTGGATTCTATAAAAGACCACTTGATACCCTACATCTCCCATCTTGACTGATTGAATAAGATGTACGATGCCCTATTAAATCTCTTCTCAGTCAGAAACATTGGACAAGTTATGAGTCTAAAGAATGAGCTCCGTGACATGAAGATGAATAATAACGACAACATAACATCATATTTTGTGAGGATCTCTCAATTAAGAGATCAACTACAAGCTATTGGAGAGACCATTTCGGAAAAGGAATTGGTGAACATAGTACTCAATGGTATTCCCAAGACGTGGGATGCATTTTCCGCAAGCATGAACACAAGGAAGGAGTATCCGACATTTGAAGAACTTTGGACTTGCTATGCTCAAGAAGAATCAAGGATCAATGCAAAAGA
>JZKD02S2054509.1:237179-263331 GCA_000966675.3 Picea glauca | reverse complement strand
AAACCCTAATGAGTTGGATAATAACCCTAGAAGTCTTGTCGGCTCAAGAAGATAATTTATATTAGGTTATTAGCCTCCAAGAGAAGAAGTCAGCCAGAAATAATAATAATATACTGAACAAACATGTACCCAGAAGGAGAAGTCGGCCTCAGCAAATCTGGTAGAACCACTATAAATACAGGGCACCAGTTCTCATTTGACATATCTCAGAATTGCAGAGCAACAACTGGTGTGCACTGCAGTTCCCAGTTTGGTGCGCACGTGTGGAGGAGAGATGCAGGTGTAGCTGCTGTAGCAAGTAATTTTCAGTGTTGGCTTGGACTATCTCTTGTCTAGGGTTTGGACTATCTGATCAGTTATTGTTGGTGTGCTATCCTTGGAGGAAGATGCGCTACACCTTGTTTGGCTATATAGCCTAGGGTTTGCTTCTGGAGTAATTCTCAGTCAAGGTTAAGGTGCTCAGAGGGTGGCTTCATCCTATGGTTTGGTGACAAGGGTATTGTCAATGGTAAAACGAGCACACAATATTTTATATTCTAACAAACCCATGATACCTTACTGTCAGTATTGGAAGATGTATCTCTCCCATATGAAACTGAGGGTAGACTCCCTCTAAGCCCACTGACTCTTTATGAGGTTGGGCTCCCTTTGAGTGTGCATACTCCCTTTGGAGTCTGACTTCCTCTTAACAATCTTGGGAGGTTTCTCCTCCCTACCAGATCCTGAGGTTTGAATTTCTCTGAGATATGATTCCTTCTGAGCCAGTACAACCTCCGGAGCCACTTGCTCCCTTTGAAACTACATAGTCAGTGGAGCTATCTACTCCCTATCCTTTGTCACTTTTCTATTGCGAGCCATAACTCACATAAGCTATCCCTTCAGCCTATATAGGTTTCCCTCTCTAACTCCAAGAATCACTGCTGATATGAAGCTAGATCCTCTGGGCACAAATAGGACCTGTCCATCTCATAACAATACATGGTAGCCCTTCTCCTCAATCGCTGAGACTGAGAGTGCAATCTTGAGTTCTGACACCCATAGTACATTTGACTATCTCAATATATCTCTTGACTCCATATGGAATGACACTTTTCTAGATCCTCGTATTGCATGCTTGGTGCACATACCAAGCTCCACACACATATCTGAGCCAGTCTCAGTGAAGTTGTCAAACAACTCCTAGGCACCTGTCATATGGCATGAGGCTCCGCTATCCACCAACCAGGTCCCACTACTGGTGACTGTACCTGAAAGAGTGGAGACCAATAAGAACTCCCTCTGGAGCCTATCTGCAACCTCATCAACCTCAACTGCTGATGCCTGCTGCCTTCTTCCCCCTCTCCTTCGATGTGGACATTGTAAAGCATAATGGCCATATTCATGACAAGAAAAGCACTTGACCTTGCTAATGTCCTTATTTCTCCTCGACTTTGGAGATTCCTCTCTCTCTGGAGAACCCCCTTTTCTGTTCTTCCTAGCACGAGCAACTAGGGCCTGGTTCTCATCACTGTTGCCCTTCTGCCTGCCACTCCTGGACTCTAACCGAGCCTCTTCCTGGATACAATAAATCCATAATCTATCAAAAGCTAACAAATTCTCTCGTGCACAGGTCCCCTGCACAAATGGTTCCCAAGACTCGGGAAGACCACTCAATGCCACATTTACCAACTCGATGTCATCCATTGTCTCACCAATGGCTTCAAGTTGGTCACGAATCTGAATGATCTGCATAAGATAATTGACAACTTTGTCCGAACTAGACATCTCAACTGCTATAAGCTGGTGCTTCAAGATCAACTTCCAACTTTCATTCCCACTTTGGTACAAGCCTAACAAAGCATCATACATATCCTTTACTTTTATCTTTTCAGAAATGTGAGGGATCAGGTGGTCCTTCACAAAATCCAACAACACATGTTTGGCCTTCACTTCCTTCTTTTTATGGGCTGCCAACTCATGTGGGTCAGTAGGATCCACAACCACCGACTCAACATACTCCTTGAGATCATTCTCTTCCAAGAGAAGAAGAATCCTAGTCTTCCAAGCCCAGAAATTGGTTTTCCCTTCCAACCTGTCCTCAATCTTCAAGGTTCTCACCATTGTGACCTTCCCAAAACAAGAACAAAAAAAACATATGCAACCAACTGTAGCAACAAATGTGTCTCAAGATATGACTCCCTTTCTTCATTCAAATCCTTAACTCTGATACCATGTCAATTTTTCATGCAACTAATTTCAAATCTGAAAATTACTTCAAAGTGAACCATACATTAAACTCTAGCTGTTATCACTGAACAATTTTACACTGAAATTATTGACTAAAAATTATAGCAGTGGAAACAACAAGATCAAAGATAAATCATCTATGCACTTGAGACACAAAATTTCAAAATTTCCTGAGGGAAAAATCAGTCTTGTCAACAACAAAAAAATCACCAAATCCGAGGACAAAATAAGTCCTCTGGAAAACCACAAAAATTAACAAATTACCCGAGACAAATTTCAATTTACAAAACTGCTACAGACCACCTGTTTGACCTCTTGACGTTAGTCATATGACTGCTGACATCAGCCTGTACATACCTGTCAAACTACCCAGAAAATCACACGTATGGACTTGTTTTTCCCTCTCACATGTGTGGACCTGTACGATAGTCACACATGTGACTCTATGAGCCTGTTCCGTAACACACGTGTGACTATATTGACTACTGCTCCACACGTGCGAACCTGTACAGACTGTTTCTCCCACACGTGCGAACCTGTATAGACTGCTGTATGATCTGATACACACATGCGACCTTCTCTCTCCTCTGTTCCTCACATGTGTGGCCTTTCTTGGTTGGAAAAATAAGAAGCCTTCCTTGTCTGAAAACAAATACAAAATCTCCATGAAACCCTAGGCCAGATTTGCCAAAATTGCAGAATTTCCCTTGTTGAAATTTCCAAGATCCTAGCACAAGTGCTCACTCACTTATGATATCTCCATAATGCCACAATGAGATGTCACAATCTCCTCCTCTCCTTTTATAGGAGTCTAATGTGAGTTTAGAATCCCTTAGCTTACTCTAAGGATCCCTCCACTAAATTCAACATTAAATTAAAATATTTAATTCCTTTTTGTGGGTGTGGATGCTTTATCCTCCCAAAGCCTTTACACCTAGTTGGCCCGATGACTCCACTTGAAGGATGCTCCCCTTCCACCCTTGATGATCTCTTCTTGAGGATCATCTAGCGACCCCATTGAAGTATTTAGCCAAGTGATGGAAAGATGTCTCTGTGGTGTTTTCATGAGGCATACAAAGCCTTGGATGTTCATTTTGTTTACTCGTATCCAAATAAATGCTCGATGAAATAGGTGATTCGTATTCCTATGTTTGACGATGATCCATCCTCGACTGTTGCACGTGTTACCGAGTTTACTGAATTCATCATACACTACAACATAGAACAAGAAGATGTGATTGTGCGGTTGTTTCTCTTATCTCTTGAAGAAAGGAAAAGAGATTGGATCAGATATTCTTGTAGCCCCAAAAGTATTTCTTCTTCAATAATCCTTATATGAGACTTCCTTGAGCATTGGGGCCCTATAAATTAGAAGCTTGAAGATACTTGTTGGTCCTTGACCAAGTTTTGGGGATTCTTGGTCATGTTTGACCTAATTTTGGGACTTCGGCAGACTATTGAAGGCAGAGCGCAAGATGAAGCGGAGATTGCAGAATCTCGGCCCCTTTTAGGGCCCTTTTTAGGATTCAGGATTATGTAATGGGTATGGGATGTTGGCCCATGGGTTTACCCATGTTTAGGCCTATTTTGTAATGTATAAATAAGTAGCTAGGTGATGTAAGAGAGAGACTGGGAGACCAAGAGACCGATGTGCTAGGTGCTAGAGCTATTTATATATTTTCAAGAGTTGTAAGTGCTTTGTGCATACTGTGTGAGGCTTTCCAGGATAGTGCAAGTAACTGTAAGAGACTATGTGAAGGCTTGGTGCTGTACCCTAGCTAGAAGAAGGCGGATCTGATAGTGTGTGTGCATATCTCCTGTCTTCTGCAGAGTAGAACTTGGATGCTATGTTCCTGCAAGAAGCTTGAACAAAGATAATAAAGAAGAGAAGAGTTGGTGGACGTAGCCCCAAGGTGGGGGTGAAACACGTACATTTTGTGTTTCTATGCTCTATGTGATGTATTGATGTGCTTATGTGTTTAATTGCTTAGTGCTTTAATATAGATGAATGATAGATAGATCTGTTGATGCTTAGTGCTTAATAGTATGGATGGATGTTAGATATGACTTATGTACGTATGATTAGTGCTTAAATACCTTAGATTTGAATGAATACTGTGATACTCTATAATTAGGGTTTAACTGCGCTGTAACTAAGACTAGATATTGATGAATGTTAACTGCTGAGTGCTTTGTTAAGTGTTAGAATCACAGATCTATGTCCCAGCTAAGGTTGCAGACATATGAGTCCTGTAACCACCCCTGCCTCTACCTCGGGTGAGACTTTATTTTCTTCGCAGGTGTTTCCGAAATGGCCGGTAGTTAGGGTTTTGTTGGTGCGTTGTTGTAGAGTTGAACCTTGGGTCTACCCCTGTGCCAACAAATGGTTCTGTTGCCGGGACCTGAAAATGTGATTGCTGATAACTGAGGAAGAAGAAGCTTTGTGCGAAGATATGACCTGAAATTGTGAAAGCTCTGTGCATAGATCTTTTGCTCTAGTGCACATTATTCTACTCGATCTGTGAAGCTCAGTGCTAAGAAAAGAAGTTCGATCTGAAGAAAAGAGGTAATATCTGAACGCTTTGTGCTCTGATAGAGGTAAGAATAGTGAAAAGTTTTAGATCCAGAAGCTTTGTACTCTGCTGAAGATAAGATTAGTGGAAATTTTTGTTTCTAAAGTATGGATCTAGGTATGTTTGATAAGATTTGTCCTAGCTTGAAAAATAGGGCACTGATAGAAGAAAGAAGATTTGATAAGAATAGTGAAAGATATGTTATACCTATGCATAGAGAGGATGTTTGGACTAACAAATGGATGCATGATCCTATAAATAAATTTTTTTCAGGTTAGCTACCATGATCCTAGTGCGCAATACAGGAAAGGCTAGGGATCATTTAAGAGAAAGAGAGGATTGACCCTTTGTTACAGTTTCAGAAGACTGGGACATCTGGCTAAGGAATGCCCTGGTAGAAGACCTAGTTGCCTCTGTTGCAAAGCTATGGACCATGAAGTATTGGATTGCCCTAGAATGATTGCTAAGGTTGAAAAGATGAATACGATACAAGGAGACCATGAGAAAGGTCAAACAACTAAGATTACGGAAGAACCACAAAAAGAATCAGAAAAAGTATTGCTACAGATGATAAAAACCCTGAATGACCACCGACATATCAGCTTATCAGAAATCTTCAAAGAAAAAGAGTGTATTGAAACAAGAATAGGAGACTTTGAAATTGAATGTGTTCTGGATGAGGAAACACAGGTGAATATCATGACATAAAGAACTTGGGAAGTTTTAGGGGAGCCTTCTATGATTCCTTCATTGGGAGGAATATGATTATTCAGAGGAAAGCTGATAACCCTATGTGGAAGACTTACCCAGATATCTATGAGTGCTCATGGAAATTCAACAAAGGAATAATTTGAAGTTGTTAAGTTTATTGAGAACAACGCTCCATTTGCTATGTTACTAGGAAAACCTTGGATTGAAGGAGATCAGGCCAGAAGGAAATAATAATAAGTCTTAGAACAAAAGAAGCAAGAGTTGAAAGATTTCATGACTAGGAGGATCACACACTTTATTGAATAATAGGAGAACCGAGCAAAGCTATTTAAAACCAGAGACTTGGATGTCGAAGTGGGAAGAACACCATAATACCTACAGAAGACTGAAGTACCTATTCCAGATATAGATGAAGTAATACCCCTAATTTCTAGGAAAGAATCTCACCAGGGCAAAGTTACTCTGCCAGAAGAAGACAAGAATCATAATGGAAAAAGGAATTTTGAGACGAAGATCACTGGAAAGAAGGCTAGAAAACTAATTAAGAAGAGAGGTAAGATCAAAAAGTTATAGAAGGTTCCAGAGGGAACTTTGCAGAAGGAAAATTTGCAAAATTGGAACTTCGTCGGAATACCAGAACTGCATCATATGGCACTTCACCATGGCGAAGCAATATAGCCGTTGGGAACAGTATTACTGTTAGACCGATGACCTAAACGGGTAGAAAGGAATTTATGGTCAAATTTTTTTCCACCAGACTGTTGGGACCACACCATAATGGTGTTGGCATAGGGGCAGACCCAAGGTTCAACGCTACAACAACGCACCAACAAAACCCTAACTACTGGCCATTTCAGCAACACCTGTGAAGAAGTTGAAGTCTCACCTGAGGTAGAGGCAGGGGTGGTTGTAGGACTCAGATGTCTGCAACCTTAGCTGGGACACATATATGTGATTCTAACACTTAATGAAGCACTTAGCAATAAACATTCATCAACATTCAGTTCTTAGTAACAACGCAGACAAACCCTAATTACAGAGCATCGTAGTATTCAACTAGATCCACATATAACAAAACTTAGCATGACGAAACAAATCAATTCTTAATAGATTCAACACTAAGCATATGTATATCAGTCAAATCTAACATTCATTCTCTTTTATAAGCACAAAGAAACATCTGTTCTATCTAACATTCATCTATATCATAGAAAGTTACACATAAACACACCAACACATCGCACAAAGCAGAGAAACACAACATATACATGGTTCTTAGTAACAACGCAGACAAACCCTAATTACAGAGCATCAAAATATTCAACTAGATCCACATCTAACAACACTTAGCATGATGAAACAGATCAGGTCTTAACAGATTCAACACTAAGCATATGTATATCAGTTAGATATAACATTCATTCTCTTTTATAAGCACAAAGAAACATCAGTTCTATCTAACATTCATCTATATCATAGCAAGTTACACATAAACACACCAACACATTGCACAAAGCAGAGAAACACAACATATATGTGGTTCACCCCCCCTGGGGCTACGCCCACCAACTCTTCTTGTCTTCTATTATATTCTGTTAATCAGTTACATGCACAGAGCCTCAAAAACCCTACTCCGCATAGGGCAGGAGATCTAAACGCACCTCACCAGATCCTCCTTCCCCGAGCTAGGTTACAACACTAATCCTTCTACAGGGTAGAGGCAGCGGTGGTTGCAGGACTCAGATGTCTACAACCTTAGCTGGGACACAGATATGTGATTCTAACACTTAATGGAGCACTTAGCAGTAAACATTCATCAACATTCATTTCTTAGTAAGAGCGTATACAAACCCTAATTACAGAGCATCAAAGTATTCAACCAGATCCACATCTAACAACACTTAGCATGATGAAACAGATCATGTCTTAACATATTCAGGACTAAGAATATGTATATCAGTAAGATCTAACATTCATTCTCTTTTATAAGCACAAAGAAACATCAGTTCTATCTAACATTCATCTATATCATAACAAGTTACACATAAGCAGACCAACACATCGCACAAAGTAGAGAAACACAACATATATGTGGTTCACCCCCCCTGGGGCTACGTCCACAAAATCTTCTTCTCTTGTATTATCTTCTTAATCAATTACATGCACAGAGTCTCAAAAACCCTACTTCGCATAGAACATGAGATCTGCATGCACCTTACTAGATCCTCATTCCCTAAGCTAGGTTACAACACTAAGCCTTCTACAGTCACTTGCACTCAGCTCTACAAGATTCACACAGTATACATAGAGCACTTACAATTCTTCGATCACATAGATCAATCACTAGCACTTAGCACATTGGCCTAACATCACATAGATTCCCCTTCTTACATTGCCTAGACATATATTTATACTTTACAAAATAGGCCTAAACATGGGTAAACCCATGGGCCGACATCCCATACCCATTACATAATCCCAAACCCCAAAAAGGACCTAGCCGAGATCCTGCAATCTATGCTTCATCTTGCACTCCTCCTTTAACATGCTGTCGAAGTCCCAAAATAGGTCAAACTTGACCAAGGATCTCCCAAAACTTGGTCAAGGGGCAACAAGCCCCCAACACTCACCTGTGACTCATACCGAGTCACTTTGATCTGGGTAGTTCTGCTTCGAAAGACTTGATATTGGCTCGAGCTTCTTTGACTTGTTGCTATACCACAATCTCCTGTTCAACGAACTCTTGGATGACTGCCTCATTCACGGGTCCTTCTAGGCATTGTTCTGCTGCAACAACAACTTGCTCCAGTTCTGCTCTTTGGCCTTCGATCTTTGTGAACAGTTGGTAAGCCTCGTCCTATACAAGTTGGAGTCTTTGAGTCACTTCCATGACTTTTCTATAAACGGTGTGAACCTGCTGCTGGGCAATGCATTGCTCCTGGGATCGTTTCATTCTTTCCACAACTGACAGGGGCTTCAACTGCGCCTGTATTGTCTCTGCTTGCTACTTCACTTCCTGAAGCTGCGAATACAGTGACTTTAGTTCTGCATTCTTAGTGAGTTTCTCATAAGTCTTGGCACTACAATCACTGAGTTGCTTGCATTCCATGGAAAAATCTTTTATTCTCTCAACTGTACTCTAGGCAGTCGCTTCTCTTTGATCTCTGACATCCCACAGAGTGCTGCGCATTGTGCGGAGCTCTAAATATGCTATTCTTTGTTGTAGCTGCTGGATGGCTTCCACAAGCTTCTCTACTTGATGCTCAACCCAGTCTTTTTCCTATGGCTCTAAGCCTATCACAGAGAAAAGTGCTCGGTTGAATGCTTCTTTTACCTCGAGTTTCCCCGCGAGCAACTATTCCTTTTCTTGCTGCATTTGCGCTTTCTCCTCGTCAAACTTTGTCTAGAGATAAATATTCTCCTGCTCTGCAACTCGACACTGTTATGGTATTCCAAAAAATCTCCAATTTTTTAAATTTTCCTTCTGTGAAGTTCCCTCGGGAACCTTATGTAACTTTTAAATCTTAGCTCTCTTCTTACTTAGTTTTCTAGCCTTCTTTCTGGTGAGCTTCATCTCGGAATTCCTTTTTCCATTCTGATTCTTATCTTCTTTTGGTAGAGTAACTTCACGTTGTTGAGATTATCTCCTAGAAACCAGGGGTAATACTTCATCTGTATCTGGAATAGGTACTGTAATCTTCTGCGAGTCTTCTAGTGTTCTTCTAGCTTCGACATTCCAGTCTTTGGTTTTAAATAGCTTCGCTCGGTTCTCCTATTCTTCAATCAAGTGTGTGATCCTCCTAGTCATGAAATCTTTTAGCTCTTTCTTATTTTGTTCTAAGACTTCTTTTTCTTCCCTTCTGGCTTGATCTCTTTCAATCCAAGGTTTTCCGAGCAACATAGTAAATGGAGCGCTGTCCTCAATAAATTTAACAAATTCAAATTCTTCCTCTGTCGAAGTTCCCTTGGCACTCATATATATTTGGGTAATCTTTCCACATAGGTTTATCATCTTTCCTCTGAATAATCCTATTCCTCCTAGTGAATGAATCATAACAGTCTCCCCTAAAGTTTCCCAAGTTCTTTCTGTCATGATATTCACCTGTGTTTCTTCATCCAGAACACAGTCAATGTCAAAGTCTCCTATTCTTTCTTCAATGCTTTCTTTTTCTTTGAAGACCTCTGATAAACTGGTATGTCGGTGATCATTCAGGGTTTCTTTCATCTATAGAAATACTTTCTCTGATTCTTTCTGGGGTTCTACCATACTCTCAGTTGCTTGAATTTTCTCGTGGTCTTCTTGTCTCATATTCATCCTTTCAAGCTGAGTAATCATTCTAGGGAAATCCAAAACTTCATGGTCCATATATTTGCAACAGAGGAAACTAGGTTTTCTACTAGGGCATTCCTTAGCCAGATGTCCCAGTCTTCTACAACTGTAACAAAGGGTTAATCCTCTCTTTCTCTTAAATGATCCCCAACCTTTCCTGTACTGCGCGCTAGGATCATAGTAGTTAACCTGCAAAAAATTCTTTCTAGGATCCTGCATCCATTTGTTAGTCCAAAAATTCTTTCTATACATAGGTATAACATATTTTTCACTATTATTATCATATCTAATTATATCACATCTTCTTTCATCTATCAGTGCCCTAGTTTCCAAGCTAGGACAAATATTATCAAACATGCCTAGATCCATACTTAAAAAAATAAAATTCCAGTAATCTTCAGAACACAAAGCTTCCAGATCTAAAACTTTTCACTATTATTACCTTTATCAGGGCACAAAGCGTTTAAGTGGGACTGACGATCTAAACAATCTAACACAAATCCTTCTTACAATCCGTGCACTCAGCACTTACAACACTTGCACTTAGCTCTGCATTTCGGTCACACAGTATACACAAAACCTTTACTAGCACTTAGCTTATCTTCTTTCCCTCTCTTACATTGCTTAGCTACTTATTTATACTTTACAAAATAGACCTAAACATGGGTAAACCCATGGGCCGACATCCCTTTCCCATTACCTTAACCCAAAACCCTAAAAGGGCCCCAAAAGTGGGTCGAGATCCCATGATCTCTATTTCGCCTAGCGCTCCATCTTTGACAAGCTGTCGAAGTCCAAAAAAGGTCAAATATGACCAAGTGTTCCTCAAAACTTGGTCAAGGGCCAATAGGCCCCCAACACTCACCTGTGACTCATCCCGAGGCACTCTGGTCTGATAAACTCTGCTTCAAATGTCTCGAGCTTGGCCCAAGCTACTTCGACCTGCTACAGTGCAACAACCTCTTTCTCAGTGAACTCCTAGATCACTACGTCTTTTACTGGTCCTTCCATGCGTTGTTCTGCGGTGATGACAACCTGTTCAAGCTCGGTTGCTTGGCTCTCAACTTCAGTGAACAGTTGGCATGCTTTCTCTTGGATTGGTTGAAGTCGTTGAGAGACTTCCATCACTTTACTTTGCAACATGTGTACCTGTTGTTGGGCGGTGCGTTTTTCTAGAAATCGCTTCATTCTTTCAACTGGGGTCAAGGCCTTCAACTACACCTGTAGCGTATCTGCATGCTGCTTTGATTCTTGGAGATGGGCCTCTAATGTCTGCAATTTTGGGTTCTCTGTGAGGTTCTCATAAGTCTGGACGCTTCTAGCGCTTAGCTGCTTAAGGTGGGAGTGAAAACATGAAATCCAATCTAACTTGACCATCTAAAAGAAAGAATCAATATAGCAAGAAAATATGGAAAGAATGTCAGTGTGTTTCCCGAAACGCTTTATTGTTTAGTTCTAAATGAATAAGTTAATTCGTTTAATAAGTTAATTTAGAACTAAACAATCTAGTGGGACATGAATCATGTTTCATTAGTAATGTTATTTTATTTATATCGGCTTTATTCCATTAGTTGTAATTATACCTCCTAGTCTCCTATATATACCAAGGAGACATTTTCATTTGGAATCATCTTGTAATTGTACATTTATGTGGGCATAAGGAGGTTTCCCCCTCGAAGAGGCTTATTATCTGAATTTCTCTCTTTTTCAAGGCGTTGAGTACTTATTCTGAGGTTTTTCTATGCTATATTGATATTTGGTTCTTAACACGCAAAGCACTCAAGACCTAGTCAAGAGAGTGCCTCTGGTGGATGCACACTTCTTGAAGGATCACACCACAAATATAGGAACAAAAATATAGATGAAATATTTAAAAGTAAATACCTCCAGACGAAAAGATTTAACCACTAAGATGATTATTCTACAACACATAAAATACTTGCATGTGAATATAAATATGAGATATGTATGCTTGCAAGTGTGAAATATAAATTGCCAATGTTGTAGACCAAGGATTAAGTTAAGTGATTAAGTGAGATTTATTTTAATCCTATCTAAGTGTCAATCCAAAAATTTCCTCCCCCAGTTACCAAGTGACTGTTGGATGCTCAATAAGTTAGGAAACAAGACCCACCCTAGCTTCACAAGTCAGTCCTAAGATCAGAGTACTCTCGAAAAGGATGCCACACGTCGTGAGACCATCCCCGAACTAGCACCTTATGTTGCATTCCTCATTCCTCATTTTAAATGGTGAAGATGGTTGGTAATGGTGTCCTATTAAATCTAATAAATTGATTATTAAACCTACGTTCTAAGTATTGCAGTGTCTTTGAGTGCTTGTAGCTTGCTCAAGAATAACAAAACTGAAAATTGAAAATGTGAAGGTTGAAGCCTTTAAATCATGAGATTGCAAGTTAAATTTAATTTCCGGAAAAGGGCCTTGGGGACCCAAAAATGAAAATGAGATTTAAGTTCAATGAGTTATGAAGTTATCGCATGTGAAACATAAATTAATGAAAACAACTTGCAAAATTGTAAATGATGATTACTTTAAGCCTTTATGAAACCAATGTTTGCATGCACATATGTAAAATAAAGATTTAAGAAATTAAAGACTTGCATGCAACCGAAAGTAAATATTTAATCTAAGCCTCCACAGGATCTAAGCTAGCATTTAGGTGTGAGATCTACTCTAGATTATTTTAGATTTAAGCATGCATGTAGGAAATCACAACTAAACTAGCTAAACTAAGCAAGGAAATACATAAAGGAAACTAACCTAACTTGCAAAGCAAAGACTGAAAGGAAAATAATGCAAGCCACTTGGGTACACTCCTTTAGGCTTGCTTACAGTGTTTAGATGAAAGAGGAACAAGAGAAACTGTTACCACTTGGAAATGAGGTACTTGAAGGTGTGTTGTGCTTGAAATTTGGGCAGCATGTACCCTTAGCCTGGCAAGAACCTGCAAAAATCAACAAGCTATTGCTTGCTGATTTGTGCTGCAACACACTCAACAAAGTTATGGAATTTATGCTTTTCAATAGAAACTTCCCACATGTAAAAACCATAATTTTATATTGAATTATTGACCTATCTAATCAAGTTAGATACCAAAATCAGAATATGATAGAAGGAGGAAAAAGAACATTAAATGCTTGTGAAGTTTTAGTAAATATGAGGGTAGATTCGTCCTTGAACCTTTCCCAACAAATCCTTAGAGATGATCTACAAAAATTAAACCAAATGTGAGATGAAACAATAGATGATATCTTGCATGCACAAATAATATAACATAGTTTATATTATTAGCATATACAAAACATATAGATGGGCAACTACATTATTGCCTCACCTAGCCTAGTAAACTAATTTACTTAAGCAACTATTGATCAATACACAAAAGATTAAAAAAATGATATCACCTCACAGTAGATAAGAACACTAAGAACAAGTCCCGCATTCCACGATTCCTCCAAAGAAATTCTTTATTATCCAATGGGAAGAGGTTGTAGCAACAAATTTGCTCCAAGCTCTTCAAGAACAAAACCAGTGAAGCAAGATGACAATAATGAGGGAAAGAGAGAAGAAGATGAAGATATTTGGTAGCATAAAATTACTTTTAAGAATGGTGATAAATGAGGGAGTGAGAGATCTGTTAAATAGCTTGAGAAGCTAAGTAGACCCCTCTTGGATCTTCAACACTTGTCAAAACCCAAGCTCAAGTGACAACTCATGTGAAGGTGGCATGAGGTTTTAGGGTTGAGGCAAGTTTGGTATGTGGGATGATATGGAGGGTGAGATGGCCACTTGAGGGAGGCACATTTGTGGAAGGAGAGACCCACGCCTTCCCTTGAAAGAAAACTTCCATTTTAATGCTTGATGTTTCCACTTTTTAAAGAGGAAAAGCGTAACACTCAAGGGAAAGGCATGAGGTTGAGGAGGAGTGTGTTGGGAGTGTGTTGGCACACTCCTAAATGACACATGAGTGGGTAAGGATGGACACACATGTGGAAGGAGGGACCCATAACTCATTTAAAATATGAGTTACTAAATTTCAAAAGAAGGGGGATGCATTTCCTCAATGAGGGGCACAAATCCCAAGGTGGGAATTAATTAAAAGGTGGGTAAAAGGGGTGAAAAGGTTAGAAAGTGGGGTTTGGGTAGGTTAGGGAGTCTCTCTCAACCATTTGTCACCTTTACTTTACATATTTGATCACTTATTACAAAATTGACATTTTCCCATGTCTTGGGTTTAACAATTAAATTGCTTTTATCTGACTAAGACTCCTATGTGGAAAAAACCCTAACAAAACTTGTCCAATTGAGTTGAAACTTGGTCCAAGGGTGTAGGGGGTATCATTCCATTTATTTTGAGTACAAATACCCCTATCAAAATCTTAGGGACCTAGCTTTTACATTACTTCATCAGAATTAATTAATTTAATTCCCAACCTTTTGAAAAATTCATTAATTAAAAAAAACCTATCTAGACTCGACTAAAAATCATGATTTTTTTTGTGTGATGTCTCACATGGTCATGTACATCGTTCCTAAACACTAGCTACCAGAGAATGACTTCATTATAATGCCTTTCATCACTTTGGAGGATTTATTGCTAGTGGGAGTGAAAAACTCGATGAAAATTAATAAGGTTGATTAGGCCAAATTAATCTCTTGAGGATAAAAAACACTCAGTGAAAGAAACTCTCCTAATGAATAAATCCTAAGGAAACCGACCTAACTATGATCCATGCAGACCTATTGCATTGTAAACCCACGTAGGGGTGCGGAAATCCCGCTTACAAAACTGTGTGCTGGAGCAAAAATTGCCCTGTAGAACCAAAAAGTCTTCGACTTGTTTGCATCTGTTGATGCATATCTTCATGGTACATGTAGTTAACCCCCTAGTTGAATAGGCAGTCAAAAAGGTGGTAAGGGATGTTTGGGAAATGGGTGTAGTGATAACAGGGAAATGTATGGCTTACCTGTGGGTGCCTATGAAGAGGGTGAGATGCACCTTGTTACGTATGCAAATTTTTCGAAGCCCATTCATGCCTTTTATCATTTATTATTATTTATTTTTCTTTCAAGAGACTAGTTAGGGGACACTTCGCTGATGTGGTGACCAGTGCTGACAATGTTACACACAAGCATTTTACGAAAATGAAAAGGTTGTCTTGTGATGAGGCCCCCTTTCTCTTGGCCATGCCACCAAGAGCCACTACCCTGACGTGGTGACCAACTGGATGGTAGTGTCTTACCGCTGCATGCCCATGGACCTAATAGTTTGGATTGTGATGAGACCCCCTATCCTCCTGTTGCCATCCTTATACACACTTGCAAATGTGAGCTAAGTCTTTCTCACTTAGTGTGTCCTTGGAGGCACAATGCCTACGTTCAAAGTCCACACTGTAACTTTGACTTGAACCTCTTTCGTCTAGGCTAACTCCTAGGGAAGCCAAGGGGGGTAGACCCTAGTTACTAGATGAGATTTACGAGTTTAATGTTCTAGGAATTGGTTTTACTTAGTTAGGTGGTCAGGGGGAATCTAGACTATGATGTTAAGTAGCAATGCAAGATGCAACAATTAAATATGAATAGTCAGGCCTTTCCCTAGGAAAACTAAGACTAGTGCCTAAGATTGGGCAAGGGGTCCACTAACTTAAAGGGGAGATTCATTACAAATTAATTACAAGTTTACAAATATCACTACAAGATAGATAAACTAGACACAAAATAATGTGTGATGTATACAAATCTGAACTAAACTACATACAAGATACACAGAAAGAATGTCTAAGATATACAGATTTAAACTAAGATAGATACAAGATATACAATATACTAACAAGTGCTTGAAATGTGCATGAAAAGAAGATATTCAAGATGAAATGACCATCAACACATCAAACCAAGCATGATCACAATAGATAGATTTCTATTGGACTGCTTATCAATGGCATAAAGACACAAAGCACTCAAGACCCAGTCAAGAGAATGCCTCTAGGTGGATGCACAGTTCTTGAAGGATCATACCACAAATACATGAATACAATATAGATGAAATGCTTTGAGAATGTAAAGTACTCTAGATGGTAGATGTAACCACTTAGCTAATTACTCCACAACATATAAGATGACTTGCATGTAAAATATAGATAAAGAGATCAGTGTGTTTGCAAGTGTAAAGTTATATTGTAGATGTTGTAGAACAAGTATTAAGTTAAGTGATTAATGTGAAATTTATTTTAATCCTATCTAAGTGTCAACCTAAAAATTTCCTCCCCCAATTACCAAGTGACTACTGGATGCTCAAGAAGTTAGGCAACGAAGCCCACCCTAGCTTCACAGGTCAATCCTAAGATCATAGTACTCCCAGAAAGGATGTCACATGCCATGAGACCGTCCCCGGCCTAGAACCTTCCGTTGCCTTCCTCCGACCCCGTTTTAAATGGAGAAGGTGGTTGGTAATGGTGTCCTATTAAGTCTAATAAATTAAGTATTACACCTATGAACTAAGTGTGTAGTGTGTTTGAGTGCTTGTAGCTTGCTCAAAAAAATATGCCAAAGTACTGAAATTGAAAATGACGAGTGTGAAGGTTGAGTCCTTTAAAAAAAAATATTGCAAGTTAAATGCTTTAGAGAGATTATTGCATGTGAAAAATATAGAAATGGAAATAACTTGTAGAAATGTAAAGAGATTAATTAAGCCTTTAAGATATCAGTGTTTGCATGCATGTATATAAGAAAAAAACTTAATAAATAGATGCTTGCATGCAAAGTAAATGACGAAAGCAAAAGATTCACTATGCCTCCACGGGCTCTAATATAGCAATTAGGTGTGTATGATCTAATCTATATAATTTTAAGTTTAAGCATGCATGTACATATCAAAACTAGTTAGCTAAATTATGAAGTAAAGACAGAAAGGAAATCTAACTAAAGCATGCAAAGTAAAAACTGAATTATGAGAATTCAAGCCACTTGGGTACACTCCTTTGGGCTTGCTTACAACGCTTTGGATCAAAATAAGAAGAAGAGAAATGTTACCACTTTCGAAAGGAGGACTTGGAGGGTTTGTTGTGCTTGAAATTGGGCAGCATGTACCCTTAGCCTGGCAAGAACCTGCAAAAATCAACAAGCTATTGCTTGTTGATTTGTGCTACAACACACTCAAGAAAGTTATGAAATTTTTGTTTTTCAACAAAAATTTCCTACATGTAAAAACCATAAATTTAAATTGATTTATTTGACCTATCTAATAAAGTTAGCCACTAAAATATGAAATGAATAGAACATAGAGATAATCAGAAATACTTTGAAGTTTTAATGAGAGATAAGAGTAGATCCTTGCTTGGATCTATCCCAATAACTCTCTTTGAAATGACCTACAAGATTCAAATAAAATGTGAGATGAAATAGATAATGATTACATGCACTAATAACACAACATAGTTTCTATCACTAGTGAATGCAAAACACATAAGCTAGCAATTATACAATTACTGAGCCTAGCCAAGTAAACTAATTTACCCAACAATCTATTTGATAACACAATAATATTCAAAAACAAAGAGCAATATCACCTCATAAATGAATGGAGTATCTAGACAAATCTTGAAATCCCCGAGTCCTCCAAAGCTATTCCTTTATTATTCAATGAGAAGAGGTTGTAGCAACAAATTTGCCCCAAGCTCTTCAAGAAAAAAACCAACGAAGCAAGATGACAATAATGAGAGAGAGGGAGAGTGGGATGGTGAGAAAATAGTAGCATAACAATACTCTGAAGCAAGGTAATGAATGAGGGAGTGAGAGGTTTCTTTTATAGCCTTGAGATACCAAGAAAACCCTCTTGGATCATTGACAAGTTTCACAATCCAAGCCATGGATGAACTCAAGCTAAAGAAGGCGTGAGCTTTTAGGTTAAGGCGAATTTGGTATGTGAGGTGAGTTGTGAGGTGAAGTGACAAGAAGGGAGGCGTATTGGACAAGATGAAGGCCCACACTTTCTTTAAAGGAGATTTTCTTGCTTTGATGAAATATGTTTCCATATTCACGTGAGATTTATCCACTTTTTCAAAGATAAAGCGTGAGTTCAAAGGGAAGGCGTGAGGTAAGGTGAGGGAGTGTGGAGGGATGCATGAGGTTTAGTGAGGGCGTGTGCTTGGAGTGTGGAGTCCACACTCTAAGGTAGGACGTGTATATAAGATGGAGGGGGAACCTCATGAGGAGGGCCCCATAACTCATTAAAACACGAGTTACCAATCAAATGTATGTAGTGGGGACGCATTCCCTCAAAGGAGTCGCAAATCCCAATATAGGAAAATAATTAAAGTGTGGGTAAATGGGTAATTAATGGTTAGGAAAGGGTTAGGATGGGTTAGGTGGGGTCTCTCTCATTAAATGTCACATTAAATTTACCTTATTTTCCTAATTATTACAAAATTGACATTTTCCCATGTTCTGGGTTTAGCAATTAAAATTGCTTTTATCCGACTAAAACTCCTAAGTGGAAATAACCCTAACAAAACTTGTCCGACTAAGTTGAAACTTGGTCCAAGGGTGTAGGGGGTCTCATTACATTTATTTTGAGTACAAATACCCCTATCAAAATCCCAGGGACCTAAGTTTTACATTAATTATCCATAATTAAATAAATAATTAATTAGTTTAATTCCCAACCTTAGGAAAAATTAATTAATTAAACAAAAACCTATCTAGACTCGACAAAAAATAAAGAAACTTTGTGTGTTGTCTTACATGGTCATTTAAATCATTCCTAAACACCATCTACCATAGAATGACTTCATTAGAATGCCTTTCACCACTTTGGAGGATTTATTGCTAGTGGGAGTGAAAAACTCAAGGGAGATTAATAAGGCTGGTTAGGCCAAATTAACCTCCTGAGGATAAAAAAAAATCAGTGAAAGGAACTCTCCTAATGAAGATATCCTAAGGAAAATTAACTAACTATGAACCATGCATACCTATTACAATATTAACCCACGCAAGGGTGTGGAAATCTCGCTTACAAAACTGTGTGTTGGAGCAAAATTGCCCTGTAGAATAAAAAAGTCTTCAACTTATTTGCATCTGTTGATGTATATCTTCATGGTACATGGATTTGACCCCCTATTTGAATAGGCGGTCAACATCTGGCTCCGCATGGGTACGTGTGTTCGATCTTCTCACATGGGATGAAGAGCATACGAGAATCCAACATCTACAAAAAGGTGCTCACCAATATCCAACATAAGGATACATATATATCAAATGAATAAATAAAATGCTATAAAAACATTTACATAATGAAATAACTATTTTACAACATCAATGATTACAAAATGAATCTATGATACATAAATAATTCTAAGTACATAATTACATAATGAATGAATTAATACAAAACTGAAATACAAGAGAAGGGTTAGAGATACATTACAGAGGGGTGTCCCCTTGGACACCAATTTTCCAATCATATGAAGAAAAGATTGAGTTGCTGCCCATTCCTCAGAATATTGATGGGCTCACCATCTAGATGGATGATATGAAAAGAATTTGGTCTTGCCAATTCTCGGATCACATATGGACCCAATCATAAACTGTCGAACTTGCCATGTTTACCTAGTTTTTCTCTGCATTCATCCCATAAAAAAAATGTATCCCCAATCATGAAGTCCCTCTGCCTATATGACTTGTCAAAATCCTTCTTTACCTTACTCTAATTTCCGTAATTCTGAGCATAATCCCTTCATTTGATTTCATCTAATTCAATCACCTGATTGACCCTATTCTGAACTGCATTCTGCTCTGTGGAAAGATCCTCAATTAAACCATAAGTTGGAAGTCTAAGGTGTACTGGAAACCTAGCCTCCAAACCATACACTAATTCAAAATGACTCTTTACAGTTGATGCTTTCTTTATTATTCTGTCAGCCCATAATGCATGTTTGATTTGACTATCCCAAGATCTCTTGTTTTCACCGACTATCTTCTTAACTATGGTCATTAAGTTTTTGTTACTTGAATCTGCTTGACCATTACCTTGGGGATAGTAATATGATGCATGTGATAAGATAATTACATACTTGAAACAAAAAGAGGACATCTCAGCTGAACAAAAGGCCTTGGCATTATCCGTCACTATTTTTTATGGGACCCCAAATCTAGTTATAATTCTGTCTTCTAGGAAATCCATCACAACCTTCTCAGTTGATGACTTGGTAGGAATGGCTTCAACCCACTTGGTGAAGTAATCGGTAGCTATAATGACCCATGAATACTCGTTACTTGAATTATCATTAAACTTCCCGATGAAGTCCAAACCCCACTGCTGAAAAGGTGCTTCAACCACAACTGGTTGCAAAGGGAGGGCTGCTAACTTTTTATTTCCTGTGAAAAGCTGACATGGATCACATATCCTCACAAACTGATGCACATCTAAAAATATTGTGGGCCAGTAATATCCTGCTCTAAGGATTTTGTGGGTAGTAGTTTTAGCAGCAAAATGTCCATCACAAAACCCTCCATGGAATTCATCCATTAGTTTCTTTGAGTCAACGTCATCCACACATAAGGATAACTCCATCAGGATTATTCCATCCTAATCCATCTCTAGTAAGGACATACTTAGAATATTTTAACCTTAAAGACCTTTTCTTGTGTCCTACTAGATGACTTGGAAAAATTAGATTCTTAAGATAAAATATGATGTCTGTATACCATTCCACTTGTTCAAGATTTAATAAATCAAGATGGACTTCTTCATCATTAATCTGGAAAAACATACCCAAGGCCTTCTCATTACCTTCTGTCAACGTTTTTTCTAAACCTTGACCCTTATTCAGTTTTGTGGGTTTGATCTCCAAATCATACTCTTGGATTTTAGCAATCCATCTACCCCTTGAGCCTAATCCTTCTACTTGAGATATAACATCTTTAACCGCAGAATTAGGAACATAACCAATCACTTTGGAATATTTGATGAAGACTCTGAAATGTTTGAGTGATTTCACTAAGGCATAAGCCTGTTTCTCAAACATGGGATACTTTAACTCTGAATTTTGCAAGGCCCGACTCATATATGCAATGGGTTGGTCATGTCCTTGATCATTTTTCTGGAGTAGTACACCAACAATAGTGTCTTCATAAGAAAAGGAGAAAATTTGAAATTCCTTAGTGTAATCCGGGCTAATAAGGACGAGAGCTTCAGATATGGCAGTTTTTATACTTTTAAAAGCTCTCTTACTTTCATCATTCCACTCAAAATTGACATCCTTCTTAAGAAACTTATATATAGGTTTCATGATCTCTACATAGTTGGGAATGAACTTATGAACAAAAGTTTTCTGGACTAAGAAGGATTGTAGAGCTTTCTTCGAAACAGGAAAGGGTACCTTTCCGATTGCTTCAACTCTCTCTGGGTCTAACTTGACCCCGTCTTTGGAAATTATGTGGCCTAATAATTTACCTTCATTCACCCCAAACACTGACTTAGCAGGATTTAGAGAAATCCCAAACTCTCTACATCTGTCCAAAACTTGCCTAAGGTGGTCAATGTGAGTTTTCCCATCCTTAAAAAATATTGTTAAATCATCCTGACATATCTCAATCAACTTTCCAATCAACCCCCTAAAGAAATAATCCATAGCTCTTTGAAAATTAGCTCCAGCATTTGATAAACCAAATGACATTCTAAGATATTTAAAAGTTCCCCATGGAGTAGTAAATGTAGTTTTATGCCTATCTTCAACATTAAGTCTAATATGATTATAACCAGAAAATCCATCAAGCATGGAAATCATTCTTGATCCTGTAACTCTTTGAAGTAAATTTTCCATCTTTGGTGGGGGGTAGTGGTCTTTTGTGCAAGCAATGTTCAAATTCCTGAAGTCAATACATAACTTAATCTTTCCATTCTTCTTCCTAGCAACAACCAAGTTCAAGCACCATGAAGAATGTCTAGTTTGGGCTATGATACCTGCCTCTATCATTTTTTGTAACTCCTGTTGGACCAAAGGATCTAACCTGGGGTTCATCTGCCTCAACTTTTGTCTAAAGGCCTTAGTTTCTTCCTTCAGTGGAATCACATGTTGAATTACATCCTCCCTATAGACTTTGAGCTCATCATAACTGAAGGCCAAAACATCCCTATATTCTTTTAATAACTTAATAATTTATTTTCTTTCTTCAATAGGGGTAGTTTTTCCTACGTTTATCATCCTAGGCTCTTGCTCATTACCAATGTTGACTTCTAAGTGATCACAAAGTTTTTCCTTTGACTCTTCTTTCCATCTGTGACCATCCTGTCTATCAAAACCTTTCTCTAAGGTCACAAATCTCCTAGGAACAATTTTTGACTTATCATCATCTCCAGTATAATTACAACCCTCCTCTTTTACAGTGATGCGAAAATCAGAAAAATCATGCATATGAGTCAAGAACTTAATAACCTATTTGTCATCATCAAAAACTTGCCAATGATTCATGTTATCAGGAACTAGGGGTCTGAAAATCACTTCCACTGAAATATTCTCATCAATCAAATTATCTGAAAGCTGAAGTGTGGAAGAAGCTACCGCAAGTTCATCAGCCTTAGAGTTATGTTCTCTAGGAATATAAATAAGGTTTAAAGCATCTAGATCACCAATGGAGTCCCAAATTGCATTCCTATACTTTTTCAATCTCTCAGACTTGCAAGTAAATTTATTCTTTAATTGTTGTATGACTAAGTCTGAGTCTCCCTTGACGTTTAAACATTTCACACCCATATCCTTGCAAATTTCTAAGCCAAGTAGCAAGGTTTCATACTCAACAACATTATTGGTTGCATCTAACTCCAATCTATAAGCAAATTTAAACACTTTACCACTTGGAGCTTGTAGCACAATTCCAACACCTTTTCCTGCTCTAGAAAAAGCACCATCAAAATTCATGTACCATATCTCATCAACTCTGTTATCTTGAACTTTATATTCTAAGGGCACAATAGATTTAGACAAGATGGCATAATTACCAAGACCCTCCTCAGTATACTTTAACTCATTTTTGGGGTTTCTTGGGTCTTCAATATGATATCTTCTAAACACTTCCCTAGTCTACTTGAAAGTGTTCCCATTTGGAGTAGGGATGGTAGCATAAGATAAATCCATTTGTAAGTTACCACCCAAATCCACAGCTGCCTTTCTATTCAATAACATTCCCCAAGCATCCAGAACATCAATCACCACTATGTCCATTTCAAACATGATATCTAGAAATACTGCTAAGTGTACTTGCAAACCTTTAATCAATCCATGCACTTCAATCGTTTTACTATCCATGGCACAAATGTTATGATAAGGTCCAGATATTCTTAAGTTCAATTGTTCCATTACTTTCATAGTCATAACATTAGAGCTTGCCCCTAAATCTAGCATGCAATTGTGTAATACTTTGTCGTTCATAAGCAAGGAAAGATAGAAAGGTAGATTCTTCTCATTTCCCTTATCCCAATTATGTAGGATAACTTATGCATCCTGGTAAGCCACTGTTGGTTGCTTATCAACAAAAATCCGAGGAGGATCTTCTATGGCCTTAAGTAGTTTCTCCCTTTGAGACGTGATCTTCATAAGTTCTAATACTGGAATTAACATCTTAGCATTACTTAACCATCCACCTAAGTCAATATTCAAATCTGATTTAATGTGCACATTTGACTTAGGAGGAAAAGGAGATACCTTGGGAACACTAGTTTGACCTTTAACTTGTCCTTTGTTTTTGTTCCTTTGGTATGTAATGCCCCTATACTTATCCATTTATGCTACTTGTTGGGGTGTGGGCTTGGGACAAAATAATTTTTTTGCCTTATCAACAACATTATTCATATATTTTTCTCTATTATCATACTCAACAAACCCCATCCAATCATACAAGCCATCATTTTACTTCCTACCACACATATTAACTTGTTCATTTCCATAATCATCATAACAACCTTCAAGAAAAACTAGACAAGTGCTTTCCTCATGAAACTCACCACAAGGTCTACAATAAGGTTTTGAATGATGATCTACCAAGTTGGTGGCTTCAAAAGGGTTAGGTAGCTTTTTCTCATGTTGTGGAGGATGTCTCTTTGTCCATCTATCATTTGGCCTATTATTTTTTCTATTGTTCTGGGACCTCTCCATAGTAATCAATCTATTCTGCAAGGCATTGATCTGATTGGCATGGTTCAATTCCATTTGTTTAATAAGTTGGTTCAACTCCTTAATTATGTCATTTGATGACTCTAGACCGTCAACCTTCTTCTTCTTTTCATCATTAAATTTTGAAGAATAAGAAGAAATAAAATTCACCATGGAACTCGAAGAGAATGATAGCATCCCCTTTCTAGACGTTCTTATAAAAATGAAAAGTAATTGTGATCTTGGTCATGTGGTGTATAGAAAGAAGACCCACACTGAGAACTATCTCCATGCCAATTCCCATCACCACCCCAACCAGAAACTAGGTGTCCTAAAAACTTTAGCCACTAGATCCATAAGAATCTCCGATGAAACACACATAGATAAGGAAACAAATCACCTTACCAAGACTTTTAAAAACATAGGGTATAAACAAAAAGACATTAAGAACGCAATAAACAAAGCCCTAGAAAAAACCCGCAATAATCCCAATGCCCCTAAAGACCAAAACCCTAATAGAAGTGTATGCCTTCATTACATCCAAGGAGTGACTGACAGAATTGCAAGAGTCCTCAACAAAAAAGAGATTAAAACCTCTTTCAAACCTCTTGAAACCATCAAACAGAGTATGAGATCCGTCAAAGACAAACTTAACCCTCACAATGGCAAAGGAATATACAAAATAGAGTGCTCATGCGGTAAATGCTACATCGGTGAAACTGGTCACTCCTTCCAAGTTAGGATAAAAGAACATGGAGCTGACATCCAGAATGAACACATCTGCACATCCTCCCTAGTTGAACACTCCCTTAAAACAAGACACCATGTTCGTCTAGAAGACACCAAAATCCTCGCCAAAGAGAATCACCTCTTCAAACGTCATATTAGAGAAGCCATTGAAATCCGTAAACATCCTAGTAACCTAAACAGAGACAATGTGTTAGAACTAAGCGAAAATTGGCTCCCCTTGATCCATAAAAAACATAACCATATTATGAACTTAATTGATTAATATCTAAAATTAACCTTGAATTAATAAACAATTAGAATATAGATTAACAAGAAGGGAAAACCCTAATACCTTATAAATTACTTAATACCTATAACCTAACCCTAGAACATAGTAATCAGAATGAAGACATTAATAAACAAAATTAAATTAATAATAACTCATTATATACCTTACAACCAAAACAACCACATTAAGAAACCCTATTATTAACTCAAAACAAACTTTTAATTATTTTTAATTATTTAGTTTATACCTTAACCTTAGATTAGTTAGATAATACCTTAACCCTAAAATAACTTTAATAATCCACTTTTTACCTATTAACTAAACCCTAGAACATAAAATAAAGATAAAAAAACCCTAAATTAATAATAAACAATTATATAACCTTAAATAAACAAATTAATAAACCCTAGAAATCTTAGCAAATAATTTAATTTATTAAATAATTCTACAATAAACCTAGCCGACACTAAAAACTTTCCCACACTTCCAGTATTAATACCAGTTCTTCCCATATTCTTAACCCAGGATCATTATCCTGAAGATGGATCCTGATTTGGATCTGAAATGTCGACATTCTATTGACAACACTGTGGCTATTCCGATCAAAACCAAAAACCCCAACCACAACAATCTCAGTCACAAGAAGAACCTCTTGTAAAACCAAGAATGTTATATTTCCTAGCATCTTGCATATTCTTATCAATTCTTATCGTTGTGGCTTGTGCTGCTCTCAAATTCTGAGGATCCTTATCCCTTAAAGCATACCTCATTTCACCCTCAAAAGCCTCCATATAATATATCAAGACTGCAACATCTGAGGGTTTTATATCATCATGCAAACTCTTAACTAATAAGTTAAACTTAGCGTTAAAATATTCCACAGTTTCATTCTCTTTCTTATGGATAGAAGTGAGGGAAGCTAACTGAAACCTATGTTCCTTCTTATCACCCCATCTCTTTCTAAATTCATCCAATATTGAATCAAGGGTGATAAATTTAGCTGGATCAAAATGTTGATACTGAGAGGGGGGTGAATCAGTATCAAGTACAATTTAAAACCTTTTTCAACTGATAATTAAACCATTCAATTATATCCAATGAGAAATTAACAATAGTATAAGAGTTACA